>LR738715.1:608431725-608445874 GCA_902687465.1 Secale cereale | reverse complement strand
CCACAACTCGGTCGGGCAGGCCTCTGGCCGTCGCCCCGACCAGAGGACTCCGGCGACCTCCGTAGTCCAACCACCGTGCTCCAGTGCCTCTCGAGCTCAAAGAACTGCTCGGGCGGGGCATTGGGAGGCTGTTGGTGCTGCCTGGACCCCGCTTAGCCCTCAAATCCGCCTCTAGCCATCGTCTTCAACCTCTCCGGCGAACTCCGTCGGCCACCGTAGCTTGCGAGCCCGACCGCTAGCAGCTCTGTCCACCCCACGCCAAGCTACGGGTACGGGCAGGTGCGCCACGAGGCCCGCTTCAATCCTATCCCTCTAGCCTAGCCCCAAACCCCCTCGTCGTGGGCGTGAGCTCCGGTGAAGCCCCGCCTCTCTCTGATATCGCACTCCCCCTCTCTCCTGACGCGCAGGACCCACCTGTCGGTCTCACCACTCGCGCCCGAAGTGGTACGAGTGGAGGCGCACTTCTTGTTTACGCTTTCGACGTCACCCCCTTGATTTCTCTTTAATTCAAATATTATTCAGAAATTTGACTAAACTTTGACCAGCCACCATTTCTAAACCATAAATCCAAATGATTTGATTCAGTTTGCATTGTCTTTGTTTCAGAAAGCTCTAGCAGCACACCAAAGGGTGGAATTTTCCTTGCTTTCTAGAATTTCTGGTGAATTTCAGAATGGATTTTGATAATTGTTTTTGTGGTTTTAAAATATTTTTAGAAGGAGAAACTTGTCTTGAAGCAAACCAAGAGCGGTGTGATCCTCCTCCACACTAAGGCAAGCCACACCAGCATTTGGATGGTTTTATTTCAATATCTATGATTTTCTACTTGAATATGAGATCTTATTTGCATTTAAAATTGGATAAATAAATTTGGTTAATTGTAGTAACTTTATTCTGTTGGATATGCTTGTTTTATGTTACTGGTTGAATGCATAAATTTGTTTGGCTAAGTAGAGTAAGATTTTTACATTAGATATGTGCTATGGAAATAGATGGTAGTTATTTTACTTAGTGATATTTTAATTAGATGATGAACTAATAAAAATATTGCTGGATAATAAAAATGAGTGGTAACCAAAGAAGAACTTTAGTATGGCAAGATATTAATGTTGAAAACTTTGATCCATAACTATGAGTGTTTGTTTTGCGTGGCGAGTAGTTGCATGTTTATTTGCATTATGTCATGATTTTGATAAAAAGATTTTTTCAAAGTTAAACTTGATTAAGTTCAACTTGAATATGATGTTGATTACATCATGGTGCCACTGAATCGGGTTTTTATTCAGTGCGACCACACTTACCTTGTGGGAAGGTCTTGACTCGGCCCATTGTTGTGCCTCTCACCGGTGCATCCCGCGAGGGTAGGTTATGGGCATGCATACCCTGGCATGGTACGCAGACATAACCTTGTGTGCTCGTTTTTCTTTTTTGGTACCTTGTCCCTGTTTGGGATTGTTTTGCCACGTTGGTGGTCGTTGGTGTCTTTGGTAGACACGGGGCCACCCAAGACCTAGCCCTGAGAGGGAGATGGTCGGAGTGGCCGGGAGAGTGTCATGACAAAGGGAGGGTTTCGTCAGAATCTTTTGGACTGCACATATCGGAGTGCGAGGCCAGAATTTCGTAGTGTCGGTAAAGTGCGCTACCTCTGTAGAGTGTATTTAAATCTATCGATAGCCGCATCCTCGGTTATGGGCATAGCTCGAAAGAAGTCACACCATGGATCAACTTTTATAATTAATCTTGCTAATTAAATGATTGTTATGATGCATGTTTTCCGAGTTGATTCATGAACCCTGGAGTTGTTCATGAGGAATTGATCTCAGCTGTGACCCGGGTATGGTCACCATTTGGTTACAAGTTAACCGGTTGGTAAGCGAGTCCGTGAGACTCGGAGTAAGTATAGGCTTCATTGCACCAGTAGCAGTTTGTACATTGCTTTAATCTGATTAATTGTATGGATATTGTCTGTCATCATGTTTATGTTTGTTCTGAGCTTGCAAGTACATTCAATGTACTGACCTGGCGTGTTACGCCAGCTTTCAGGAAAGTCGATTCGCATCGGAGCGCACCTCGCGTCTAGGCCGTGTCCACGTCGGTGTCCATGTGCTATGGAGTTCAGCTTCGTCGTTCTTCCGTTGCCGTGTAGTTTGTGTGATCAAGGCCCCGCCATGTTCAAGAAATAATGTACATACTATCCAGCAGCACCGTGTGTGCCGCTTCGCCTCGAATCTCGATGCAATATCAAACTTATGTAATCACGTTAGTATCAATAAAGCGGTTCTTTCTGTACCATGTTGTTGTGCATTGCCAGAAGACGTAATCTCTGGGCAGGCAATGCAGGGTAAACTGGTTGCTCTGAGTCGGGGTGCCACAGCTTCAATCGGAGGGTAGCAGCGGCAGCCTTACTTGAACCCGAGCGGCAAAGACATACCACCTTCTACTCTTCCTTGTTTTCTATGTGGCGCGGCCTCATTGCCGGCTGGACGGGGCCTCGATGGAGCTACCGATGTCCTCTTTCTCTTTGATATCGGGGTGGCACCTCGGCGGAGCGGCGCCTCGGAGGAGCCGACAATGTCCTCTGCAACGTTGCCAGCGGGGCAGGGCCTCGGCGGGGCGAGGGCTCGGCGGAGCCGGCGAAGTCCGTCGGCTTCTGGCCGGCTTGGAGGGGCCTCGGCAGAGCCGGCGATGTTCTCTGCCTCGTTCCTGATGGGGCGGTGCCTCGGCGGAGTTGACAAAGTCCGTCGGCTTGTTGCCGGCTTGGAGGGGCCTCGGCGGAGCTGGCGATGTTCTCTGCCTCGTTCCTGATGGGAAGGGTCTCGGCAGGGCGGGGCCTCAGTGGAGCCGGCAAAGTCCTGCGGCTTGTTGCCGGCGGGGCATTGCATCGGCAGAGCCAGTGAAGTCTGCCGCCTCTTCGTCGGTGTCGCCAAATAGCACCTCGCCAACTTCATCGTCCTCCTTGTAGGCGGTCGAAACCTCCGCCACCCGAGAAGCGCCTCCTACTACGCCCGCTCTGCGGTGATCTGCTCCTCTGCCTGAAGGTGCTCCTGGAGGACATAGTGGTTGTTGGCGGCGTCGTCCTGTGTTTCCCAGAACAGCTCCTTACGCTACTACCTCATCGAGCCCATGTATTGGGCACGGGCCTCGACAATGGTCATGGTGCAATGGACTAGGGAGGATGGCGCGGAGGAGGGGGTTGTCACCGGATCGTCGACTACCACGTTCTCCATTAAGACGTCATCATCCTCCGGCTGCCTGCCTGCCAGCTTTGTCGGCAGCAATGGCTGCCATCTCCTTCTAGTCCATAGTCCACCCATCCCAAAGAGTGCTGGAGCGCGAGGAAGCCATGGTGGGACTGGCATGGACAGGATAAAGGGAACGGAGGCGGATGACTGCGACTCTGGCTGGCGTAGCAGTTTATATAAAAATGGTGGGCGGTAGAGGGACGGACGAGTTGGTGCCGGAATAGCCGCCTCGACAACCGCATATCATTAATGTGGGCGGAAGACGGACGGACGGATGGCACTTGTGTCCTTTGAACGTGGAGCAATCGCCTGCACCGGGAAGAGGCGCGGGTGGCGCGGCCCGTTTCCGCTGGAAAGCGCGCACGTAGGAGGCGGTCTGGGTGGGCCAGGGTGGTCAGGCTCGTGCTTGGTAGCTGTCCGGTCCAACAGCTGGACATGCTGGCTTGCCAGCGAGCTCGCCGAGCTGAGTGATGACAATCAGACTATGGTCGTGGCTTTCGACAAGGAGCCGGTGCCACCGCCCAAACCTGTTCATGCTGTGTTCACCATAGAGCAGGTTTGGCTGAACTTCGACACCGTAATGGTGGAAGAGCTACCAGCGCAGGAGGACCTGTGTTGCAACCTCCATCTCCTCAATGATCACCGGCTCGTGGAAGGATGAATCGCCGGCAAACAAGGGAACAACCATGCCATCGCGAACATGTGGCCCTATGATCCTGGCTTACTAAATGAGCAGCGGGTGTTGTATCAGACCATCTGTACGGCCCGCGAGGCCCTCTCCATCGTCCTTCGAGTTGTTGCGCTCGCTGTGGTGCCACCGTCTCGCATTGTCAACATGGTCAAGGAACATGAAGAATCAAGAGACTGAAGGAAATATGCCCTAGAGGCAATAATAAAGTTTTTATTTATATTTCCTTGTATATCATGATAAATTTCTTTTAATAATGATAGAATTGTATTAACCGGAAACTTGATACATGTGTGAATACATAGACAAAACAGAGTGTCCCTAGTATGCCTCTACTAGACTAGCTCATTAATCAAAGATGGTAAAGTTTCCTAACAATAGACATGTGTTGTCATTTGATGAACGGGATCACATCATTAGGAGAATGATGTGATGGACATGACCCATCCGTTAGCTTAGCACT
The DNA here is from genome assembly GCA_902687465.1 of Secale cereale. Lineage (NCBI taxonomy): Eukaryota > Viridiplantae > Streptophyta > Magnoliopsida > Poales > Poaceae > Secale > Secale cereale. Next base: position 608,441,481 of record LR738715.1, on the reverse strand, counting down.
ATGATCGTTTTAGTTTTATTGTTATTGCTTTCTTCATGACTTATACATGTTCCTCTGACTATGAGATTACGCAACTCCCGAATACCGAAGGAACACCTTGTGTGCTATCAAATGTCACAACGTAACTGGTTGATTATAAAGATGCTCCGCAGGTGTCTCCCTTCGTGTTTGTGGTGTTGGAATAGATCGAGAATAGGATTTTTCACTCCGAGTTTCGGAGATGTATCTCTAGGCCCTCTCGGTAATACACATCATAATAAGCCTTGCAAACAAATGACTAATGAGTTAGTCACGAGATGATGTATTCCGGAACGAGTAAAGAGACTTGGCAGTAATGAGATTGAACTAGGTATGATGATACCGGCGATCGAATCTCGGGCAAGTAACATACCGATGACAAAGGGAACAACCTATGTTGTTACGCGGTTTGACCGATAAAGATCTTCGTAGAATATGTAGGAGCCAATATGAACATCCAGGTTCCACTATTGGTTATTGACAGGAGATGAGTCTTGGTCATGTCTACATAGTTCTCGAACCCATAGGGTCCGCACGCTTAACGTTCGACGATGACCAGTATTATGAGTTTATGTTTTTTGATGTACCGAAGATTATTCGAAGTCCCAGATGAGATCACGTCCATGACATGGAGTCTCGAAATATTGGAGACATAAAGATTGATATACTAGACGACTATATTTGGCCACCGGAAGTGTTCCGGAGAAGTTTCGGATAAAACCGGAGTGTCGGAGGGTTACCGTAACCCCTTGGGGGAACTAATGGGCCACTAGTGGAGAGAGAGAGGGGCGGCTAGGGCAGGCCACGTGCCCCTCCCCCTTGGGTCTGAATTGGACTAGGGAGGGGGGGCAGCGCCCCCTTTCCTTCTCCCTCTCCCTCTCCTTCCTTCCCCCTCTCCCCCTCTTGGTGGACTCCTACTAGGAATAGGATTCCTATTCCTAGTAGGACTCCCCCTCATGGGGCGCGCCTATAGGGCCGGCCGGCCTCTCCCCTTTCTCCTTTATATACGGGGGTAGGGGGCACCCTAGAAGACACAAGTTGACAATTGTTTTAGCCGTGTGCGGTGCCCCCCTCTATTGTTTCACACCTCGGTCATATTGTCGCAGTGCTTAGGCGAAGGCCTGTGTCGGTAACTTCATCAACAGTGTCACCACGCCGTCGTGCTGACGAAACTCTCCCTCGGCCTCAACTGGATCAAGAGTTCAAGGGATGTCACCGAGCTGAATGTGTGCTAATCATGGAGGTGCGGTGCGTTGGGTGCTTGATCGGTTGGATCGCGAAGACGTTCGACTACATCAACAGCGTTATTAAACACTTCCGCTTTTGGTCTACGAGGGTACGTGGACAAACTCTCCCAATCGTTGCTATGCTTCTACTAGATAGATCTTGCGTGTTCATACGATTTTTTTTTTAAATACTACATTCCCCAACAGCGGCATCATGAGCCAGGTCTATGTGTAGATGATATGCACGAGTAGAACACAATGAGTCGTGGGTGATAATAGTCATACTACTTACCAGCATGTAATACTTTGATTCGGCAATATTGTGGGATGAAGTGGCCCGGACCGACATTACGCGTACGCTTACGCGAGACTAGTTTCACCGTTACGAGCACTCGTTGCTTAAAGGTGACCATTGGGTGTCTGTCTCTCTCACTGTAGTTGAATCGAGTGTGACTACGCCAGGTCCTTGTGAAGGTTAAAACAACACACTTGACGAAAAATCATTGTGGTTTTGATGGGTAGGTAAGGAAGGTTCTTGCTAAGCCCGTCAGAGCCAAATAAAACTTGCAACAACAAAGTAGAGGACGTCTAACTTGTGTTTGCAGGGCATGTTGTGATGTGATATGTTCAAGACGTGATGAGTTATACGTTAATTTATGAGATGATCATGTTTTGTAAATTATCGGCAACCGTCAGGAGCCTTATAGTTGTCTCTTTATTGTATGAATCATGAAAGCCATGTAATTGCTTTACTTTATCACTATGAGTTTGCGATAGTAGTAGTAGCAATAGTTGGCAAGACGACTACGACGCTACGATGAAGATCATGGTGTCAAGTCGGTGACGATGGAGATCATGACGATGCTTTGGAGATGGAGATCAAAAGCACAAAATGATGATGGCCATATCATGTCACATGATTTTATTGCTTGTGATGTTTATCTTATTATGCATCTTATTTTTCTTAGAACGACGGTAGCATTATAAGATGATCCCTCACAAAAATTTCAAGGTACAAGTGTTCTCCTTGAGTATGCATCGTCGTGCCGAGACACCACGTGATGATCGGGTGTGATAAGCTCTATGTTCGAATACAATGGGTGCTCGTAACGGTGAAACCAGTCTCGTACGCTCATTGCTCGTAACGGCCCGGACCGACATTACGAGCACTCGTTCGAATACGTGAGACTGAGTGCTTAAATGTGATGACCGTTACGAGCACTCGTTGCTTAATGGTGATGACCGTTACGAGCACTCGTTGCTTAAAGGTGATGGCCGTTACGAGCACTCATTGCTTAATAGTGAGGGCCATTACGAGCACTCGTTGCTCGTAACGGCCCGAACCGACATTACGCGTACGCTTACGCGAGACTGGGTGCTTCTAACTGGAAAGGAAATGGTCACTGGGAGCGGAAGTTCCCCGAATATTTGGCGGATAAGAAGGGTGGCAGAGTGAACAAAGGTATACTTGATATACATATCGATAATGTGTACCTCATTAGTGTTCATAGTAGCCCCTGGTTATTTGATACTTGTTCGGTTGCAAAGATTAGTAACTCGAATCAGGAGTTGCAAAATAAACAGAGACTAGTTGAGGGTGAGCTGACGATGTGTGTTGGAAGTAGTTCCAATATTGATCGCACACTCCCTATACTTTCAGGATTAGTGTTAAACCTAAATAAATGTTATTTGGTGTTTGCATTGAGCATGAACAAGATTGGATCATGTTTATTACAATACGGTTATTCATTTAAGTGAGAGAATAATTGTTATTCTGTTTACATGAATAAAACCTTCTATGGTCATATACCCAAAGTAAATGGTTTATTGAATCTCGATCGTAGTAAATACACATATTCATAATATTGAAGCCAAAAGATGCAGAGTTGATAATGATAGTGCAACATACTTGTGGCACTACCGTTTAGGTTATATTGGTGTAAAGCGCATGAAGAATCTCCATGTTGATTGACTTTTGTAATCACTTGATTATGAATGATTTGATGCTTGCAAACCATGCCTCATGGGCAAGATGACTAAAACTCCATTCTCTGGAGCAATGGAGCGAGCAAGTGACTTATTGGAAATAATACATACTGATGTATGCGGACCAATGAGTGTTGATGCTCGCGGCGGGTATCGTTATTTTCTCACCTTCACTGATGATTTGAGCAGATATGGGTATATCTACTTGATGAAGCACAAGTCTGAAACATTTGAAAAGTTCAAAGAATTTCAGAGTGAAGTAGAGAATCATCGTAACAAGAAAATAAAGTTTCTACGATCTGATCGCGGAGGCAAATATTTGAGTTATGAGCTTGGTCTTCATTTGAAACAATGTGGAATAGATTAACAGCTCACGCCACCTGGAACACCATAGTGTAATGGTGTGTCTAAACGTCGTAACCGTACTTTATTAGATATGGTGCGATCTATGATGTCTCTTACCAATTTATCACTATCGTTTTGCGGTTATGCATTAGAGACACGTGCATTCACATTAAATAGGGCACCATCTAAATACGTTGAGACGACACGGTATGAACCGTGGTTTGGCAAGAAACCAAAGTTGTCATTTCTTAAAGTTTGGGGTAGTGATGCTTATGTGATAAAGCTTTTGCCTGATAAGCTCGAACCCAAATCGGAGAAACGCATCCTCATAGGATAGCCAAAAGGAACTGTTGGGTACACCTTCTATCACAGATCCAAAGGCAAGACTTTTGTTGCAGAATGGATCCTTTCTAGAGAAAGAGTTTTTATCGAATGAAGTGAGTGGGAGAAAAGTAGAACTTGATGAGGTAATTGTACCTTCTCTAGAATAGGAGAATAGCACGACACACAAAATTGTTCTTGTGATTCCTACACCCATTATTGAGGAAGCTAATGATGATGATCATGAAACTTTGGATCAAGTAAACTACCGAACCTGGTAGGTCAACCAGAGTACGTTCCGCGCCAGAGTTGTACGGTAACCCAATTCTGGAAGTCATGTTACTAGACTATGACGAACCTGCGAACTATGAGGAAGCGATGATGAGCTCAGATTCTGCAAAATGGCTTGAAGCGATGAAATCTGAGATGGAATCCATGTATGAGAACGAAGTGTGGACTTTGGTTGACTTGCCCGACGATCGCCAAGCCATAGAAAATAAATGGATCTTTGAGAAGAAGACTGACGCTGATGGTAATGTGACCATATACAAAGCTCGACTTTTGCGCAAAGCCTTTCGACAAGTTCAAGGAGTTGACTATGATGAGACCTTCTCACCCGTAGCGATGCTTAAGTCTGTCCGAATCATGTTAGCTATTGCCGCATTTTATGATTATGAAATCTGGCAAATGGATGTCAAAACTGCATTTCTTAATGGATATCTCAAAGAAGAGTTGTATATGATGCAACCAGATGGTTTTTCTCGATACTAAAAGTGCTAACAAAGTGTGCAAGCTCCAGCGATCCATCTATGGACTGGTGCAAGCATCTCGCAGTTGGGATATACGCTTTGATCAGGTGAAGCATGCATTTACAAGAAAGTGAGTGGGAGCACTACAACATTTATGATAATCATATGTGAATGACATATTGTTGATCGGAAATGATGTAGAATTTTTTGGAAAGCATAAAGAATTGCCTGAGTTGTAAGGTATGAAGTTGAGTAAGACTCAAATCCCCGACCACGGCAAAAGATAGAGAAAGAATGAAAGTCATTCCCTATGCCTCAGCCATAGGTTCTATAAAGTATACCATGCTATGTACCAAACCTGTTGTGTACCTTGCCATGAGTTTGGCAAGGAGGTACAATACTGATCCAGGAGTAGATCACTGGACAGCTGTCAAAATTATCCTTAGTTACTGGATGACTAAGGAAATGTTTCTCGATTATGGAGGTGATAAAGAGTTCGTCGTAAAGAGTTATGCCTATGCAAGCTTTGACACTAATCCAGATGACTCTAAGAATCAATCTGGATGCGTATTGAAAGTGGGAGAAATTAGCTAGAGTAGCTCCATGCAGAGCATTATAGACATAGAAATTTGTGAAATACATACGAATCTGAATGTAACAGACCCACTGACTAAACTTCTCTCATGATGCAAAACATTATCACACCTTAGTACTCTTTGGGTATTAATCACATGGCGATGTGAACTATATTATTGAATCTAGTAAACCCTTTGGGTGTTGGTCACATGGCGTTGTGAAGTATGGGTGTTATTCACATAACGGCGTGAACTATCGGTATTAAATCACATGGCGATGTGAACTAGATTATTGACTCTGGTGCAAGTGGGAGACTAAAGGAAATATGCCCTAGAGGCATTAATAAAGTTGTTATTTATATTTCCTTATATACCATGATAAATGTCTTTTATTCATGCTAGAATTGTATTAACCAGAGACTTGATAAATGTGTGAATACATAGACAATACATAGTGTCCCTAGTATGCCTCTACTAGACTAGCTCGTTAATCAAAGATGGTTAAATGTCCTAACCATAGACATGTGTTGTCATTTGATGAACGGGATCACATCATTAGGAGAATGATGTGATGGACATGACCCATCCGTTAGCTTAGCATAATGATCGTTTAGTTTTATTGCTATTACTTTCTTCATGACTTATACATGTTCCTCTAACTATGAGATTATGCAACTCCCAAATACCGGAGGAACACCTTGTGTGCTATCAAACATCACAACGTAACTGCTTGATTATAAAGATGCTCTACAGGTGTCTCCGAAGGTGTTTGTGGTGTTGGCATAGATCGAGAATAGGATTTGTCACTTCGAGTGTGGGAGAGGTATCTCTGGGCCCTCTCGGTAATACACATCATAATAAGCCTTGCAAGAAAATGACTAATGAGTTAGTGACGAGATGATGTATTATGGAACGAGTAAAGAGGCTTGCCAGTAATGAGATTGAACTAGGTATGATGATACCGACGATTGAATCTCGGCCAAGTAACATACCGATGACAAATGGAACAACGTATGTTGTTATGCGATTTGACCGATAAAGATCTTCGTAGAATATGTTGGAGCCAATATGAGCAACCAGGTTCCGCTATTGGTTATTGACCGGAGACGAGTCTCGGTCATGTCTACATAGTTCTCGAACCCGTAGGGTCCGCATGCTTAACGTTCGATGACGATCGATATTATGAGTTTATGTGTTTTGATGTACCGAAGATTATTCGGAGTCCCGGATGAGATCACGGACACGACGAGGAGTCTCGAAATAGTCGACACATAAAGATTGATATATTGAACGACTATATTCGGAGACCGGAAGTGTTCCGGAGAAGTTTTGGATAAAACCGGAGTGCCGGAGGGTTACCGGAACCCCCCGAGGGAACTAATGGGCCACATGGGCCTTAGTGGAGAGAGAGAGGGGCGGCTAGGGCAGGCCGCGCGCCCCTCCCCTGGGTCCAAATTGGACTAGGGAAGGGGGGCGGATCCCCCCTTTCCTTCTCCCTCTCCCTTTCCTTCCTTCCCGCTCTCTCCCTCTTGGTAGGACTCCCCCTCATGGGGCGTGCCTATAGGGCCAGCCGGCCTTTCCCCTTGCTCCTTTATATATGGGGGCAGGGGGCACCCTAGAACCACAAGTTGACAATTGTTTGACCCGTGTGCGGTGCCCCCTTCCACTGTTTCACACCTTGGTCATATTATTGCAGTGCTTAGGTGAAGCCCTGCGTCACTAACTTCATCAACACCATCACCACGCCGTCATGCTGACAAGACTCTTCCGCAACCTCAACTGGATCAAGAGTTCGAGGGACGGCACCGAGCTGAACGTGTGCAGATCGCGGAGGTGACGTACATTCGGTGCTTGATCGGTTGGATCGCGAAGACGTTCGCCTACATCAGTCACGTTTCTAAACCCTTCCGCGTCTACGAGGGTACGTGGACACACTCTCCCGCTCGTTGCTATGCTTTTCCTAGATAGATCTTGTGTGTTCGTAGGAAAAAAAAAATTAAATACTACGTTCCCCAACAGAGATGAATTTAATTGGAGAGTTGACAGTGAGGACCCACCAGAGCCATAGCTGCACGTACGCAAGTGCCTCCTTATTATACTAGTAAATTGTACATGCTTTGGACATCATTTAAATATATAAAAGCATGGGAAACATTTGAATGTGTATTTCCTTTCCTACAATCTTATTTGACAAGATCCAACTTGGTTCTTACGTCTCTAGAATCCAGATTGCTCTAGTCTCTTTCTATAGAGTATCAGACAAGTATGTGGAATGATGCTTCTAGAAAACATGAGATGGTAGAGTTGGGGTTCAATTAGAAGGCCATGTGGCAGAATCCTATAAGTTGGAAACTTTATCCAATGGATCATAATGATCGGATTTGCCATCTCTCGACTGTTGGATGGAGCATATCCAACGGCTAATATTTGAATATATTGGCACACTATGTAGTGGTATAGATATAGATACAACTATTTGTTTGCTCCCTCATCGTTTCCTGACATCACGGTCCCACACCATTGTCAGCCTATTTAATCAATAAATGAGAGAATTGCACAAGGAGCGGCCGATAGCTGGGACCCAGCAGCTCAAGCAGTATTTGTGTTTTCGAGGTGTGAGCGGAGTTTTTCTTGAGCGATGTTTTTATTGTTGTTCAGATGATCAGGTATCAACTGAGTGGGCTGTGGCCCATTTAGCCCAGGCTGTTATTTTATGTTATCCAAATATCCAGCCCAGATGTTTTTTTAAGATGAAAATGGCTAGCCCAGCTATACTTTTTTTGTGGAATACCCAGCCCAGGTCAACTTGTTATTCTCCGCCCCGCTGGGCTGCAAATGTTTCCTAGGGGGGATGCATTAGTCTTAACAACATGATGGGTTTTAAGAAATAATAAATGGGATGTAATTTTAAAAACTGGGCTATAACTTTAAAAAAATGCACCAAACACTTAATTAGTTAAAAATATATATTATTTTTGGGTTTTGGAAATTTTTATTTCGTTACTTGTTGCGCGCGCAATGTTTCGTTGGATTTTTACATAATACAAATTTATTTTGAAATTATATTTAAGCTGACTTGAAATTTTGGGATAAAAATATTTCGGATTCGATCAAAATGTGGGAAATTTATTAAATTCTATTTTGAGGGGTTGATTGAAATTATTAATCGTTGTCCTAGCTAGAAAATGAGCTGTAATTTTGATAAACTGTAAATGGGTTGTAGTAAATTCCATTAGAATTCAAAATTGGGTTGTACATTCTTGCAAATCGCAAATGGGCTATATATTCTCTACCACACACTTGTGGGCTTACTAAGTTGACGCGTACACAAGGCTTTGTCAACTTATAGTCAACACACGGTTCTAGCAGCAGTGGCCGTTGGATGTCCATCCAACGGATGTCGTGCTTCTTCTTCAATCTCGGATATTTTTTCTTTAGCCGCCCAAACCACCGCCAGCGCTATCGCCTCCCATGGTCGGCTGTGCTACCACGCAGGACTCACCGGACCACCCTACTCCCATCGTCGTCCAGGCCATTCCTCTACTCACCAACACCTCATGTTATTCTACGGCAATAGCAGCCTCACACTGCAGCCGAACCAGTGAACCCTCGTACTCCCCTCCGCGTGAGCATCCACCTGCCTTGTCTTCCCTGGCTTTGCGTCATTCCCTTCCTAGGCCTCGTCGTCGTCCACTGCCTGGGTGCATTCCTTGCAGCGTGGTCAACGTGGTCAACGAACGACAACCATCGGAAGAGCACTCTAGGCGGTGAGGCTGACAAATGGACCCACCAGCTACATCTTCACGCAAGGAAGTGCGTCCATATTACGGTCAAAAAAATGATTCTCCCCCTGACAACGGGGACCCACCATCAATAACTTCGAACGTAAGGAAGTGCCTCCTTATCCTCCCTGACAGTCGGGACCCACCTAGTCAAAGCGTACGTAGCGTTGTCATTCTGGTCGCGAACGTGTACGTACATACTGGTCGATCGGTCTCTCTGCAACGTTGAACCATGGACGAGCAAGCAGCAGCATATGTAGTAGTAGTTCACGCAGTCTAGTCTAAACCGGGTACACGTATGTACAACCAGATGCCAACAAATACATCCACATACATACATACAAGCGGGGTCTCGAACGCCTAGCTACTCGTGCATATGTACGGCCATGGCATGTGTACATGGAGAGGCAACGGATGACAGCAACGATGTCCTGTTCATCGGCAGCCAAGCGGTTGGGTCGGAACAGAGAAACAACATCCTGCTTCATCGGGAGCGAAGCCACTGGGTCAGAATGCGTCGTGTTCAACGAGAGCCAAACGGCTTGGACGGAACAGCCGGAACGGAGTCTGGCGTACCGCAGAAGGGAGGAAAACGGCCTTCTGTTCGAGCGTGTATGGTCAAAATGGGGTCCTGTTCATCGGGAAGGGTCTTGCGTACTGCAGAACGGAAGAAACGGACTTGTTTCCGAGCTCCTACGGTCGAAACGGGGTACTATTGATCGGGAGGGGTGTGGCGTACCGCAAAATGGAGGAA
>LR738715.1:608393663-608421462 GCA_902687465.1 Secale cereale | reverse complement strand
GATGGCAGATCCCAGGAGCAAGATGCCACCCCCGCCGACTACTACAAATACCCCGACGGAGCCTACTACGACGTGGAGGCCGTTGATGACCAGGAGTATTTAGGAGGTCCTAGGCAGGAGGCCTTGCCTCTCCGATCATTGATGTTTGTGCTAGCCTTCTTAAGGCAAAAACTTGTTTAACTTATGTCTGTACTCCTATATTGTTGCTTCCGCCGACTCTGTTGCTTTCGAGCTTTTGTATCCGAGTTCTTACTACTATCTTGCTTCTATTTCTGTTTGATTTGTGCTACTTTGATTCCTATGCTTGTGAGATACTATTTTGGTTATGTGTGATTGATCATACTATGCTACATGTGATGCTTCATGTCTATCTCTATCATTACTTGTGTATGGTCATTCACTCATGTTGGTGGTGATGCGTGCTTATTATTTCATTCATTCAATTTTGTGCACTCCACCAAGTTTTACGTGACATGGAAGAGTAAACAATGATCCTAATCGATTGTGCATATGCATTCAAATGCAAATTGCGAATAACGTACAAATTTAGTGGGAGCTCTTTCTTATCACATACTTCTCAAAGCGACAGTGTATTTCATTCATATTATCATTTGTCGAAGCTTTGATCTATATGTTATCATCAATTACCAAAAAGGGGTGATAAAAGTGCAACGAATTCCCGGGTGGTTTTGCTAATTCATAATAACATATAGCTCATTGAACTAACATCCATTCAAGTTAAATATTTCAGGAAGTTCAATGATTGGCATGGCATGGACTTGAGTTGTGGACCCCTCAAAATACTAAGGAAAAAGATTGGCAAAAGCTCAAGACTCTTCATTTTCATTTTAGTGATCCAAGATCACATTGAGTCTATAGGAAAGCTAATACCATTAAAAGGGAATGAGGTGTTGCTTAATGGTCTACTTTCTCAAAGTGCTTAGTGATATTGCTCCAAAACCCTTAGCCACTTTCTCCATCCAAATATGTCCAAACCCTAGCAATTCAGTCTCACCAATACGGATCTCAGTCCCACCGAGATGGCCTCGCCAATTCTCTATGACTTGTTGCAATTGTTTCGGTCCCCCCGAAACTTGCAATCGGCCCACCGAGATGGATTGACTGATTCTCCGTTGCTCACTGCATCCACTTCAATCCCATCGAGATGAAGTTTTACCTAAGACCTAGCACATCAAACCCACCGAGTTGTTCCAGTCGGTCCCACCGAGATTCCTAATGTTCATATTCTTGCACAGATCGGTGCCACCGAATTCACAAGTCGGTGCCACCGAGATTGGTCAAAAGTTTGTAACAGTTGGATTTTGTGTGTAGGCTATATATACCCCTCCACCCTTGAGGGAGTCCCGTATTCATGGGTCCTCACGCATCTAGGTCAATGAAGCTAGGCCACACTGGTGGGCCGCATAAAGAAGAAGCAGAAGACATTCCCCTGTATTCGGTCACGACTCCTATGTACGTAGAAAGGCGGGTTTTGAGTCTGGATGCGTTAACTACTTCCTCCCCAAGTCACCCTTGTAACCCTATGTCTTCTCACGCGTGTATATAAACTGAGGGGTTTAGTCTGTAGAGGGGTCATCATCATTACAATATCCCCATTGGTTAGACTTAGGGTTTAGCCATTATGATCTCGTGGTAGATCAACTATTGTACACATATTCATCCATACTAATATAGCAGGAAGTAGGGTTTTACCTCAATCGAGAGGGCCTGAACCTAGGTCAACATCGTGTCCCCTGCCTCCTATTACCATCGATTCTCAGGCGCACAGCTTGGCCCCCCCTACCTGAGAGCTGCCGGTTTTGACACCGACAATGGTCCTTTCATTGAGAGCTCTGCTATGAGCTCGCAGTAAGCGATCGATAGCACGCCTCTTCATCAATGACGAGATCACCCTCAAAAACAACTTGGCTATCGGCCAGGTTCTCCAGCTCGACGCGTTCACCATATGCACCTGCATAGCCTTGGGGGCGGCCGCACCCTATGCGGCCATCGAGCATCACCTTTACGCTGATTTTAGCTATTCCGATGACGCGACTTTGACAGAACTCTCACCCTTAAACGAGCTACTGGATCACATCGCCGCCCTCGGGCTCTTATCGTCAGGAGATCAGATCGGACTTAAATCCGGCCATGATGAGATCTACCCTTCTTCGATTACTCATCTGGTAGCAGCAGTCGAGGACGAAGACTTCTCCTCTCCAGACGGAGACTGCCACAGTCTAGATCTCCGAACCCATCGAGCCAAACACCTCCTTGTCAGGAGACGCACTATGTTCTTTGAGCTCTAGGACCGACGCCGGACCCGAAGGGCAATCAGACCCCATCGAGTCTGAATTGTCACCAACGGAGGTTTTTAAGGGTCGGGATTTAAAATTACCAACACCCACCCGCCCTGGGAAAAACTCTTCAAGTAAATCCAGAATCCCGGACATAGATGATCTCACGAACATGCAATAGCAGCCCGGGGAAACGGTCAACCACTTCTGGGCCAGATTCTTACTTGTTAAAAACAAGATTAGGGCTGCTACAACGAGAAAGCGGACTCTTTATTTCACCGCAATTGCATGGACGAGGGAGTCTTGAACGCCCTCAACCGACGTCGTGTTCTGAGTTTCACAGAATTTTTGCAGTTAATAGGAAAGTACTGCGCAATGGTAAATACTTGGAAAGCCTAGAATACACCTCTGAACGGTCCATCTCCGGACAGTACGTTACCAAAGCTAAACGGACTTACCCTTGTTCGTCAGCCGACAGCATTCCTTTGGGCAAGAAGAACAAGCCTATTTCAAGGCACATGTCCGTACTGGACAAACTACTCGATACACATTGCCAAATACACGTAACCCTGGATAATGTCCCAAACCATCACCTTAGAGCGTGCTTGGTACTCCGACAGGTAGCAAAAAGTGGTACGGCACTTCTTGCCACCACTGCACCTAGGGAGAATGACATCAATGTCTTCACTGTCTTCGAGACATTCCCTTCAAAAACCGCCGCAAGAGAGCAAACCGTGAACTTGCCGAGGTCTACCAAATTAGCTCTGCAAGCCCATGGAGTGACACGGCAATCAGTTTCTCTGCCGAAGACGCACCCCGAGTCCGACTGGTCCGAGCATCAGCAGCTCTTGTACTGGACCCAATAGTAGATGACTTTGGCCTCACTAAAGTACTTATGGACGGAGGAAGCAGACTAAACCTCATATATGAGGAGACGCTTGCAAAAATGCAGGTCGAGAAATCCAGCATTGAGCACACCAACACAACCTTTAGGGGAATTATACCAAGCCACGAGGCCAAGTGTTCGGGAAGTATTAAGCTCGATGTAGTGTACGGCTCACCCGACAACTACAGATCGGAGGAACTACTCTTTCACATTGTGACCTTTCACAGCGGATACCACGCCCTTCTAGGATGGGACGCTTTCTCACGCTTTCAAGCTATACCCCATTACGGGTACATGAAGCTTAAAATTCCAGGGCCCAATGGGGTGATCACAATAATAAGGATCCGGAAAAGGGACTCCGTGCTGAAAACAAAATGGCATCCTTAGCCTTAGAGGCATTATCCGAAGCTCTCGTGGCTGAAGAATTAACTACCCTACGATCAAAGGTGGATGCCGGCGACGTCATCCTCGCCACAAGATCAAACTATATCTCCTTTAAGGATGCAAATGGGTAGGGTATGGGGTGGGTAGAGCAATACCATACCCATACCCGTGTAGTCAATAGGTACAAAATTCTACCCATACCCGTACCCATACCCGATTGGTATCCATACCCATTGGGTACCCAATGGGTAGATGAAATAGTACACACGTTATTCACAATTTTACATTCATCCACAGTACATTTGATAAAAAAAATTTATCTAAACTCAATAACGAATAGATGAGTATAAGACAATCTCAATTCAAATTGACAATTAATGACAACTTTAACATAGGTTCACGAAATGACCAAATAACATCCGACACGTACCATGTCAGTATAAATGGGTAGGGTATGGGTATATCCATGGGTATAAGCCTATACCCGTGCCCTACCCATGACTTAATGTGTAGGGTATGGGTACTACCCATGGGTATAAATTTCTACCCATGCCCTACCCATGCGGGTACGGTATCCGCAGGTACCCGTACCCATGGGTAAAATTGCCATCCTTAACCTCCTTCAAACCCGCTGACGAAATCATCAAATTTCAAGTGCACCCAATGGACCCTAATAAATCAGCATCAATCGGGGCACAGCTGGATCCGGCGGTAGACAGCGCATTATGCGCCTTCCTTTGGGAAAATTGGGATATATTCGCCTGGCACCCTTCAAATATGCCAGGAATCCCACGTAGGCTGGCTGAACACAGTCTCAATATTATAAAAGGGTTCAAACTAGTCAAGCAGTCACTGCGATGATTTTCTGAACCCAAAATACTAGCAATGAGAGAAGAGTTAGCCAAACTATTGGAAGCCAGATTCATTAGAGAAATCAAACATCCGGACTGGCTAGCCAACCTAGTCATGGTACCGAAGAAGGATAAATCCTGGCGCCTCTGTGTCGATTTCACAGACTTTGAATAAGGCTTGCCCAAAGGATCCCTTCCCCTTGCCCCGCATTGACCAAATTATCGATGTAACGGCTGGACATGACTCATTGTGCTTCCTTGATGCTTACTCAGGATACCATCAGATAAAGATGAAAGAATCCGATCAGGCCGCAACGACATTCATTACACAGTACGGCCCTTTTTGTTTCAACACTATGCCTTTCAGACTCAAAAACACTGGCGCCACGTATCAATGCATGATTCAAACATTCTTGAAAAACAAATTTGCAAAACAGTGGAGGCATATGTTTACGACATAGTCGTAAATACCAAACACGTCGAAACCTTGGTGGATGATCTCCGCCTTACGTTCGCCAACCCCCGAGAATATGACATAGGGCTAAATCCGGAAAAATGTGTCTTCAACGTTCTAGCCGGAAAGCTATTAGGGTTCATCGTATCCCATAGAGGAATCGAAGCTAACCCAACTAAAATCCGGGCCCTGTCAGAACTCAAAAACCAACCAATCTCAAGCAAGTGCAAAAACTAGCAGGCTGCATAGCGGCTTAAGCCCCTTCATCTCTAGGTTAGGAGAAAAAGCATTGGCACTTTACAGATTGCTATGGCGCACTGACTATTTCGAATGGACAAATGCGGCCACAGCCGGATTGGAAGAAATAAAAGCTTTACTAGCAAGCAACTCAATCCTAGCCGCCCCCGGTGTTGGCAAACCAATATTGCTGTATATATCAGCCACTCACCAGGTTGTGAGTGCCGCGCTCGTCGTCGAACGAGCCGAAGAGGGACATAAATTCCCCGTTCAAAACACCGTATACTATAAATTCGAGGTTCTCACACCTTGTAAATCACGATACCCCCACTATCAAAGAATTGCCTATGCAGTTTTCATGTCATCTCGGAAACTCCGGCACTAGTTTCAAGAGTGTTCAATCACAGTGGCATCCGAGGTACCACTCAATGATACTATCAATAATAAAGATGCCACGGGATGCATAGCAAAATGGGCCATTGAGCTCCTACCGTTTGAAATATCTTACAAGCCGTGCCGGACTATTAAATCCTAGGTGTTGGCCGACTTCATCGCAGAATGAACCGAAGCCGAACTCCCTAAAGAGTATGGCTCATACTCCCACTAGACAATGTATTTCGACGGTTCCAAAATGCTATTCGGACTGGGGGGCGGTCTAATACTGACATCTCCAACAGGGGATACAGATTGGTACGTTTTACAGATCATGTATACGGACTCGAACAATGCGGCCGAATATGACGCCCTAGTGCATGGTCTCCAACTAGCCGTATCCACGGGCAACCAATGCCTCGAGGTATGCGGAGACTCAAACCTCGCCATCTCCCAAATCAATGGCGATTTTGATGCGAAGGATTCAAAAATGGCAGCTTATCGCAATGCCATATTAAAAATGTCGGCTCCATTTGAGGGGTTGAAATTCCATCACGTAGCCCGGGATAATAACCAGGCAGCCGATGTACTCGCACGCATGGGAGCAAAACGCAACCCCATCCCACCAAACACATTTGTGGAATGGTTATTTAAGCTATCAGTAACATGGCAGGACGTGTGCCGCGATATGAACACAGATCCGAGCACACCCCAGCCGAACTCAATCACGAAGTCATCAGAGAGCCAAGCATGGACATAACACCTTCGGCTCATGAAAGCATGGCTGTTAGAGCCACCTGGACAGAGCCTTTCCTCGCTTACCTTAATAGGCAGGAACTCCCCTATGACCAGAATGAGGCCCGCCGCATAGTCCGGCGCTCTAAAGCCTACAAAGTTCACGGAGGTGAACTATACAAGAAAAGCACATCTGGTATTCTCCAAAGGTGCATCTCACAAGAAGAGGGAAGGATAATTCTCACTAAAATACATGCTGGAATGGGCGGTCACCATGCCGCAGCAAGGGCGCTCGTAGCCAAAGCTTTTCGCGCTGGATTTTACTAGCCTACTGCCCGAGCAGATGCCCAAACCTTAGTCCAACACTGCGTTGGCTGCCAGCTTTTTGCAAAACAAAGTCACATGCCTCCCACTGCACTGAGAACAATCCCCATTACTTGGCCTTTTGCGGTCTGGGGGCTTGATATGGTCGGACCCCTTAAAGGGGGAAGTCATAAAAGATAATACTTACTAGTGATGGTGGACAAATTCACTAAATGGATAGAAGCCAAGCCAGTAAAAAGAGCTGAAGCATGACCTGTGATAAATTTCATATCCAGCGTAGTACACCGTTATGGTGTCCCGCATAGTATTATCACGAATAATGGCTCCAATTTCACAGCTGACGAGGTAAAAAATTGGTGCACAAAGTTGGGTATAAAACTCGACTACGCTTCTGTATACCATCCTCAAACAAATGGTCAAGTCGAAAGGGCCAATGGTCTGATTATGAGCGGCATTAAACCCCGATTAGTGCGCTCCCTACGGGAGTCTGATAAACACTGCGTCGAAGAGCTTGACTCCGTACTCTGGGGGCTGCGGACCACGCCCAATCGTACGACCAGATATACACCTTTTTTCATGGTGTGCGGCACAGAGGTTGTCCTACCCTGCGACATTATTCATGACTCACCTAGAGTGCGCATGTACGAGGAAAGAGAGGCCGAGATAGATCGGCAGGACGACCTAGATAGACTTGAAGAGGAGCGTGATGTAGCGCTAGCAGGTTCCGCATTTTACCAACAAAAGGCTAGGCGACACCAGAGCAAAGAAGTGCGGGCCAAGACATACAACGTCGGCGAACTCGTTTTACGCCTACTGGAGAAGAAAAAGGACAAGCTCAAACCAAAATGGGAGGTCCCCTTCATTATAGAAGAAGTACTCACCGGTGGAGCCTATCGCCTTCGCAATGCACAAGATAACCGCCTTGAGACGAACCCTTGGAACGCTGCCAGGCTCCGATGATTCTATGGATAGTTCGGCAGCAAGTTCTTCCTCTTTACAAGTTAGGTTTTGTCTTTTATTCCCTTGTTTGTCTTTTCCTTTACTTGGCAAGTATTCGGCCCGCCCGAACTGCCACAGGACGAGTACGTCCGCACATATACCTGGGGGCTTCTTTAATGAAGCCCATCATCAACAAAGCTTCTTGCTTAAAAATGTCGCATGTTTTTACAGTTCATCCTTGCCATTATATGCACCGATATGACTTAAGTTCTGGCCAAGCTGGGTTGCCTGGCTCCTATGATTAACCCTACGTTTCCGATTGTTCAGCTAGGGTGTAAAGGGAGCACCTCTGCGATTGTTACAGCCGGGTAATCCGGATATGTACCTCAGACTGGGTGAAGCCGAAAGCTAGCGCTCTTAAGGGAATAATTGGTCGGTGGATACACGACATATCGCATTCTAAAGCGTATTTTAAAAAATCACAGGAAAGGGCTTCCTACTATCCCCATCATGGGATTGAAAGCCCAGGCCTCCATCTTTATGCACGCCGACCCAGGGAAAATAACCCCTACCGGAACTATTCTCTCTAGAAGATGTTTCTTACGTTAAATAGTAATATAACATAACTCCCCGAACTTAGTTCGTCTGTTCAAGCAATTATGACCGGATTGCCTGGTTTCCGAACATATCACGTGCTCGTCATAGATATAGTATTCGGACACAGTCGAGCCTTCAGGTTTATGGAAGTCGAAGCAGATAGTCGACCACGACAAACTTTATATAAATTCGGCTGGAGATAAGTTTGATGGTAAAAGTACATTGATACATAGAATCAAATGACTATTCATTTTCTATTCCCTCTGTCAGGCGGTCTAGTACATAGTCCTGTTGGGACAGCTTAGTAGCTAAACCTACTTGGTCATATACCAAACGCGGAGGAATTTATTGTCCATCAGGCGCGCGAGGTCATACACGGGCCATGTGATTTGGATCAAGGCGAGTAAAATACGTCTTCACCATAGACCACGCTTCTCGAGCACCCATGCGGCATGTTGAGGTTTTCCATAGTTCAAAGCGGCACCGACCCCTTTGAATAGGTCCGCGAAATCCTCCATAGATTCTGGAGGGGAGTTGCCAGGCCATAGAGCTCTGGACATACTTTTCATGGCCTTTCGGGCCCATTCGTGGACCCTCGAAAGCTCCTGCAGCACGTCACCCTCAAACCCAGACACCCCGCCTTCCGGCTGACCAGTTAATAAACCTGCAGGAAAAGTTTTTATAAGAAACTTTTAAAATTATGAGACTATAAGGAGAGCTAGGTATAAGAGACATACTAAACATGCTGCTTTTTAGCCTCCGGTTCTCCTCCAAGGCGCTTGAGAGTTGGGCCTTTACGCCCTTCAGCTCCTGTTTGAGCCTAATATTTATATCCTGCACTTGGTTCCTTTTTTCCACCGCATGCCTTAGTGCACGCTCGCGAGCGGCTTTTTCCTCTTCGGCAAACTTCTTGTCCGCCAAAGCAGCCCTTAGCTCCCTCTCAAGTTGGTCGGTTGATAGTGTTGCTGTACTACTGATACGTCCAAAACGTATCTATAATTTCTGCTTGCTCCATGCCTCTTTTGTGTGATATTGCTATGATATTTATGCACTTCCATACACTTTTGATCATATTTGGACTAACCTATTAACTCAGTGCACCCCAGTGCCAGTTTCTGTTTTCTGCTGTTTTTGTATTTCAGGTTTTCCCATTACGTAAATTGCCAGAAAAATTCCGGGAAAAATATATAAAAAATCAGCGTTCCGGAAGCTTCCATGCGGCCAAAGTAGGGCCGGAGGGGGGGCCACCAGGGCTCCAGGCAACAAGAGGGCGCGCCCCCCCTCCTGGCCGCGCCGCCAGGGCGCCTGGGCCCCCCTGGCCTCCTCTAACGCCCCCCTTTGGCATATATTTACACCGCGTCCCGAAACCCTCGAGGACGGAACCCTTTTTCGCGATCTCATCCCTGTTCCTCCGCCGCCGCGCTTCCATGATCGGGAGCACCGGGAGAACTCTTCCCGGCACCCTGCCGGAGGGGAGGATCACCACCAGGAGCCTCTCCACCACCATGGACGCCTCCCGGATGAGTTGTGAGTAGTCTCCCTTGGACCATGGGTCCATCACCAGTAGCTATGTGATGTTCTCCTCCCCTCTTTGTTCTTCACTGATTAGACCTCGTGAGCTGCCCTACATGATCGAGGCACATATGTAATCCTTATGCTGTTGCTATGCTGAGTTTGCGGGGATCCGATGGATTATGAGATTATGTTCAGATTGTGTGTGAGTAATATATTTGATTCACCTCTTTTATATTTATGTTCTTGAGTAATTCTTGCATGTTCTCCGTTGCTGTTTATTGCTTTGGCCAAGTAGTAGGTAGTAACTCCAAGAGGGAATGTTATGCTAGATTGTGGGTTCATGCCCCTCGATGACTAGCTTGAGTGACAGAAACATGAGTCTAGGGGATGTGCTGTTGCCACAAGCGGGAAAACAACGGTGCTTGTACTTGCGGGTGCAAGGATTGTTTACTTTACGCAAAGTTCTTTTAATGCAGTTGTCTGTTGCTTTGAGTTTACACTATGGGTGGGACTCGCAACTTAATACCAGCGAGATGTTCTGGATAGATATCGCAAGGTGGATGATTAGTAGTAGATGCAGATGGATTTCGGTCTACTTGCCTTGGCGTACCGCCCATGCTTTTGAGCCTCTACCTTTCTTTGCAGCATAGTTAGCATTGGTTTGCGCACATAATCCTGTCAATTGCCCAGCTGTAATTCGTTTACCTCGCTTAGCTGTTTTATCGTCTTTTGGGAGAGAGACATCACTAGTGAACATCATGGGACCAAGGTCCATATTACCATCACTGATCACATCCGTTATTTACTTTCTGTTCTTACTTACTAGTTGTAGTAATACCTATCACTATTATCTCTTGCGTTTGATCCTTTGTAAACGACAAGGCCGGAGGGATTGACAACATCTCTGTACTCGTTGGGAGCAAAGTTATTTGTATTTGTGTGCAGGTCCAGTCAATCGCTAGTTGCGCCGCTAGCAGTTGAAACCTTCTTGTTGAACCTCGGAGTCTCAGGGGGTTCGATCCTTGGTATCTTTGCCAAGGGAAAACTACCGCTACACTGCATCTCAAACCTTCCACTTGGGGTAAGCAACGAGGGGCGAGAAGCCATCAAGCAAAGTTTTCTGGCGCCGTTGCCGGGGACTCCACTCTTCAAGATAGGGGAGTTGCACGCTATCTTTTACCTTTGCTTTTTAGTCTTGTTAGTTTACCTTTCAGTTTTTGCTTTAGTGTCTTCTATCAAAAATCACAAAAATAGTTATCTCATTCATTAGTTGTCGTTATGTCTGGTCCTTTTGTCTTTGGTGAGGCAGAAGTTCTCACCTTTAAACAAAGAGGTGGGGAAAGTCTAAAAGATGCTTGGTATAGAATTAATGATTCTCAAAAAGAGCCACCAAGAAACAATCTACTATTATCCTGCTTAGAAATTTTTATGTTGGAATTACTTCTTGGAATAGGTTTATTCTAGATTCTGCTATCAATGGGAATTTCCTAGAGGCCCCAGTTTGGGAATCCCTTAGTATTATTGAAAATCTTTTTGGAAATCCCCCTGTTGTTAGCATTCAAGAGGACATCACCCTAGCTCACATTATGAAAAAACTTGAAAAGATAGAGATAGAGATGCCAAACATTAATAAGATAAATGAATTGGATCGTAAGATCCAAGGGAATTTGAATAGGCTTGATAGCTCCATGCATAAAATTCTCAAAACTTTGGAGACCATCAAATCCCATGACTTGGATTCTTCTAGGATAGACAAGATTGAGGAAATCTTTGATAGTCTAGGAACTACTTTCTCCTCAATCAAAACCAAAAAGGTAGAAACTCCGGCAAAAAAGGAGCCTAAGTTCGTTTACGTTCCAAAGGCTCCCCGCTCTAAAAGTAATCCATATATTGCCAAAGGAGTTGAAACTGTGAAGACTTTGGAAGAAATACCTCTCTTTGATAAATTTATAAATGAATCTTCCCTTGACTTTTTTCCTTTTGGTCTTCTCCCTAGAAGTATCTCTGTTAGGCCTTTATTTGAAAGTCCTCTTAAGACTAGTTGTACTATTGAAGAGCTTTTTGATGATCTTGATGATGGTTCAATTGATACAACTTGATCTCTTTGCACTATGCCTAGCTTAAAGGCATAAAAGAAAGCGCTTTTGGGAGGCAGCCCACAATGAATAAGATTTTATTTTGCTTTTGTTGTGTCTTGATGTTGTTACTACAGTAGCATCATCATTGTATCTTTACTTTTCAGCTTTGTGCCAAGTGTAGCCTCTGATTGCAAGAAAGTTCAAAAGTTGTGACGTGCTGTCCAGGAAACAGATTCTATCCTTGGACAGAAAAATTCGTATAAAATCACCAGATCATCTTTTTGGTCTGAATTTATTCGATAGCGTGCTCTATACAATTGGCTTTCGGGCGTCTGTTCTGAGTTTTTTGATTTGAGTTGCAGAAGTGCCCCGAAAAAATTATTTACTACCTGCTGGTCTGTTTTTCACAGATTCTGTCCTGTTTTGCCTTTCCTTCGTTTTGCAAACCTTGAGCTTGCTTTTTCTTTGCAAAAACCTTTTGGCAATCTTGAGAAACAGTAGACCTTCAATATTATCCTTATTTCCAGCAAGGAAAAATTATTTTATTATGGCTACTAACCTCGCTAATCAGATTATGATGAGTTATGTATGAAGGGAGTTTTCAAGTGTGCGAGGGAAGATGATAAAAAGATTCAGGAGTGTCAAATGCTCAAGCTTGGGGATGCCCCCGTGCACCCCCAAGAAATATTCAAGAAGACTCAAGCGTCTAAGCTTGGGGATGCCCCCGTGCATCCCCTTCTCCATCAACAATTATCAGTTCGTCTTTCGTTCCACTATATTTTTATCACTTCATGTGTTATGTGCTACGCTTGGAGCGTCTTGCTTTTAGTTTCCTTTTTAGTTTTCTTTAGCTTTGCTTGCTGTTCATAACGAGTTGGAACTCAGCTTTCTTTGTGTGGGAGAGAAACACGCTCCACTTCAACCTAGAACATAACATGGGATTTTCATGTTTATCTTTGATGTGTATGTTCTTTGTCTTTCAATAGCTACTATCATGTTCAGCTCTTAGTTTTCATGCTTTACTTTTTGAAGAGCTTTTTTTTAGTTGGTCGCTGGAACTCTCTTGAGTTATCATGCTTATCTTGTTAAGAGAGTTGGCTTCTGTTGCACTGGTTGATATGTCTATGATAAAAATGCTATGTGCATAATGGTGCTTAGTAGTTCATGTTTTCTTATGGTTAGTCTCAAATAGCTGGGGGTTCTTAATGTGTTATTGAAGTACCAACATGATTTGTTTGCCTATGATGTGGTATGTTTTAGTGATATCTTCCTCCAAGAATTTATTTTGATTGACTTGGCATATGCTCACGCATATTTAAGACTGTAAAGAAAGTCTATCAAGCCTTGATGATCTTTAATTTCTGAGTAGCGATATAACTTCCATGCCCGATTCAATGTTGCTTTGTCGCTCTGCATGATTATGACCGTCATTGCTCTTTTAGTTGGTCGCTCCTAGTCTTTTGCTAACCTTCGCCTGTACTAAGCGGACTGACTGCTTGTGCATCCAAAATCCTTTAAACCAGTTATGCCATATGAGTCCACCATACCTTCCTATACATGGTATTTACCTGCCATTCCTAACGAAGACTTTCATGTACCATCTCGAAATTATTCAAAAAAGCATTTCTCTTTTGTGCCTCTGTTTTAGCTCATGAGGAAGTAGTAGTTAATTCATGATCTTTTTAAGTTGGACAAGCTTCACCCCGGGATTGCATGTCTAATGTGCAAACCCCTAATACAAGAAGGAACTGGCATAGAGTGCGCCCGGCTCATTAAAAAAACAATACAACAAACAAACCCTCCTTCACGCTTTGTTCATGAGAAATCAGAAAACTTTGGCAGTGATAAACAAAGGATATTAAGAGGATGTGATCGTCCTCGTGCGGGAGCCGTTCCTCGAAACTTGTCCAGCTCAAGAAGTAATTGAGTTATCTACTAGCATTCGTTGATGACATATGCATATTCTAAAAAAAAAATTTACCTCTATTTTTTAAAACCAGGAGCTCTGGTACATGTTTAGTTCTTGTTTCCGACCACGGGTTTTCAACTTTGCCAACAAAAGCCACGGTTCGAGAGTCTCCACCTTCTTTAAAGCGCCAACTATTGAGAGCATGATTGTCATTCTGAGTGTAATGTGCATTGTCCCAAAGTACCATTGTCTTCTGCATGATTATGATATCGTTTATTCTGAAATCATTGTATCTAGTCGTCACTTAAACTTTGGTGGTGCCCCTGCATTTATGCTTTGCTTCACTAAAGGGGGCAAGCGAGATATCACTTTGTCATGTTTGCACACCATGCTCACTACAAATCTATTGAGTGTTTCAGTATCATATTGTAAAACTTTCAGTTCTTTGTGATGTTCTCATGAGGCAACTTAATTACTACAGACTCATTGTCTCAGTAAGCACTTGTCATGTGACTGTGAAAAGTTTTTATATGGTTAATAGCATGTCACCACAGAAATTATGCTTGTTATCATTTACCTACTCGAGGACGAGCAGGAATTAAGCTTGGGGATGTTGATACGTCCAAAACGTATCTATAATTTCTGCTTGCTCCATGCCTCTTTTGTGTGATATTGCTATGATATTTATGCACTTCCATACACTTTTGATCATATTTGGACTAACCTATTAAGTCAGTGCACCCCAGTGCCAGTTTCTATTTTCTGCTGTTTTTGTATTTCAGGTTTTCCCATTACGTAAATTGCCAGAAAAATTCCGGGAAAAATATATAAAAAATCAGCGTTCCGGAAGCTTCCATGCGGCCAAAGTAGGGCCGGAGGGGGGCCACCAGGGCTCCAGGCGGCCAGAGGGCGCCCCCCCTCCTGGCCGCGCCGCCAGGGCGCCTGGGCCCCCTGGCCTCCTCTGACGCCCCCCTTTGGCATATATTTACACCGCGTCCCGAAACCCTCGAGGATGGAACCCTTTTTTGCGATCTCATCTCTGTTCCGCCGCCGCCGCGCTTCCAAGATCGGGAGCACCAGGAGAACTCTTCCCGGCACCCTGCCGGAGGGGAGGATCACCACCGGGAGCCTCTCCACCACCATGGACGCCTCCCGGATGAGTTGTGAGTAGTCTCCCTTGGACCATGGGTCCATCACCAGTAGCTATGTGATGTTCTCCTCCCCTCTTTGTTCTTCACCGATTAGACCTCGTGAGCTGCCCTATATGATGGAGGCACATATGTAATCCTTATGCTGTTGCTATGCTGAGTTTGCTGGGATCCGATGGATTATGAGATTATGTTCAGATTGTGTGTGAGTAATATATTTGATTCACCTCTTTTATATTTATGTTCTTGAGTAATTCTTGCATGTTCTCCGTTGCTATTTATTGCTTTGGCCAAGTAGTAGGTAGTAACTCCAAGAGGGAACGTTATGCTTGATTGTGGGTTCATGCCCCTCGATGACTAGCTTGAGTGACAGAAACATGAGTCTAGGGGATGTGCTGTTGCCACAAGGGGGAAAACAACGGTGCTTGTACTTGCGGGTGCAAGGATTGTTTACTTTACGCAAAGTTCTTTTAATGCAATTGTCTATTGCTTTGAGTTTACACTATGGGTGGGACTCGCAACTTAATAACAGCGAGATGTTTAGGATAGATATCTCAAGGTGGATGATTAGTAGTAGATGCAGATGGATTTCGGTCTACTTGCCTTGGCGTACCGCCCATGCTTTTGAGCCTCTACCTTTCTTTGCAGCATAGTTAGCATTGGTTTGATCCTGTCAATTGCCCAGCTGTAATTCGTTTACCTCGCTTAGCTGTTTTATCGTCTTTTGGGAGAGAGACATCACTAGTGAACATCATGGGACCCCTGTCCATATTACCATCACTGATCACATCCGTTATTTACTTTATGTTCTTACTTACTAGTTGCAGTAATACCTATCACTATTATCTCTTGCGTTTGATCCTTTGTAAACGACAAGGCCGTAGGGATTGACAACCTCTCTGTACTCGTTGGGAGCAAAGTTATTTGTATTTCTGTGCAGGTCCGGTCAATCGCTAGTTGCGCCGCTAGCAGTTGACACCTTCTTGTTGAACTTCGGAGTCTCAGGGGATTCGATCCTTGGTATCTTTGCCAAGGGAAAACTACCGCTACACTGCATCTCAAACCTTCCACTTGGGGTAACCAACGAGGGGCGAGAAGCCATCAATTACACATTAGTATATACATCATAGTAATCAGCAGAACTGTTGTAGTTTCCGGACATTATTCTTACCAAGAGCATCCTTTCAGGATTCCTTCGAATTTTTCAATTCGGCAAGTTGGGTCTGGCACTGCTCAAGTTCCTTGGACAAAGAGTTATTCTTTTCTCGAATGACCTATATAAATACAACGATCCTCAAATCAGTTGTACCAACTACTTTAAGTCTCGGGGGCTACTGGCAGGATAACACTCAAATAACAAAAATTTGTCTTCATATCCTTTGAAAGCTGATAAGTGGCTCCGGCGAGTCCATCTTGAGTGGCTCGATATAGGCATCGGCAGAAGTAAGGGCGTTGAAAACCTCCGTAGAGAAGCCAGGGTCACGCATGGCTGCTTTCCGCCACCGATGAATCATCGCGACCTCCACTTCAGAATTGGTAGCGGATACTTCACCCGAATCCTCCTGGAGAGGACATTCCTGCACCCAATTAGCATTCACCCTTGACGGGCCCGGTGCCAGATTGGCTGGAACTTGGCCTGGGTCGCCTCCGGATACAGTCCGGCTTTCATTCCTCCTAAAAGTAATAGACAATGCGGAAAGTTATAATAATAATTTCACCACCCAGCACATGATAAAACAAACATACCTCTTTGAAGGTCCGCTGGAAATCGTGGTCCTTTTCCACTTCAAAACCTCGCCGTACGCGGGCGCCGCCCTCCGGGTTGGGGGCCTATGCACAGTTCGGCATGAGGAGCATCGTCCCTGCTTAAACATAATAGAATACAGTGGGTAAATGTGCGCTGGGAATCTTCTCGTTGGCGAGATCTACCCTAAATTGCTTACACTAGAAGAAGGAACATTGCCCGGGTAATCGGCCACTATAGACACCAAGGTGCCCCCACGGCAGGCTTGATAGAAGACTCCCTCATCTAACTCTATGCCTACATCCGGATCTTCTTCGTATCCGGGGCCCGCTTTTTGGAACGGGTCCTCTGGCTGCGGGGCGGGATTGTTAATCCCCCTTACCACCTTCCTCCACTCCTGTCGGGAGCAACCAAACACAGTTCGGTTAAAACCTCATAATTAAAAACATCTAAACAGACAAGGAGAAGGACTTACCCAGTCGGGAAGATTATACACGGAAAGGTCTTCCTGGCATATTAAACGGATGAAATCCTGCTTCTCTCCCTTATAGAGGCCTTCCAGGATTGCGCCTATAATGGCAGGGTCATCCAGATCCAAGCATAGGCTGCGCGAGGCATCATTCTGACCATTATAGTGATACATTGGAAGACCTCTAGCTTGGAGTGGCTGCACACGTCGCTTCATCGACATGGCCATCACTTCGATCATAGTTAATCCCGAACTGGCAAGCAATTTGATCTTGCCGGCTAGTCGGTTAACCTCCACACTCTCTTCCTCTGAGGGACCCTGAGGACACCGATTGAATAGCTTCTTTGGAGGAGCACTAGAAGACGGGGGATGTCCTTGCCGAACTGGATCCGGCAAAGCGACATCCTCGATGTAAAACCACTCTGAGCGCCACTCATCGGATGCCTTCTTTGGAGTACCGAGCAGGTAACCTGTCCCGGCTATACGCCATACTTCAGCGCTCCGAACTTCAAATATGGATCCTTCCTCCGATCGAGGAACGAGGCAGAAGTACCTCTTCAATAGCTCAAAGTGGGGCTCGCAGCCCAAAAACAGTTCGCATAAAGCGACAAAACCCGCAATGTGCAGGATTGACGCTGGAGTAAGATTGTGCAGTTGGAGGCCGTAAAACTCCAGGAGTCCCCTAAGAAAGGGATGGACCGGGAACCCCACACCTCTTAGAAGGTAGTGGACTAAGCATACCCGCTCTCCCTTGGAGGGGTTGGGAAAGCACTCCGCCAGGGCTTGGTTGTCGACGGACGTTAGTCCGGCCCGGACGGGGACTAGATCCTCCGAAGGGAGATACCCATGCGATTGCAGTGTTTGCAGATGCGCGTGGGACATGGAGCAGCTTTTCCAATCTCCTGCACTGGGGCCATGAGGGCGAGAGGAGGAGCTCGGGACACTAGCCATATATGAAGATTTTTTGCAGACACTAGGGACTTCTTCCGCGTGGAATTAGACAGAGAAGCGATTGGATCTATTCTCTTATATCGGCGTTTTCTCTGAACAGTCAGTGGGGGTATTTGCAAAAAGACGCCCAGACAGTTCGCATTCATTGGACACATGGAAGCCAAGCCGATGGCGGCGAGGAACCGACATGTTATAATATTTAAAGAAGCCGAACTATCATCCAGAAGGACTCACCTTGCAAGACCGAAGACATGAAGCCGGATACAATCTCATCCTTGAAGGCAAGTCCTGGGGCTACTGAGGTAGTCCTGTATTCAGGGGTCCTCACGCATCTAGGTCAATGAAGTTGGGCCGCACTGGTGGGCCGCATAAAGAAGAAGCAGAAGACCTTCCCCTGCATTCGGTCACGACTCCAATGTACGTAGAAATGCAGGTTTTGAGTCCGGATGTGTCAATTGCTTCCTCCCCAAGTCACCCTTGTAACCCTAGGTCTTCTCAGGCGTGTATATAAGCCGAGGGGTTTGGACTGTAGAGGGGTCATCGTCATTACAATATCCCCATTGGTTAGACTTACGGTTTAGCCATTATGATCTCGTGGTAGATCAACTCTTGTACACATATTAATCCATACCAATATAGTACGAAGTAGGGTTTTACCTCGATAGAGAGGGCCTGAAACTGGGTAAACATCGTGTCCCCTGCCTCCTGTTGCCATCGATCCTCAGGCGCACAGCTTGGGCCCCCCACCCGAGATCTGCCGGTTTTGACGTCGACACCCCTCTCACTCAAGAGAGAGAGAGAGGGATGTCAAAAGATGCCTACACTTCCACCATTAATTTTCTGAGAGAGAACCACCTACTCATGTGTTGAGATCAAGAGATTCCAATGCCATAATTTGAACCTTGATTTCTAGCCTTCCCCAAGTTGCTTTCCACTAAAATTCTTCTTCCACCATATCCAAATCGGTGAGAAAGAATTGAGTGTTTGGGAGACTATCATTTTGACGCACAAGAGCATGGAGTTCTTCATCAGCACACCATCTATTACCTTTTGAAGCATAGTGTGTCCTCGATTTGTTAGGTGTCACTTACGAGCCTCCAACATGATGTGGAGTTGAACCAAGAAGTTTGTAAGTGCAAGGAGATCGCCTACTTCGTGAAGATCTACATGAGTGAGGCTAATCCTTTGTGGGCGGTGGCCATGGTGGGATAGAAAGGTTGCTTCTTCGTGGACCCTTCATGGGTGGAGCCCTCCGTGGACTCGCGTAGCCATTACCCTTCATGGGTTGAAGTCTCTATCAATGTGGACGTACGATAGCACCACCTATCGGAACCACGCCAAAAATCTCCGTATCTCCATTGCGTTAACCTTATCCAAACCATTGTCTTTACCTTGATTTGTAATGTTCTACATTCTGTTGTTATATGATATGTCTCCAACGTATCTATAAATTTTTATTATTCCATGCAATTATATTATCCATCTTGAATGTTTTATATGCATTTATATGCTAATTTATACTACCTCCGTCCGAAAATACTTGTCAACAAAATGGACAAAAAGAGATGTAAGAACTAAAATACATCTAGATACATCTCCATTTATTCATTTTGATGACAAGTATTTCCAAATGGGTGGAGTATCATTTTTGGGACTAACCTATTAACCTAGTGCCTAGTGCTAGTTGTTGTTTTTCCTTGTTTTTGTCTTTTACAGAAAATCAATAACAAACGGAGTCCAAACAGAACAAAACTTTTTGACAATTTTTCTTGGACAAGAAAACACACAGGAAGCTTTGGGAGGAGGCCAGAAGGCCCACGGGTGAGCCACAAGCCCACGGGGCGCGCCCTAGGGGGCGGCCTACGAGCTTGTGGTCCTGCCGTGGAACCTCTGCCCCTAATCTTAGCTCTATAAATACCCAAATATTCCCTTTGGATCAGGGGGCGGACCAAAAATCTTTGCCGCCGCCGCAAGTTTCTATCTTCATGATATTCCATCTGGGAACCTTTTGTGGTACTCTATCGGAGTGGGATTCGCTCACAGAGGGCTTCTACATCAACCTTGTTGTCCTACCGATGATTTATGAGTAGTTTACCACAGACCTACAGGTCCAAAGCTAGTAGCTAGATGTCTTCTTCTCTCTCTTTGATATTCAATACAATGTTCTCCTCGATGTTCTTGGAGATCTATTCGATGTTCTTTTGTCGTGTGTTTGTTGAGATCTGATGAATTGTGAGTTTATGATCAGATTATCTATGAATAATATTTGAGTATTCTCTGAATTCTAATGTGCATGATTTGATAGCTTTGTATTTCTCTCTGATACATTGATTTGGTTTGGCCAACTAGATTGATTTTTCTTGCAATACGAGATGTTCTTTGTAATGGGTTCCATCTTCTGGCATCCTCACCAAGTGACAGAAGGGGTAGCAAGGCACATATTGTATTGTTGCAGTTAAGGATAAAAATATGGGGTTTATTTCATATTTATTGGATCTATCCCTCTACATCATGTCATCTTGCTTAAGGCGTTACTCTGTTCTTCTTAAGTTAATACACTAGATGCAGGCACGAGTCGGTCGATGTGGGGAGTAATAGTAGTAGATGCAGGCAGGAGTCGTTCTACTTGTCACGGACGTGATGCCTATATTCATGATCATTGCCTTAGATATCATCATGATTGTTTGCTTTTCTATCAATTGCTCAAAAGTAATTTGTTCATCCGCCGCATATGTTCTTTCGTGAGAGAAGCCTCTAGTGAAACCTATGGCCCCCTGGTCTACTTTTATCATATTATTTTCAAATCTATAAACTCAAGAACACAAAAATACCTTGCTGCAATTTATTTACTTTTATTTGTTTTACATCTATCACTAACAGATCTTATCCTTGGAAGTGGTCGTGAAGGGATTGAAAACCCCTTTATTGCGTTGGGTGCGAGTATTTGTTTGTTTGTGCAGGTGCTATCAATGGAGACTTGTGTGTTCCTCATACTAGATTGATACCTTGGTTCTTAATTCAGGTAAATACTTATCTCTATTTTTTAGCATCACCCTTTCCTCTTCAAGGAAAAAATCAATGCAAGCTTAAGAAGCAACATTATACTCTTAGAATTGCATGTGTAGGTTGATTGATTGACTTGTGCTAATTGCTAAAATCTGTGAGCAACTAAAATTGGGAAAAGGAAAGATTTTTATATGATCAAGTAGTCTAATCACCCCCTCTAAACATACTTTCGATTCTACACCATTGGTGAGTAGCTTGTGTGGTGATCTCCACTCTATTCCCAAATTGTGTTTATGCAGGAGGCCCTGAAAGGCTAGACCTGTTCCAACTCTATCCTTTGTTGAGGGATGAGCCATCGTCATAGGGGAATGGCATCATCCTTGCCTCCCATCTAGTGGCGGCATGCCGCCGGAGACTTTGCACTTGCCTGGGTGGGGCAAGGCGGGCGGTGTACGCCAGCTCAGCCAGACGTCGACCTAGGAGTTGTTCAAGGGTGGGGAAGGAGGTGCTTATTCTCACTCGTCTCCTCTGTTATCTTGGTTACGAGCTTGGGGCGGGGATGGAGTTGGTGCCATGGATGTCACGGCAGCGCCCTTGGTGGTGGGAACCACGATGCTTGAGACGGATCACAAGGTTGTGGTGTTGTTTGGTGACCTAGGGCCAGTTCTTTTGGGCAATTCACCCATAATTGACCCCCTCCCCAGCTTCTCCTAGAATTGCCACTTGATATTTTTTTTTAGAATTCCTAGCTAATTGGGCCTTAACTAGATAGGAATTGTAAAAAAAGATGGAGTGGCAATTCTGGGAGAAGCTGGGGAGGGGGTCAATTCTGGGAGAATTGCCTGAAAGAACTGCCCCCTGGTCGTGTAGGCGGCATGGTGGACTGATACGTCTTTGTTGTATCTATAATATTTTATTTTTTCATGCCAATATTCTACAACTTTCATATACTTTGGCAATTTTTTATATTATTTTTGGGACTAACCTACTGATCTAGTGCCTAGTGACAGTTCCTGTTTGTTGCATGTCATTTGTTTCGCAAAATATCCATATCAAATGAAGTCCAAACACGATAAAAACTTACGGAGATTTTTTTGCAATATATCTGATTTTTGGGAAGCGGACCCAATGCGAGACAATGCCCAAGGGGCCCACAAGCTGTAGGGGGCACGCCTGGGACGCTTGTGGCCACCCCAAAAGTCGGTTGGAGGTGTCCTTTGGCCACAAGGAAGCTAATATCCGGATAAAAATTGTGTTAAAATTTCATCCCAATCAGATTTACCAATCTCCGGAAATTTAAGAAACGGTGAAAGACCAGAAACAGGGGTTGCAAAACAGAAAAGAAACAGAGAGACATATCCAATCTCAGGGGGGCTCTCGCCCCTCCGCCACCATGGAGGCCATGAACCAGAGGGGAAACCCTCCTCCCATCTAGTGGGGGTCAAGGAAGAAGAATAAGGAGGGGGCTCTCTCCCCCTCTCTCCCGGCAGCGTCGAACACTGCCTGGGCACTCATCGTGTGACAGCGATCTACACCAACACCTTCGTCATCTTCACCAACATCTTCATTACCTCCCCTCATCTATATTCAGCGGTCCACTCTCCTGCAACCCAGTGTACCCTCTACTTGAAATGGTGCTTTATTCTTCATATTATTATCCAATGATGTGTTGTCATCCTACGATGTTTGAGTAGATTTTTGTTGTCTTATTCGGTGATTGGTGAATTGCTATGATTGGTCTAATTTGCTTGTGGTTATTTTGTTGTCCTTTGGTTCCCATCATATGTGCGTGCATGTGGATCACACCATAGGGTTAGTTGTATGTTGATAGGACTATGTATTAGAGGGCAAGGGTGACAACAGCTTCAGCCTAGCATAGAAATTGGTGCATACGGGATTGAATGACCTATATATCTTAATGCTATGGTTGGGTTTTACATTAATGAATGGTAGTAGTTGCGGATGCTTGCTGGAGTTCCAATCATAAGTACATAGAATTCCAATTAAGGAATGACATGCTAGGAGTGGCCTCTCCCACATAAAAACTTGCTATTGGTCTAGTAACGTAGTCAATTGCTTAGGGACTATTCCGCAACTCCTATCACCACTTTTCCACACTCGCTACACTAACTTAATTGTTTATTTATTTAAACAACCACTAGCTTTTATTTACGTTCTCTTTATTATCTTGCAAATCTATCCCACAACACCTACAAAGTACTTCTAGTTTCATACTTGTTCAAGGTAAAGTGAACGTTAAGCATGCGTAGAGTTGTATCGATGGTCGATAGAACTTGAGGGAATATTTGTTCTGCCTTTAGCTCCTTGTTGGGTTCGAAACTCTTACTTATCGAAAGAGGCTACACCTGATGCCCTATACTTGTGGGTTATCAAGACCTTTTTCTCGCACCGTTGCCGGGGAGCAATAGCGTAGGGTGAATATTCTCGTGTGTGCTTGTTTGCTTTGTCACTAAGTACATTTTATTTTTTCTTCTAAGTTATTCTCTATCGTTGGTAATGGATATGGAATACGGAATACCAAAAAAATAGGTGTACTTGCTACTCATGGAGATCGGGAACCTCCTAAAACCCTCGATGTTGGTTATGCGAAAAATATTAAACATTACTTTGATAATCCTGGAAAAAAACCATTCAACTTGATAATGGGAGTAACGCTTGATCAACTTGAATACTTTAGGGATTACCGCTTGACTCAAAAAGGGAAATTTTTATGGGCTCAAATTCATATGCTGCATCGGTATGCTCAAGAGCTATGCTTGAGATATGATTATACTTGTTGCTCCAGGATGAAGCATACACACCTTCCCTTTTCATGTGAATTTAATAATAATGAAACCTTGGCTTCTTATGCTAATTGTATATGTGATTACTATTATGTGGAACAAATAGAATAATTTGTTGCTTTTAAGGGTGCTTATGAAATTGAATATTTTTTTGAAAAGTATGATGATTATGATGATGTTTATAGATCTGAATTTTTTTCTATACTCAAATATTGCAATGCAAATTTTGAATGCAATTACGATATTTATGCATTTATTGAGAGAGTATCCGCTATCCAAGAAGAGACTAATATTTTGTGGGAGTCTATGGAAGAAGAAATTGGTGACACTATGAGCTCATTAGATGAAAAAGACGAGGAGGAGAGCGAAGAACAAAAGGAGGCAGAGCGGACTGATCACTCGTGCCCACCTTCTAATGAGAGTAACTCTTTAACTCATACATTGTTTAATTTCCCTTTATGCCTACCGAAGGATGAATGCTATATTGATTCCTATGATCCCTTGGATTCGTTTGAAATATCCCTTTTTGATGAACTTGATGCTGGCTTTGCTTGTGGCCATGATGCCAATATGAATTGTGCTTATGGAGATGAACTTGCTATAGTTCCTTATGTTAAGAATGAAATTGTTACTATTGCACCCATGCATGATTTGTCCTATTATCTTTTTGAATTCTCCCAACTACACTATATCGGAGAAGTTTGCCCTTATTAAGGATTATATTGATGGGGTGCGTTCTACTATTGCCCGTGATGATTTAGATAAATATAATATGCATGTGCTTGTTGATCCTACTTGCAATTATTATGAGAGATTAACTACATCTCCGCCTCTCTATATTTCCAATACGATAAAATTGCAAGGAACTGTTTATGCTATGTATCGGCCTTTACTATGTGTGCATGAATTGTTCTTTTATGACATGCTGATGCATAGGAAGAGAGTTATACTTTGTTGTTGCATGATATATGTTGCTTTGCGCCAAATACTAAATCACAAATCATTGCTAATTAAAATGGGCTTTGATATACCTTGGGATCTGGGTGGATCCATTACTTGAGCACTATATGCCTAGCTTAATGGCTTCAAAGAAAGCGCTGCCAGGGTGACAATCCAGAATTTTTAGAGAGTCATTTTATTCCGTCGAGTGCTTTTAAAAATTTAAAAACCAAAAAAATAAAGTGGGGAAACTAAAAAAATTTCAAAGAGAAAAGTCAAAGTAAGAAAGACGCGCACCATTGAAGTGGGGGATCTCCTTGAACTTTGTTCATGCCCATGGAAACTTTGCAAATCTTGAATTACAGAAACTTTTCAACAAAAATAATTATCCCCTTGCACAAATCCATTGTATTATAAAAATAATGTGCCAACATTTACCTTTGGGATGATTAGATTGCTTGTTTGGTATGTGCAGTGAAAAAACAGAAACTTTGTCTGTAGTGCGTGAATTTACATTTTTTTACTAGAACGTCAAAAGTTTATGAAATTTTTAAACATTACTGCTATATAATTTTTTTATTTTGTACTAATGTTTTAGAATTTTTAGAGTTACAGAAGTATGGTTAATGTTTAGATTGCTATAGATTGTCGTGGTTTTGACAGATTCTGTTTTTGATGCATTGTTTTGCTTGTTTTGATGAAACCTTGGATTGTATCGTTGGTATAAGACATCGAGAAGTTAGAATACAATAGGGACAATGCAAAAATAAAATATGAATGGGTTTGCAACATTACTTAAAGTTGTAATTTGCTTTATTATACTAACGGCTATCACAAGGGTTTTATAATGTTTTGTGTGATGAAGTTTTCAAGTTTTGGGTGAGATCACGATGAATGAAGGAATAAGGGGTGGCAAGAGCCTAATCTTGTGGATGCCCAAGGCACCCCAAGGTAATATTCAAGGACTCCCAAGCAACTAATATTGGGGATGCCCGGAAGGCATTCCCCTCTTTCTTTTAATGACCATCGGTAATTTTACTTGGAGCTATATTTTTATTCGTCACATGATATGCGTAAATCTTGGAGCGTCGTGTGCTTTTTTTAAATGCACCATGCTGGTATGAGATAGTACTTGGTTGATTTATAAAATGATCTTTGCACTTCACTTATATCTTTTTAGTATGGCTTTATAGAATGCTTCATGTGCTTCACTTATATCACTTGAAGTTTGGATGCTTGTTTCTCTACATGGAAAAACCTCCATTTGTAGAATGCTCTTTTGCTTCACTTATATTTGTTAGAGCGTGGGCATATCCTTTGTATAAAGGATTAAACTGTCATGCTTCAATTATATTTATTTAGAGAGTTAACAGGAATTGGTCATTCACATGGTTAGTCATAAACTCATGCATAAACTTGTAGATCACTCATATATGATATGTTTGATTCCTTGCAATAGTTTTGCGATATTGAGGTGGTATGGGTGCATGCTAGTAAAAGAATTAAAGTTGAGTATTAATAATATTGTTAAGGGAAGTAAGTCTTCACACAAGTAAATCCTCACGCACGTAAAGTGGTGGCCGCTGACATTAGCGGTGAGGTCAGAGCATAATTTATCCTATATTGAAATCCTTTGTGCTATTTGAATCAGGGGTGCACGATAGTTAACTCCTACCAACCTCCCCCTAGGGGCATGCAAGTAGTACTTTGCTTCGAGGGCTAATAAAACTTTCACAATAAGTATATGAGTTCTTTATGATTAATGTTGAGTCCATGGATTATACGCACTCTCACCTTTCCGCCATTGCTAGCCTCTCTAGTACTGCGCAACTTTTACCGGTGCATAAAACCCTCCTTATACCTTCCTCAAAACAGCCACCATACCTACCTATTATGGCATTTCCATAACCATTCCGAGATATATTGCCACGATACTTCCATCATCATCATATACATGACTTGAGCATTCATTGGCATATTGCTTTGCACGATCATAAGACAGCTACCATGATATATTCATGGCTTGTCAATTTTTGGATATCTTTGCTATATGCTAGATCATTGCACATCCTGGTACACCTCCAGAGGCATTCATACAAGGTCATATTTTGTTCTAGTATCGAGTTGTAATATTGAGTTGTAAGTAAATAAAAGTGTGATGATCATCATTATTAGAGCATTTCCCTAGTGAGGAAGGGATGGTGGAGGGTATGATTCCCTCACATCGAGATGAGACTTCAGACTTACAAAAATAAAAAGAGGCCAAAGAGCCCAAAATAAAAAAGAGAGGCCAAAGCGCCCAAAAAATAAAAAAAAAAGAGAAAAAGAGAGAAGGGGCAATGTTACTATACTTTTACCACTGAGGCATTCCTGGATTAAGGCATCCTCGAGTGGCCAGATTACTCGTTGTGGGCTGGACTGGTGGGCCATGAAGATTATCGCTGAAGACTATCCCCCGTATCCGGATAGGACTCCCATATGTGTAAAATAGCAAGTTTAGAGTCCGGTGTAATATTTTCCTTCCTCTGCAAGATAATCATGTACAACCCTAGGTCCCTCCGATGCATATATAAACCGGAGGGTTTGGTCCATAGGGACTGAATCATAACATCCTAGGCTAGACTTCTAGGGTTTTAGCTATCACGATCTCGAAGTAGATCAACTCTTGTAAACCTATATTCATCAAGATCAATCAAGTAGGAAGTAGGGTATTCCCTCGGTCGAGGGGGCCCGAACCAGGGTAAACATCGTGTCCCCAGTCTCCAGTTACCATTAATCCTCAGACACACAGCTCGGGACCCCCTACACGAGATATGCCGGTTTTGACACCGACATTGGTGCTTTCATTGGGAGTTCCACTGTGTTGTCAACAGAAGGATCAATGGATCTCTTCATCATCAACGACGGGGCCACCACCGGGGGAATTTTCCTCTATGGCCAGCCTTTTGTGTTCGGCGGCTTCGTGCTTCGTGCCAACACGAATGGCCACCTCGAGCAGGTCGACAGCTATGCCCCTGGTCATCATATCAGGTTTGGAAGCTTGAACAATGTTGCTCACGTCCGTGGAGACTTGATCTTCGACGGATTCGCACCCAAGCTGCTGCTCCCTGCCTACATGATGAAGACGTTTTAGATCCGTCATCGGATCCCATCCAGGAGT
>LR738715.1:608380966-608393521 GCA_902687465.1 Secale cereale | reverse complement strand
GATGGCTCTGGCTCTAGATTCGGAGCACATTGCTTTGTCAAAAGACGGGAAGATGAACCCCACCATGGAAACTGCAGACTTAGCGGCATTTGAGCCACTCATAGATCCAGAATTGAGCAGGATTCTCCCCGCCACTGGAACACCGCATCCATCCCTGATTACGAGTTCCGAACTTATGGGATCCGCACTCTTCGGGCCCAAAAGAGCGGTTGCCACCGAGCCCGGCCTCGCAGACTCCCAAACACCTATCCAGCACTCGCTTAGAAACGAGGCACTGGACTTACTACAATCCCTCACCGTAATGGAGGATTCCCAGCCGAACTATGCCCAATTTGAACTGGGGGCTGAGGACAGGGAATTTCGCTTCCCACCCACCACCCATTTGGTAGCCACGGTCGACGACTTAACCGACCTACTAGAGTATGCTTCCGAAGACATCTACAGGACGGACCACGACGCCGAAACCGGTGTAGGTACAAATCCACCTGTAATCGCATGATGGACGGCTACTTCTACCTATGATGTGTACATGGTGGATACACCCGTTGAGAAGGAAGACGATGGTGATAAAGATCCAGAGCAGGATAAGCTCGTCAATGAACCTCCTAAACGCTAGCATCAGAAATGCCGCTCACGATCACGTCAAGGAAAGGAAAGTAATGCTGCCACTGGAAACAATGAAGATCCGGAGGAAGCCAATGACCCCGTAGAGCCAGCGGTGGAGCAGGACGAGCGGGTAGATGGCGAACACAGACCCGAACAACTCGCCGGTCACGACGATTCCGCAGACAGCAACTATCTACCTGTCTCCGGAGAAGACATTAGCCTGGGAGACGAAGAATTCCTACTCCCAGAAGAACCCCTCGAACAAAACGCTTTCAGCAACGGCTCATTGCCATATCAAGGAACCTGAAAAAACGGCAACAATGTGTTAGGGTCAAACAGGATACGCTTAATGACAGATGGAACAAAGTGCTAGACGCTGAAGAAACATACGGACGTGAGCGCCAAAAAAGAGCTATCCAAACGCAAATTGCTGTCCCAATTGGACGATGAGGCCCTTGCGCTAGTTCCGCCAAAGTACGATCAGGCCGATCAAACAGGCCGACCACCTCGTGGACGGGACAAAGCGGCCAACAATGCCGTACACCAGCCTGCACCTCCCCACCGTAAAGGAAAGGATACAGCGGCTCAGGGCCATAAGTACGATTTACGTCAGGGCCTGAATAGAAAAGCCGGCCAGGCCAGAACAATCTATGGATCAAGAGAACGCACTCCCGCACGAGATAGTGGCTATCAAGCCAAACATTCCGGGTACAATCAAATTCAGAACCAACACCGAACATAGGCACTGACCGAACTATGCCACGATGTTGCGCGATACAGGGGTGATGCACACCCTCTGTGCTTCATAGATGAGGTGATGGATCATCAACTCCCAGAAGGGTTTAAACCCGTAAACATCAAGGCATATGATGGAACGATGGACCTTGGTGTATGGATAGAAGACTTTATTCTTCACATCCATATGTCTCGCGGAGATGACTTCCATGCCATCAAATACTTACCTCTCAAGCTGAAAAGGCCAACTCGGCACTGGTTGAATAGCCTTCCAGAGAACTCCATTGGAAGGTGGGAAAATTTAGAGGATACTTTTTGGGCTAACTTTCAGGGGACTTATGTTCGCCCACGGATGCTGACGATCTAAGTCACATAATCCAACAACCCGGGGAGTGTCGGTGTACAAAAGTAGGGGCCTTTCTGTACCCCTTTACTTGTGCACAGGCAGTCAAAGCCACACATGCGGCCATGCTTGGCGGGGCAGAGGTAGGAAAGGTACGAGACTGACGAGGCAACACTCAAGCCAGAGGCATGAAGAGCAAAGGGGCAAGATGGGCTCCCCCGGCAACACCCTTGCCATGGCGGCCTACGTAGCCCCGGCAAGAGTCTTGCTGGGGCGACTTTCCCAACACCAGCAAGGCCGCCACCATTGAGACCAAGACGCAGGGGCACCTTGTCACAGCCTGATTTTTGGCCCTTTCTTTTTCTTTTGTTCTTCTCAGATTTTTGCTTGAGATTTCTTTTTCCGTGGCTATGTGGTCTGGAAACTGAAGAAGATGACCTCTTCTTTCTTTCCAGAGTGGCTTGTCATCCTCATGTCTATCACTAGACCTTGCCAGTTCCATCTTGGCCCAACCCCAATATTATTTTTCTAGGGAATATTCCTTTTTCTATTAAAGGAATAACCTTGCCTGCCCCTAGGTTGTGAAGCAACCTATATTTCCATCACTCTTAAAATTCCCAAATAATTCTCATAAAATTGTTTGGGTCATATCTTCATCAAATATGGCAAAACTTTTCATTGCCATGTTCAAAAATAATCCTCCATTATTCCTTTTCCTATTCTGCCCTAAATGGCACTTTGTGAAGCAAGTGCTATTTATATTTGCCCAATTGACTCCAAACTCTTTGGACACCTTTTTATGTCCAAATAATAGCCTCATGCCAAAATGCAACCTCATTTGCCTAGTAATTATTTAATTATGATTTTCCAAAGTTTCTATCCAGAAAGAAGCTTTGTGAAGGAGGTGCAAGCTAGGCATATCCAAATGAGTTGCCATATTGCATGATCCCTCATATCATCATATCATAGCCCTCCGCCACAGTAGAGCTCATTTCATGCCTCCATCTGAGCTCATCTTCATTTCTTTGACTCTGTCCAAAATTTTAGTTTGTGAAGCAAGTATATTTAATCTTGCTCCATTAAGGCTGCCAATTTTCCAGGACCGTCTCCTACCTATATACCCTACCTCCACAAATTGTGGGCACATTTTATGTAACCATTTTCCCTCAGGAATTATTCTTATTTTCTGGACATAAGTGATGTTTGTGAAGGAAGTACCATTTTGGCAAGTCCAAATGGCATGTAATTTTTACAGCATATCTATATGTCCTAATGACCAAGCCTTGCCAAATTTCAGCTCTAGTGGTTACTCCAAGTGAGTGCTACTTCATCATCTTATTTCTGGACCAAATTATGCAGTTGTGAAGCAACTCTATTAAATATTGGTCCAAATCACCTCAAACATACCAGGACTGTAGTCCTTCCTAACCTAAACTCCCTAGACATCTTGTTTGGCTCTAATCTCACCAATGGTGATCGCTGCATCATGGTTAAGTTAGATGCAGTAACATTCAGAGCTTACTTACCATTTAACTATAGGGCATTTCACCGAGCTACCACCGTAGTTGAGACTTACCATGGAAGAACTT
The DNA here is from genome assembly GCA_902687465.1 of Secale cereale. Classification (NCBI taxonomy): domain Eukaryota; kingdom Viridiplantae; phylum Streptophyta; class Magnoliopsida; order Poales; family Poaceae; genus Secale; species Secale cereale. Next base: position 608,390,248 of record LR738715.1, on the reverse strand, counting down.
ATCACTAGACAACGTTATACAACCTTTGGCACCTTCTCCTCTTCAGCTCACGCGGTGACCACCTCTCTGGCATGCCATGGACGCGAGCTGGATGGCTTTTTGCTCGGGCCCCTCCTCTGCTCAGCATCTCAGCAAGCACGGGCATGTCTAGCAGCACCTCCTCACCGTCGTCTTCTCCCCGAACCCTTCTCCCCCTCCAGTAGTTTCTCCGTCGGTGCTTGTCACGGCGCGCCCACGAGCGAGCTATAGCCGACCAGCTCTGTTCGCGCCTCAGCGTCTTCCTCCCCTGTGCGCTTGGCCACTCCTGCCCTATGCAGCTCTGTAGCTCGTCCGCATCCCCGTCGTCTCGTTCCCGCGCCTCCCCGTGATCGCTGAATGTAACTAGAGTGTGGCCGGACGGGAGCGGCAGCACCCGAGCCACGGCCACGCATCCGCGGCCTCCCCTCCTTGGCCACGCCTATATAAAAGCCTTCCCCGAGACATTCAACCTCACCAGCCTCCTCACTGATCTCCTCTATGCCACCCCGACCACCAAACCGAGCTCGAGGTGCTCCCATTCCCCTACACGGTCGCCATTGTCGTCGGCGGCCTCCTCTCAAATTAGCGCCAACCGGAGCTCTTCAACTCGTTCTTCCACCTCCAGTAGACCACCTAGAGCACCCCGAGCCTCCCCAAATTGTAGCTTTCTTCTCTGGTGGCCGTTTTCCTTGAGTCCGCCGACGCCCGTAGCCACCATCCTTACCTTCTGTTGTCGTAGGCCGCGGCAACCCTGCTCCTCTCTGGCGTGAGTGTGGTGCCTCAATGCATGCAGCGCGTCACCCTATGTCTGCCGGTACCCTCGCCTCGTCAAGAGATGGCCGGAGTTGGCCGGGCCCGTCGCCAGAGTCCGCCACCACTGCTCTCTGCCCCCGTGCGGCGTCGCCTTTCCGCTCCTCCCTGGCGCCTGCTGCTGCTCCAGGCGGGAGTAGCACCTCATCCCGCGCCCACCAGTGGTGTAACCCTTGCCGGAGGTGGCCGGAGCCACCGGGGGCCGTTGCCGGCCGAGCCAGCCCCGCCTCTCCTCTGTTCTCTGTCGGGGGCGAGGAAGAAGCCACGCGAGAAGAGAGAGAGAAAGAGGTAGATAAGGCAGGCCCCACCCGTCAGCCACAGAGCGCCACGGGCCCCCACTGCCACGCGGGATAAGTGGAAGCATATTCTGCGCTTTACGCTTTCCCCGTGGGAAAGCGCATTTTCCCTGGAGTGCGCGACCCGCCGAGCTGCCAGGGGCCTGTCTGTGAATACTTTATTTACAAAATAGTCCCTCGTCTTCAACCCCTTGTATCTTCTTGCTCATAACTCCGATTGAGGTGAATCCAAAGCCCATCTCTTTGGCTTGTCGAGCCCGTTCTATTGGTATTATTTTCACCATGTTTTGACATTCTGAAAATGACCATTTTGCCCTTGCGCTTAATCAGCCCCCTCTCAGAGAGAACGTTTTCTGATGAATCTTTCTGCGTGCTTTCCGCACTTCTTTCCGGAGTATTCTTGTTTCCCAGGCAAGCCACAACCACCATTTGCATGATTGCATGAAGTAGCTATGGTTTCAAGTTGAATATTTAATAAATGTCTGTTTGTTTTACTACTGTTATAATTATTTCGATGATGCTTATGAATTTGTGTTCTTTTTCATGCTATGTCTTTATGCACAAGGTTATCATGTACAAGTTGCTAGTATTTCTGTCGTATCCTATGCTTGGTAGTAGTATATGTTGTTGTTGGTGATGGTCTTCGGTGAATGCCTGTCGTCTGTTCCGAGTATCATTGTCATGCATGTTCCTTTGCATCTAGTTGGTTAAATGTTTGCATGGTAGCAATGTTAATATGTTCTTGCATGATAGTTATTGTTGATGTTAGTGGTCATGATATGTTGCTAAAGTGTTATTCTCGTAATATTCATGCTCGTCTATATGCCATGCTCATCTGAATAAATGATTTAGTGTTGTTGTTATGCTTGTTGATTGTGGTTGCACATCCATGCTCATGTTAGTATCTTGCTCATGCATTATAGTTGCATCATGTTATTTTAATATGACTCAGCTTATTGCATTCAAGTTTAACCGGATAATAATGAACTTGAACAATTGTTGGCTGAGACATGGTGCCACCCTATCGAGCTGACCAGTGCAACCACACTTACCTTTATGGGAAGGTCCTAACTGGGTCTATTGTCATGCCTCTCGCTGGTGCCTCCAACGAGGGAAGGTTATGGGCATGCAGTACCCTCGTCCGGTAAGCAGCCATAACCTTGTGTGCCCGTTGTTGTTGTTCTGAGCTCGGGTCCCCGTTTGTGACCATTTATGTTTGCCCATGACGGTGGTCGACGTGTCTTTGGTAGACATGGGGCCACCCAGGACTAGCCCAATGGGGAGTAAGTTGGAGTGGCCGGGAGAGTGTCATGGCAGTAGGATGGTTTTGTCGGAACGCCGTTGGTCCACCCGAATGGGAGTGCGAGGCCATGGGTTCCGTGGTGTGGGTACAGTGTGCTACCTCTGTAGAGTGTGTGTCTTAATCTATCGTTAGCCGTGCCCGCAGATAAGGGCCCTATTCGTGTCGGTCACACTATGAGTCAAGAGTAATAATAATAATGTGCTTAATAACAACCCCGGTTCGATGATGAGATAAGTTGGTTGTCATCGCCGGAAAGATAACCGTTTACGACCAAGTGTTGGTCATGGCTGTGATCGCCGGAATGATCACCGTGGTATCGAGGATACCGAGTTGTTGGATATTCGTGATGTTGTCCGAGAATCGTGGGTAAAGATCAAGCTCCTTGTGGTCATATGATGATTACTATGGTATTGTTTATACCAAGCTTGACTTGATCCTGAGATGATCGTGTAATGTCCGAGGTTAGTAAGTGATGCATGTGATGGTTACGAGGTAACCCGAACAAAATAAATGGAGCATGTAGTGTCATCATGTTGCATGCTAGTATCATCAGATTTATATGTTCATGCCATGCTCATATTGTATAGCTGTATCATGTTGTTCATGCTATGTTATCCTAATGATCTCATGATAATTCCTGATTAACCTGTAATTGCCATGTTGTTGTTTGTCTTGAATGCTTCTGGCTATTGTGAGCTTGCAAGTACATTCAATGTACTGACTTGGGGTGTCATGCTAGCTTGCAGGTCGTGCTTGGATTGCTTGCTTTTTTGGTGTTGTTCCCATGTTCGCGAGCTAGGATAAGCATTCCAGCCATTGTCCCTAGGGAGTGGAGTTCACCACCATCGTCGTTGTTCCGCTGCTAGATGTCATTCCACTGCATCGTGTTGTTCTGCTGCTTGGATAGAGCAACCGTGGCAGGCGTAGTGTCGCCGTGCCGATGTAATCCCCTTATAATATCGGAACCCTTGTAACCATATTCATGTAATAATAGAAGGCTGGTTTGTTCTATGCTAAGCAGTGCCGTATTCCAGAAGACTTCTCCTCGATCTCTGGGCTGGAATACGGGGCGTTCCGGTTTTCTCTGAGCTGGGGTGCCACAGGCTTGGTATCAGAGCAGGTCTGGCTGTAGGACGGCCTAGACCACGCGAACGTTAGAATGCGGTAGTATAGAGTTTGGTTGGTTTGTTGCATTTGATTGCTGCATTTTTTCGCATAGAATGCATATAGATTATTATCTGGTCGTTAGCAGTTTACCTTGTGAGTGTAGGTGGTATCAGTTTCAATCCACTACCTGCACTCTTGGGGGACGTAGTATTTTAAAATTTTCCTACGATCACGCAAGATCTATCTACTAGATGCATAGAAACGAGAGGTGAGAGTGTGTCTACGTACCCTCATAGACCGGGAGCGGAAGCGTCAAGTGACGCGGTTGATGTTGTCGAACTTCTTCGCGATCCAACCGATCAAGCACCGAACGTACGGCACCTCCGCGTTCAGCACACGTTCAGCTTGATGACGTCCCACGAGCTCTTGATCCAGTTGAGCTTCACGGGAGAGTTTCGTCGGCACGACGGCGTGGTGACGGATATGATGTATTCACCGGCGCAGGGCTTGGCCTAAGCACTGCAACGGTATGACCGAGGTGTGTTTCTGTGGAGGGGGGCACCGCACACGGCTAAAACAATTCAACTTGTGTGTCTTTGGGTGCCCCCTGCCCCCGTATATAAAGGAGCAAGGGGGGAGGCCGACCGGCCCTTGTTTGGTGCGGCTAGGGTTGCAATCCTACTAGGAATAGGATTGCAATCCTATTCCTAGTAGGAATCACCAAAAGAAGGAAGAGAGGGAAAGGAAAAAGGGAGAGGTGGCGCCCCCCAATCCTAGTCCAACTAGGAACCCTAGGTGGGGCGCCGGCCAGCCCTATGGGCTGCCTCTTTCTTTCCCTTAAGGCCCACTATGGACCATCCCCCCTCGTAGGGGGTTCCGGTAACCCCCTCCGGCAATCCCGTTAAATCCGAAACTTTTCCGGAACACTTCCGGTGTCCGAATATAGTCGTCCAATATATCAATCTTTATGTCTCGGACATTCCGAGACTCCTCGTCATGTCTGTGATCTCATCCGGGACTCCGAACTACCTTCGGTACATCAAAACTCATAAACTCATAATACCCATCGTCGTCAAACGTTAAGCGTGCGACCCTACGGGTTCGAGAACTATGTAGACATGACCGAGACTCATCTCCGGTCAATAACCAATAGCGGAACCTGGATGTTCATATTGGCTCCTACATATTCTACGAAGATCTTTTATCGGTCAAAACTGCATAACAACATACGTTGTTCCTTTTGTCATCGGTATGTTACTTGCCCGAGATTCGATCGTCGGTATCTCTATACCTAGTTCAATCTCATTACCGGCAAGTCTCTTTACTCGTTCCGTAACACATCATCTCGTGACTAACTCATTAGTCTTTTGCTTGCAAGGCTTATTGTGATGTGTGTTACCGAGAGGGCCCAGACATACCTCTCCGACACTCGGAGTGACAAATCCTAATCTTGATCTATGCCAACACCACGAATACTTTCGGAGACACCTGTAGAGCATCTTTATGATCACCCAGTTACGTTGTGATGTTTGATAGCACACAAGGTGTTCCTACGGTATTCGGGAGTTGCATAATCTCATAGTCATAGGAACATGTATAAGTCATGAAGAAAGCAATAGCAGTAAAACTAAACGATCATAGTGCTATGCTAACGGATGGGTCTTGTCCATCACATCATTCTCCTAATGATGTGATCCCATTGATCAAATGACAACTCATGTCTATGGCTAGGAAACATAACCATCTTTGATCAATGAGCTAGTCTAGTACAGGCATACTAGGGACATACTGTTTTGTCTATGTATTCACACATTTACTAAGTTTCCGGTTAATACAATTCTAGCATGAATAATAAACATTTATCATGATATAAGGAAATATAAATAACAACTTTATTATTGCCTCTAGGGCATATTTCCATCAGTCTCCCACTTGCACTAGAGTCAATAATCTAGCTCATATCGCCATGTGATTTAATACCGATAGTTCACATCGTTATGTTAATAACACCCATAGTTCACATCACCATGTGACCAACACCCAAAGGGTTTACTAGAGTCAATAATCTAGTCCACATCGCTATGTGATTAATACCTAAGAGTAATAAGGTGTGATCATGTTTTGCTTGTGAGAGAAGTTTAGTCAACGGGTCTGTCACATTCAGATCCATATGTATTTTGAAAATTTCTATGTCTACAATGCTCTGCATAGAGCTACTCTAGCTAATTGCTCCCACTTTCAATATGCATCCAGATTGATACTTAGAGTCATCTGGATTTAGTGTCAAAGCTTGCATCGGCGTAACCCTTTGCGACGAACTCTTTATCACCTCCATAATCGAGAAACATTTCCTTAGTCATCCAGTTACTAAGGATAATTTTGACCGCTGTACAGTGATCTACTCCTGGATCACTATTGTACCCCCTTGACAAACTCATGGCAAGGTACACAACATGTTTGGTACACAGCATGGCATACTTTATAGAACCTATGGCTGAGGCATAGGGAATGACTTTCATTCTCTCTATATTTTTCTGCCGTGGTCTGGCTTTGAGTCTTACTCAACTTCACACCTTACAAGTCAGGCAAGAACTCCTTCTTTGACTGATCCATTTTGAACTACTTCAAAATCTTATCAAGGTATGTACTCATCGAAAGTCTTATCATGCGTCTTGATCTATCTCTATAGATCTTGATGCCCAATATGTAAGCAGCTTCACCAAGGTCTTTCTTTTGAAAAACTCCTTTCAAACACTCCTTTATGCTTTCCAGAAAATTCTACATCATTTCCGATCGACAATATGTCATTCACATATACTTATCAGAAAGGTTGTAGTGCTCCCACTCACTTCTTGTAAATACAGGCTTCTCCAAAAGTCTGTATAAAACCATATGCTTTGATCACCTCATCAAAGCGTATATTCCAACTCCGAGATGCTTGCACCAGTCCATAGATGGATAGCTGGAGCTTGCATACTTTGTTAGCACCTTTTGGATCGACAAAACCTTCTGGTTGCATCATATACAACTCTTCTTTGAGATATCCATTCAGGAATGCAGTTTTGACATCCATTTGCCAGATTTCATAATCATAAAATGCGGCAATTGCTAACATGATTCGGACAGACTTAAGCATCGCTACGGGTGAGAAAGTCTCATCGTAGTTAACTCCTTGAACTTGTCAAAACCCTTTCGCGACAAGTCGAGTTTTGTAAACAGTAACATTACCGTTTGCGTCGGTCTTCCTCTTGAAGATCCATTTATTTTCGATGGCTTGCCGATCATCGGGCAAGTCAACCAAAGTCCATACTTTGTTCTAATACATGGATCCCATCTCAGATTTCATGGCTTCAAGCCATTTTGCGGAATCTGGGCTCATCATCGCTTCCTCATAGTTCGTAGGTTCATCATGGTCTAGTAACATGATATCCAGAATTGGGTTGCCGTACCACTCTGGTGCGGAACGTACTCTGGTTGATCTACGACGTTCAGCAGAAACTTGATCTGAAGTTTCATGATCATCATCATTAACTTCCTCACTGATTGGTGTAGGAATCACTGGAACAATTTTCTGTGATGTACTACTTTCCAATCCGGGAGAAGGTACAATTACCTCATCAAGTTCTACTTTCCTCCCACTCACTTCTTTCGAGAGAAACTCCTTCTCTAGAAAGGATCCATTCTTAGCAACGAATATCTTGCCTTCGGATCTGTGATAGAAGGTGTACCCAACAGTCTCTTTTGGGTATCCTATGAAGAGACATTTCTCCGACTTGGGTTCGAGCTTATCAGGTTGAAGCTTTTTCACATAAGCATCGCAGCCCCAAACTTTAAGAAATGACAACTTTGGTTTCTTGCCAAACCATAGTTCATAAGGTGTCGTATCAACGGATTTAGATGGTGCCCTATTTAACGTGAATGCAGCTGTCTCTAATGCATAACCCCAAAACGATAGTGGTAAATCGGTAAGAGACATCATAGATCGTACCATATCCAATAAAGTACGGTTACGACGTTCGGATACACCATTACGCTGTGGTGTTCCGGTTGGCGTGAGTTGTGAAACTATTCCACATTGTTTTAAATGAAGACCAAACTCGTAACTCAAATATTCTCCTCCACGATCAGATCGTAGAAACTTTATTTTCTTGTCACGATGATTCTCTACTTCACTCTGAAATTCTTTGAACTTTTCAAATGTTTTAGACTTGTGCTTCATTAAGTAGATATACCCATATCTGCTCAAATCATCAGTGAAGGTCAGAAAATAACGATACCCGCCGCAAGCTTCAACACTCATTGGTCCACATACATCTGTATGTATGATCTCCAACAAATCTGTTGCTCGCTCCACTGTTCCGGAGAACGGAGTTTTAATCATCTTGCCCACGAGGCATGGTTCGCAAGCACCAAGTGATTCATAATCAAGTGATTCCAAAAGTCCATCATTATGGAGTTTCTTGATGCGTTTTACACCAATATGACCTAAACGGCAGTGCCACAAATAAGTTGCACTATCATTATTAACCTTGCATCTTTTGGCTTCAATATTATGAAATATGTGTATCACCACGATCGAGATCCAACAAACCATTTTCATTGGGTGTATGACCATAAAAGGTTTTATTCATGTAAACAGAACAACAATTATTCTCTAACTTACATAAATAACCGTATTGCAATAAACATGATCAAATCATATTCATGCTCAACACCAAATAACACTTATTTAGGTTCAACACTAATCCCGAAAGTATAGGGAGTGTGCGATGATGATCATATCAATCTTGGAACTACTTCCAATACACATCGTCACTTCATCCTTTAACTAGTTTTTGTTCATTATGCAACTCCCATTTCGAGTTACTACTCTTTAGCAACTGAACCAATATCAAATACCGAGGGGTTGCTATGAACACTAGTAAAATACACATCAATAATCTGTATATCAAATATACCTTTTTTCACTTTGCCATCCTTCTTATCCGCCAAATATCTAGGGCAGTTCCACTTCTAGTGACCATTTCCTTTGCAGTAGAAGCACTTGTTTCAGGCTTGAGTTTAGCTTTGGGTTTCTTCACGGGAGTGACAACTTGCTTGTCATTCTTCTTGAAGTTCCCCTTCTATCCCTTTGCCCTTTACTTGAAACAAGAGGTCTGGTTAACCATCAACACTTGATGCTCTTTCTTGATTTCTACCTTCGCCGATTTTAGCATCGTGAAGAGCTCGGGAATTACTTTCGTCATCCCTTGCATATTATAGTTCATCATCAAGTTCTACTAACTTGGTGATAGTGTTTAGAGAACTTTGTCAATTACTATCTTATCTGGAAGATTAACTCCCACTTGATTCAAGCAATTGTACTACCCAGACAATCTGAGCACATGCTCACTGGTTGAGCTATTCTCCTCCATCTTGTAGGCAAAGTACTGTTAGAGGTCTTATACCTCTCGACACGGGCATGAGTATGAAATACTAATTTCAACTCTTGGAACATCTCATATGCTCTGTGGCGTTTCAAAACATTTCTGAAGTCCCGGTTATAAGCCGTAAAGCATGGTGCACTAAACTATCAAGTAGTCATCATATCGAGCTTTTGTCAAAACGTTCATAACGTCTACATCTGCTCCTGCAATAGGTCTGTCACCTAGCGATGCATCAAGGACATAATTCTTTTGTGCAGCAATGAGGATAATCCTCAGATCACGGAACAATTCCGCATCATTGCTACTAACATCTTTCAACTTG
>LR738715.1:608336606-608349454 GCA_902687465.1 Secale cereale | reverse complement strand
ATGAGATTAATTAAAGCTTTTGAAAGAACATGTTATCAGGCAAGAAGTGAAAGTGTTAACACAAAGGAAGATATTTGCCTTAGCTGGGCTTGACAAACAACTTACTTATCAAATGATAATGTCAGCAAGGATATGATATGACAAATCTTAATGCAACTTTATATGAATGAATCCTTGTCAACATCAAATGTTTGCTCTCTTTAAGAAATAGAAGGAAGTAGGAATAACTGACTCAATTTAAAATTAAAAGATAGGCCCTGCTCTAGGGTAGTAGGGAAAACTCATGTGCTATCCTTAAATCAAACTGAATGAAAACAAGTTTTGAGAGGTGCATGATTTGTCAACGAATGCTAATAGATAACTCAATTACTTCTTGACCTGGACAAGTTTCGAGGAACGGCTCCCGCACGAGGACGATCACATCCTCTTATTCTCCTTTGTTTATCACTACCAAAGTTTTCTGATTTCTCATGAACAGAGCGTGAAGGAGGGTTTGTTTGTTATATTATTTTTGAGCCGGGCGCACTCTTTGCCAGTTCCTTCTCGTATTATGGGTTTGCACATTAGACATGCAATCCCGGGGTGAAGCTTGTCCAACTCAAAAAGACCATGAATTAACTATTACTTCCTCATGAGCTAAAGCAGAGGCACAAAAATAAAATATTTTGAACATTTAAGGATAACACATAAATTCTGTACTTTAGGAGGTGGTAGTGGAATACCACGAATAGGAACGTATGGTGGACTCATATGGAAGGTATTGGTTTAAAGGGTATGGATGCACAAGCAGAATTCCGCTTAGTACAGAGTTAGGCCAGCAAAGGTTTTGAGAGAACAGACAATTGATGATGACTAAGATGCAAAGCAATATAAAGCATAAACATTGAGGTAAGCATAACACATCAAGTTGTCTTCGTTGTCAGCATAACACTTCAAGCATAATAACATAAAGGTTTTGGCTATGTTGATACTTTTAAAAAAATCATGCTTGTTGTTATGACCAAAGCTATGTTTGCCAAGATTAAATAAAATTTTCATAGCCATACCTGATATAAGGTCAATACTCCCCATAAGAATCATCATATAAGGTCGATTGCGTGAAGAGAATACCGAGTGCAGCAGAAGGAACCAATAAACTTCTCATTAATATTCCACCATAGACGACTCCACACTCACGGATACAATCTCTCCACCGAAGGAGTGATAGACCTCAATGCACACACCTATTTCATATAATAACATCCCTAAACATGATATGACTCTACTTGACTCTAAAAGACAAAAGGTAAAGATAAAGATACCGGGCACTCCCCCAAGCTTGGAACAAGCCAAGGGAATGCCGTTACCCAAGGAGATTTCACTCCTCATCCTTGTTGGCGTTGATCACGTAGTCTCCGGCGAAACGCTTCCATGGAAGGGGTTCTCCAGTCGCATATGAGAAGTTTGTCTCCTGAATCCTGCGTTCAGCACCCATACCCATGCGCATAAACCTTAGTTCATACTCACAGTTCTGGTTATGTAGATCATAAATTTGCCCTTGGAGCTCCTCAATCCTTTCTTCAGACGCAGTGATGCTTTTCCACATCTCCTTCATCTCCTTCAGGAAGTAGGTCTTCGGCTCGTTGATGATGTCAAAGTTAGCTTCAACACCACGCTCAATCATCTTCTTGTACTCGAAGACTTCTTGCTCCACTTCTTCCAGCCTGACCTGGATGCTCCCCTCCTTGATAGGTCCCTTCAGATCTTCTTGATGAAGGACACCGTCCTTCATCCGAACAACCTGAGGGTGCTTCTTCACCTCAGCGAGGTAAGGGTTGATGACGTTGATGATGAAATTGTCCTTGGGGGAACTTGGAGAAGCCATGGCACCTAGATTCAACTGAAAGATTCCCTGGCAGAAACAGATCGAAAAGAAAACACACGAAATCACAAGATACATTGCCGGAACAATACGGGAAAATATATAGCGAAAATTTATGCACAGAAAGGAAGGTAACAGGCTAAAGCGGGGTGGGAGACGGACTCCCGGGTGTCCAGGCGCCCTGGCGGCGCGGCCAGGAGGTAGGACGCGCCAGGGGGCGCCTGGACCCCCTGGAGCTCGTCTCCGGCTCCACATAGGCTCGGAATTTTACTAATTTTGCAAAAACTCGTAATACGGAACTTTTATGGCGGTTCGCGATGTTTCCTTACCGTACTACATACCTTTTCTTTATTCTGCTTCTGCTGGCGTCTGAAGCAGGGCTGCAACATGTTCTTCGTGAGTTGTTGTGTATATTATATTCACATCAACATTGACAGGGTCTCCTGCTATGTAATGTTTAAGTCTTTGCCCATTCACAACTTGAGGTTTGGTGCCTTCAAAATTGTTAATCTTAATTGCACCAGACCGATAAACTTCTTCAATATGAAATGGCCCTTCCCACCTGGAAAGTAGTTTGCCTGGAGAAAACCTGAAACGGGATCTAAACAACAAAACTTTATCACCAACATTAAATTCACGTTTCAGAATCTTCCTATCATGCCACTTCTTTACCTTTTCCTTGAACATTTTAGCGCTCTCGTAAGCTTCACTTCTCCATTCATCTAGAGAAGTCAAGTTCATGAGACGCTTCTCACCAGTTAATTTTGGGTCAGCATTAAGCTCTCTAACAGCCCAGAAAGCTTTGTGCTCTAACTCTAATGGAAAATGGCAAGCCTTGCCATACACCATCTTATAGGGGGACATGCCCATGGGGTTTTTGTAAGCAGTTCTATACGCCCACAAAGCATCTCCTAACTTGTTTGACCCGTCCTTTCTATTTCTATTTACTGTCTTCTGCAAGATCAACTTAATCTCTCTATTGGTGAGGTCAACTTGCCCACTAGTTTGAGGGTGATATGGTGAAGCAATTCTATGGTTGACATCGTATTTTGCTAAAGCTTTTCTAAAAACTCCGTGCGTGAAGTGTGATCCTCCATCAGTCATGAGATACCTTGGTACACCAAACCTAGGAAAAATTACATCTTTAAGCATTTTCAAAGATGTCTTGTGATCAGCACTTTCAGTGGGGATTGCTTCAACCCACTTGGTCACATAATCAACAGCTACTAAAATGTGAGTGTACTTGTGCGAAGAAGGAAAAGGACCCATAAAATAAAAACCCCAACAATCAAAAGGTTCAATCACTAGTGAGTAATTCATAGGCATCTCATTCCTTCTACTAATGTTACCAACTCTCTGACATTTATCACAGGCTAAAACATAATTTCTAGCATCCTTAAAGAGAGTAGGCCAATAAAAACCTGATTGAAGAACCTTATGTGCAGTCCTCTCACCGGCGTGATGTCCTCCATAGGGACTATCATGACACCGTCTGAGAATGTCCTTCTGCTCATGTTCCGGTATGCATCTTCTCACGATCCCGTCGGGACCTTCTTTGAAAAGATGTGGGTCATCCCAAAAGTAGTGCCTCAAATCATGAAAGAACTTCTTCCTTTGCTGAAGTGTTAAACCTGGAGGCAAATACTTTGCAACAATAAAATTAGCATAATCTGCATACCAAGGATCGGAAAGAGATTGTACTTTTACAACGGCAAGTTGCTCGTCTGGAAAACTATCGTTGACTGGGATGGGATCATGCGGTATATCTTCCATCCTTGAAAGATTGTCCGCTACCGGATTGTCTTCTCCTTTCCTATCAACAATCTGCAAATCAAATTCTTGAAGAAGGAGTACCCATCTGATAAGCCTTGGCTTGGCATCCTTCTTTGTCATAAGGTACTTAATGGCAGCATGATCAGTATGAATAATAACTTTGGAATCAACAATATACTGCCTAAATTTATCACAAGCAAAAACTACAGCTAAGAATTCCTTCTCAGTAGTAGCGTAATTCCTTTGAGCACTATCAAGGGTTTTACTAGCATAATGTATAACATTCAATTTCTTATCAACTCTTTGTCCTAAAACAGCTCCAACAGCAAAATCACTTGCATCACACATAATCTCAAAAGGTAAATTCCAGTCAGGTGGTTGTACTATAGGAGCGGTTATTAAAGCTTTCTTAAGGACTTCAAAAGCTTCCTTACAATTTTCATCAAATACAAAAGGAACGTCCTTCTGGAGAAGATTAGTGAGGGGTCTTGAGGTTTTAGAAAAGTCTTTAATAAATCTTCTATAAAAACCTGCATGACCGAGAAAACTGCGAATACCTTTGATGTCCCTTGGATAGGGCATCCTCTCAATAGCTTCGATCTTGGCTTTGTCCACTTCAATTCCCCTTTCGGAAATCTTGTGACCAAGAACAATTCCTTCATTAACCATGAAGTGGCACTTTTCCCAGTCGAGTACCAAATTTGTCTCCTCGCATCTCTGCAAAACTTTATTAAGGTTGTGAAGACAATGGTCAAAAGAAGTTCCATAGACGGAGAAATCGTCCATGAAGACTTCCATAATATCCCCGCAGAAACCATGAAAGATAGCAGACATACACCTTTGAAAAGTAGCAGGGGCATTACATAAACCAAAAGGCATACGCCTGTAAGCATAAGTACCAAAGGGACAAGTAAAAGTGGTCTTCTCTTGATCGGCAGTGTTAACATGAATTTGAGAGAAGCCAGAATAACCATCGAGATAACAAAAGTGGGTATTTTTGGATAACCTTTCAAGCATTTGGTCGATGAACGGCAACGGGTAGTGATCCTTCCTGGTTGCCTTGTTCAACTTCCTGTAATCAATACACATTCTATATCCAATAATAATTCTCTGAGGTATTAGTTCATTTTTATCATTAGGAACCACAGTTGTACCTCCTTTCTTAGGAACACAATGTACCGGACTTACCCACTTACTATCAGCTATAGGGTAGATAATACTTGCGGCTAGAAGCTTGAGAATCTCAGTTCTCACGACATCCATCATCTTCGGGTTCAACCGTCGTTGATGATCAACAACTGGTTTAGCATCAGGCTCAAGGTTGATAGTATGTTGACAGATAGATGGACTAATCCCCTTAAGGTCATCAAGGGTGTAGCCAATTGCGCCTCGGTGTTTACGAAGTACTTCCAATAATCGCTCTTCTTCATATCCTGAAAGGTTAGAATTGATAATAACAAGATATACTTTCTTTTCATCTAAATAAGCATACTTGAGCGTATCGGGAAGAGGTTTAAGATCGAACACCGGGTCTTCTTTCGGTTTTGATAAAATTCCCAAAGGTTCAACCGGAAGGTTGTGCTTCAGGATAGCAGGCTGCCTCAAGAATATTTCATCTAGTTCATTTCTTTCCTGCATATGCAAATCATTCTCGTGGTCCTCCATATATTGCTGCAAAGGATCATTAGGGGGAATAGCAATAGAAGCAATACTTTCAATAAGTTTATCATCACTAGGTAAATTGGTACCACGAGGCTGCTTAGAGAACTTAGAAAAATTAAATTCATATGGCTCACCATCGAATTCAACAGAAACTTTACCTTTATTGCAATCTATTATAGCTCCACAAGTTCTAAGAAAAGGTCTACCAAAAATAATTGGACAAAAATTGTCCCTCTCTGAACCAAGTACTAGAAAGTCGGTAGGGTATTTTACCTTTCCCCATAGGACTTCAACGTCCCTCACAATTCTGATAGGAGAGATAGTTGTTCTGTTTGCAAGATGAATGGTAACATCAACTTCTTCCAGTTCACAAGGGAAAATCTCACCGATGATCTCTTCATAAAGTGAATAGGGGATAGCACTTGCACTCGATCCCAGATTGCATTGCCCATAATAAGTGTGATCTCCTATTTTAACAGATACCACTGGAGTACCTGAAATTGGGCCTTTATTCTTGGCTGTGACAAGATTAGTGGAAACAGCACAAAAATTTATATTGGAATCCAAAACATCATTAGTAACAAGGTCTTTAATCAATGCAACTTGAGGATCGACCCTGATCTGGTCCTCAGGCTCATCAACTCTTCTCTCACTTTTATTTATTATGCCTGTCACAAGAGAGTGCTCCCTTATCCTCGCGGGAAAAGGAGGCTGTTCATATATAACTGCAGGCAAAATAGGGTCAGCAACATGAATATCAACAGGTGGCTCTTTAAAAGGTTCATGATGCTGGTCTCTCTTCTTTTTAAAAGAATCTACGTGAGAGGCAAAATTCTTACCGAAATCAATCATTAGATGGGAATCAAGACCAATCTTAGAGCAAAAAGTATTGAAGTAATCAGTTTTCACATAGCTCTCAATATAATCATGTTCATAATTTATAGCGGGTTCAATACCTTTATCAATTTCCCAATCTTCGGTATTCCTCTGGATCCTTTCAATGAGATCCCACCTTTCTTCAACACTCTTCTTCTGAAATACCCCACTAGAGGAGGCATCCAGCATCTCCTTATCCTGACGAGAAAGCCTGGCATAAAAATTTGTAAGTATAATTTCCTTGGGAAGCTTATGAATAGGGCATTTGAGCATTAGGGACTTCAATCTCCCCCAAGCTTGAGCAATGCTTTCTCCGTCACGAGACCTAAAGTTATAGATATAGTTCCTGTCTCGATGAATTTCATGAAGAGGATAAAACTTAGTATAAAAGAGAGACATAAGCTCCTGCCAGTCAAGCAAGTGTGAGTTATCGAGAAGCCTATACCAATCTGAAGCTTTATCTATAAGTGATACGGCAAACAATTTCCTCATGACAAACTCCCTCGATACACCTGCAAGCTTAAATAATGAACATAGTTGTGACAAATATAGCAAGTGTTCACCGGGATGTCTGTCTCCTGCATAACGATTAGCTAAAACATAATCGATAATACCAGCTGGTATTTTATAAGGCACTATTTCAGTAGGGGGGGGATCAAACACCACAGGTGTGGGGCGTCTTCCCGAAAGCAACGATCCAATAACAGGGTTGTCCATAAGGACAAAGAGCAGCAATAGCAAAAATAAAAAACAGAATTATAAAAACTTCCTTACCAGTTTCACTTTACCAATAGCGCTACGCTCCCCGGCAACTGCGCCAGAAGACGGTACTTGATGACCCACAACCGTAAGGGATCTATTGCAGCGTTTTCGATAAGTAAGAGTGTCGAACCCAACGAGGAGCAGAAGTTATTGATAAGCGATTCTGAGCAAGAAATTACTCCAAGCACTGAAAGATAACTTTTTAGGGGTTTTCTCGATATAAGCAATAGGAAAGTAAATGCCAGCAATGTAAAAGGCACTGAGAGTAACAAGTGGCCCAATCCTTTCTTAGAAAAGGAGAGGCCTAGCAACTGAACTTATAAAGGCTAAAGCGTTCCTGAGGACACACGGGAGAGGTAGTCATGTGCTTTCTCCATATTCCGTATCGATACTATGTTATGTGTTGATAAGTGTTGAGTGGGTGGATCTATGCTAGCACACTCTCTAGACTAAGATGAGTGCACTCTTATGATTAAACACCTTGCAAGCATCCGCAAATACAAGATAGTATTTAAGGCAAAAGCCTAACCATAGCAATACGATCGAGGATCCATTATTCCATTATGCAAAAGCGTGCGAACTGGGGTTCAGGTTTCTGTCACTCCGGCAACCCACCATAAGCATTCTTTGTACACAATGTATTCTCCTAGGTCCTTAATAAGGCGAAGTGTTGAGTGTTCGACTCACACAACACCACTAGTAGAATGACAATGCAACTTAAGTATCAAACAACACATATTACTTCAACAGCATATGACTACTAACAACAAGACTTTCCCCATGTCCTCAAGAACTAAGGTAACTACTCACGAGTCATAAAAGAGATCATGATCAGTGGAGATAAATAGATGATAAACAATCTGGACATAATGATATTTCTCCAACAAAACTCAATAGCATTCACCACAAAGTAGTAATCAACACCGATGGAGTAGAGAGGATAGGTAGCACGAGTTACAACACAAGTTGCAATTGTGAGATGAGATTTGGATGAAGATGGAGATGGTGCTGGTGTTGGGGATGATGTTGATGATGATCTCGATGATGCCCATGACGATGGTGATGACGATGGCGACGATCTCCCCTTCCGGGAGGTGATCTCCCCGGCGGAATCTGCCCACCGGAGATGGCTTTTTCTTCTCTGTAGG
The DNA here is from genome assembly GCA_902687465.1 of Secale cereale. NCBI lineage: Eukaryota > Viridiplantae > Streptophyta > Magnoliopsida > Poales > Poaceae > Secale > Secale cereale. The sequence goes on along the minus strand of LR738715.1, from coordinate 608,341,372 downwards.
TTTCCGCCACGGAGCGGCGGCGGAACTCTGTAAAAACTCTCGTTTTTAGGGTTTTCAGATAACGGAGAGTATATAGGCAAAAGGGGGCAGCCGGAGGTGGGCCAGGGGCTCCAGGCGCCCCCCCCCGGCGCGGCCAGGGGGGCGCGCCCCCAGGGCGCCTGGGCACCCTGTGTCCCCCCTCTGGTTGCCCTTTCGCATGTCTTCGTGATTCGTCCGGAAAATATCCTCCGTCAATTTTCAGGTAATTTGGAGGTATTCTTCTTCAGCAACTCAGCGTCCACTTTTTACCGCTGAATCATGCGTCTGCTGCTTCGGCACCGGAAAGTTGCAAACTGTGTAAAATAGGCCAAAACAACATGAGAACATCATCGTAATGTGAAATATATCAATGAATAAGGATAAATTATGATACAAAATAGTGATGCATTTTGGACGTATCAATCCCACACAGTCGCTCCAAGGAAAACGTTTCCGTTCATAGGTACATCACACACAATTTGTCCCGTTAAATCAGCTGTGATAGCGTTTCCATTGCACACGGTATTAACAATTTTATCATTTGCATTATTGAATGCATCAGACACTGTGTGTAGAAGAAACTTTGTGGCAAAGGCTGTCCATCACACACAGTTTTTATGTGGTAAACGTTTGCGCCAGGTGGCCTAACGCAAATAGTTTTCAAGTGAATGTCGTGTGTGATTGTTCATTAATCTAACACGATTTATTCCTAGAAACTGTGTGTGTTATTGAATGCATCACACACGGTGTTTTTTCAATAACCGTTTGCAATAGAAAAACCCTATTAGCAGGCTAATTATCCGATTATTCATAATCCATTTAGTAATCTAATTGACATTTCATATTAAGTACGCAATATATTTCATTTTCATAATTGAAATGCATCGGAGTACAACATCATATAGCTTCAGCACTCAGCTACCCCATTACACAACTACACCAGGACCAAGTTTCACATGCAACATCAATAACCTTTCGAAATTAGCATCATAGATGGTACATAGACAAATGTATCTCATCTGGAAAACTGCTGAAGCAGAAGGCGGATATTGAGCCTGCATTGATGTTGAAGGTCTTTGTAACTTTAGGCCAGTTCCTGTGGATGATTGACCGTCCATCCTTCGCCTCTTCAGGAACACTTTAATATTGAACCGTGGGTGTTTTATGAATACCTTCCTCACCTCCTGACCATACAGGTGGTTTGAGAGGTAATCATCAGTGAACTACTTTGGAAAGGCCTGAAAACAAGGATGTGCATAAATATCTTCTCTATATTGGAAATGGGGCAAAGTAATAAAAAAGGCAAGGTATAAATGTCAGTACCGTCCTGTAGTGAACTGATGTCTACTTCATTGTGCAGATAAAGATCTTGTTCTTTTTTGTCGCTAATTTCTTTATCCTAACAATCTTTCTGAGTTTCTTGACTTGACTGATATTCACGGACAACTCATTTCCCCATATGCAAAAAGGGTCGAACAGTGGGTCAAAACCTCAGACAGCATGACCTACATATGCAAGACCAAATTGTTAAAAACCAAAATATTAGAATGGTTCATGCAATTGCACAATAATGTGCTATTAGACAACAGACCATGCATGTGCTAACCTCGATTGTAAACCTCAGTGCTTCCCATTGTTACCCTGCAACACATATAAGGTAGTTAGTCATCAGGTTAAGTAAGGGTTCGCATGCTATAAATAAAATATGTTGATGAAAAATAAGCACATTGCAGATTCATCAGATTAATTCAAGCCACATGCAAAACCCATTTAACCAAACCAAGCGTGATTAAGAACTAGGAAATATAGCAATGGGTATATATTTCTCATGTATTAAGTGCAGCCAAATTTGATTTATTCCTCACATGCACAACAATACAAAATTCTACCCACGACAATTGGACATCGTAGTGTAGAATTGAACCAAGTTGTTAGCTAAACACCACAACAAATGAATCAAACATTATCGGAGCACCACATTGCACAATATAACATACTCCTAATAGAAGATCAAACAGTTAACCAAACCAAGCATGCTTAACAACTTGGAAATATACCAATTGTATTTGTTTCTCATGTATTTAGTACAGCCAAATTCGATTTATTTCTCACGTGGTATACAATAACATAATGCAACCACAACAATTGAACATTGCATTGCAGAATTGAACCAAGCAGTTAACTAAACACCACAACAAATGAACCAAACGTTAACTAAGCACCACATTGCATAATATAAGATACTCGTAATAGAAGATCAAAAATTAACCAGACCAAGCATGCTTAATGGCTTGGAAATAATGCACCCTGAAGAATTGAACATCACATTTGCAGAATTGAACCAAGCAGTTAACTAAACACCACATTGCACGACATATAGAACATATACACTATAGCAGAAGGTTGCATGGTAAAAGTAGATACCACAATTCACTAGAATTTGTTAAGGAAAGGCAGTAGCTAGCAAACGATGGCCTCGAGAGAATGACACGAACTGTCGTTTAAAGGAGCCAATCACGTCGCAGCGTCAGTGCGCGAGGCTTCAACGGTGGCCTCGGCGGCGAGGTGCTCCTCCAAGATCTGGGGGTCGGGACGAATGGCATCCGTTGCGACCTCATCCGCGTGTGCGGCCGCAATTTGCTTCTCCGCTGCCAAATGCTCCTTGAGATCCTAGCTATACTGCCTACACCATGGCTTAGGGCGGCGCTTATTTGGTGGAGGGGTCGGCGATTTGGGTAGAAGGTGTCGCGCTCGCGCCAGCGGTCGGGGCATGTGGGATGTGGAAGGAGGAGAAGGATGGGGGTCGGGTGTGGATTACCTGCCTGGATAGGCGAGGCCGAGCAGCGTGAAGGAGGGTCGCCGGCAAGGAGGCGACGGTGCTACAAGCAAGGAGTGATGGTTTCAACTTGGAAAGGAAGGCGAAAAGAGGGGAAATGTGGCTTTAGGTAAGGGGGAGGGGTGGGGAGGTACATATTTCCGTGGAAGTCGAAAATTTGGAATTGCTTCGGCGAAAAAACTGGTGCGCAAAGTGTCATCAGACACGGTCCCTTATTCAGAACAGTGTATGATATGTGAACATCACAAACGATTCAGATAGCTTAACCCGTGTGTGTCGACTTTGAATGTCAAAACTTTTGGTTCGAATTTGCCTGTTTACAGTGGTCATCCACGTCATTGCATAATTTGGCTACACAAAGGAGACTAACTTCTTAATCGAGCAAGTTCGGCAATTAAACAGAGCTAGCTAACCTAAACATTACTCTAACAAATTAAACACCGGTGCTCTTAATTATACAAAACAAAGAGTACTCCTATGGCTGGTGCTCGTCGATCTCCGCTGCCGCCTTCATGTCCAGCTAGCGCCTGATGGTCTCCTGGGGAAGGGGCTCCATAGCATCAATTGCACCATACTCGGCAAGCATCTCGCCATCCGCGTCCGCCATATCTTTGGCATAGGCTGCCATGAGCTGGGCGTGGACGGCCGCGATTTGGGCTCTGCCGGGCTCCGTCGTGGCAAGGTATGCCGTGCAGGAATGGACGGCTGCTCGAAATCTCTCAGCGATAGCCAGCTCTTCGGCCGTGGGTTGCCGACCGTTGTCGGAGAAGCTTCGTTCAATTTGTGCAGTCACCGGCATGAGCTGGCCTTTGACGACCTCGACATGGTAGTGGGCGGCCTCCATCAGAGCTAAGGCTTCCGCTGCGGAGCGGACAACTGCTATGTCGCTCTCACCAATGGCTATCCCCGAGGCAGATGATGCTGCCGTCGCCTGAGAAGCAACAGCGGCCATTTGGGCTACCTTGGCCGCCCGGTCGCCGACTGCGGTCGCCCTCACAAAGTTTGTTAGCACGCGCCTGGCGGTTGTGGCTGCGCTCTCGCTGGAGTGGGCCGTCGAAGTTGCCCTCATGACATGGGTCCACGTCCCCATCTTTCACCGGTGATGAATGGACAGTGAAATGATATTTGGGGAGTGAGCTAGTGTGCTAGACACGCCGGTTGTGGACTGTAGCTGACGCACCTTCTCACGTAAGCCATAGGCGTACTATACACCGACGGTGCTCCAAGATATTTTCTGCTGTATCTCACATGGTTGGTGATAATAAACTGTGTGCAATCTACTTGATTTACCGTCTTGATTTGAATTACGTAATGTGGTCACAGCTACAAAGGATGGTGTTTGAATTGTTAGAAATTTTATCTGTAGTGAACATGCAACTGGGTTCGTTTGGATGTTTGGAATTATTCAGGGTTTGTTTGGATGTTCTTATACATTAACTGGGTTTTCCAAGCATTTTATTCGCATAATTCAAATTTGAACTACATGCACATTCTCTAGTGCATATAAACTGGTTGAAAAAACAAATATGTGTCCTTGGTTGCATGCTTATGTCCCATCTAAGAAATGGGAATGAATTTTAAACACCCTGCCACTATCACTCGGCCGCAAACATTGAGATATTTAGTTTTTTTAATTTTAGTAAATCCAAAACTCATCTAAAATTCGTGAAACTTGGCATGCTAGCATGGAGTGGCATCCACATGTCGTGGTAAAAAAATTGTCTCATTTGGGGCAGGTTTGGGTATAAGCTTCTCACAACAAGCGTGATGGTTTCGGTACGGAACGTGCCACCTTTGGGGATGAAACGATATCCGTTGCCTCTTATTGCTTTCGAAATCTTTTGAGTCTCAACATAGAACAACAGGAGTGTTGTGTTCAATTTTGGAATTTTTTTGGGTTCGTTTGGACATT
>LR738715.1:608255509-608317449 GCA_902687465.1 Secale cereale | reverse complement strand
GGAGGAAACGGACCTCCTACGATCGAAACTGGGGTCCTGTTGATCGGGAGGGGTGTGTCATACCGCAAAACAAAAGAAACAGACTTGTGTTGGAGCGCTACGGTCGAAATAGGGGTCCTGTTCATCGGGAGAGGTGTGGCGTACCGCAAAACGAGACTCCACGAGATATTGTTCATCACCACCATCGACCCCCTCCAGCCTCCACGGGCTATTGTTCATCCATCGTCGACCTCCTCCAGCCTCCACCTGCGACTGTTCAGCCTCCACCGCGCGCTACTCCACCGGCTATTGTTCAACCAGCCCTCTCCACGGGCTCCTGTTCAACCACCCCTCCACGGGCTACTGTTCATCCAGCCCTCCACCATCTACTGTTCATCCAGCCCTCCACAGGGTGGTCATGTTCATCCAGCACTCCACGGAGTCCTGTTCATGCAGCCCCAACCGGCTCGATCGATCGGGGTCCTGTTCAACACGACGGGGTCCTGTTCAGCCACCCCCATCGGGAACTGTTCATCCAAACCCCCCCAGTAACGCTCACTGTTCATGCAGAGGCATCATCGATCGGCTTCAGTTAGCAGCAGTAGCGAAGGAATTGCTCGATCGGGTTCAGTTAACAACCATCGATCGATCGCTCGGGTTCAGTAACGCATAGCCTGCAGTGCAATCGCTCGGGTTTAGTTAGAGCCCAACACCTCGCTCGGGTTCAGTTAGAGCCCAACGCCTCACACCCACGCGTGTGCGTGTATGAGAGAAACGCGCATCGCTCGGCCCCGACCACCCACCGTAACTGGGAACACCCTGATATTTTCCTCGCCCTTGCTTCTACCATGGTTTTTTCCGTCATGGATGGCCCAAAGAATGTCATGCAGCCGCGTCTCCGGCCCGTCCAGGACGAAAAGCCCATTTCATGTCATGATTTTTTGTCAGTGAAGTAGGAACCCACCACATCTATGATGATATCGGGTTTTGTCACAATTATCGTCATAGAAGTGTCATAAGTATGATAGAAAAAAGTTTCGTTCGGCCCAAAATGTCACGGATGTGTCTTTTTTTTAGTGTTGTGAAGGTTAAAACAGCAAACTTGACGAAAAAAATTGCGGTTTTGATGCGTAGGTAAGAACCGTTCTTACTAAGCCCGTAGCAGCCATGTAAAACTTGCAACAACAAAGTAGAGGACGTCTAACTTGTTTTTGCAGGGCATGTTGTGATGTGATATGGTCAAGACATGATGAGTTTTACGTTATTGTATGAGATGATCATGTTTTGTAAAGTTATCGGCAACCGGCAGGAGCCTTATGGTTGTCTCTTTATTGTATGAATTGCAAAGGCCATGTAATTGCTTTACTTTATCACTATGAGTTAGGGATAGTAGTAGTAGTAGCAATAGTGGCGAGACGACCACGACGCTACGATGAAGATCATGGTGTCAAGCCGGTGACAACGGAGATCATGACGATGCTTTGGAGATGGAGATCAAAAGCACAAGATGATGATGGCCATATCATGTCACATATTTTTGATTGCATGTGATGTTTATCTTATTATGCTTCTTATTTTGTTTAGTATGGCACTAGCATTGTAAGATGATCCCTTACAAAATTTCAAGGTACAAGTGTTCTCCCTGAGTATACACCGTTGCGAAAGTTCGTCGTGCCGAGACACCACGTGATGATCGGGTGTGATAAGCTCTACGTTCAAATACAACGGGTGTAAGACAGTTTTGCACATGCAGAATACTCGGGTTAAACTTGATGAGCCTAGCATGTACAGACATGGCCTCGAAACACTGGAGACCAAAAGGTCGAGCGTGAATCATATAGTAGATATGATCAACATAAGATGTTCACCATTGTAAACTACTCCATCTCATGTGATGATCGAACATGGTTTAGTTGATTTGGATCACGTGATCCTTTAGATGACTAGAGGGATGTCTATCTAAGTGGGAGTTCTTTAGTAATATGATTAATTGAACTTTAATTTATCATGAACTTAGTCCTGGTAGTATTAGCATATCTATGTTGTAGATCAATAGCTCGCGATGTAGCTCCCCATTTATTTTTCTATGTTCCTAGAGAAATATAAGTTGAAAGATGTTAGTAGCAATGGTGCAAACTAGGTCCGTGATCTGAGGATTATCCTCATTGCCGCACAGAAGTATTATGTCCTTGATGCACCGCTAGGTGACAGATCTATTGCAGGAGCAGATGCAATCATTATGAATGTTTGGCAAAGCTCAATATGATGTCTACTTAATAGTTTAGTGCACCATGCTTTACGGCTTAGAACCTGGACTTAAAAATATTTTGAACACCACGGAGCATATAAGAGGTTCCAAGAGTTGAAACTAGTATTTCATACTCATGCCCGTGTCGAGAGGTATGAGACCTCTGACAGTACTTTGCCTACAAGATGTAGGAGAATAGCTCAACCAGTGAGCATGTGCTCAAATGTCTGGGTACTACAATTGCTTGAATCGAGTGGGAGTTAATCTTCCAAATAAGATAGTAATTGACAAAGTTCTCTAGTCATTATCGCCAAGTTAGTAGAACTTCGTGATGAACTATAATATGCAAGGGATGACGAAAGTAATTCCCGAGCTCTTCGCGATGCTGAAATCGGCGAAGGTAGAAATCAAGAAAGAGCATCAAGTGTTGATGGTTAACAAGACCACTTATTTAAAGTAAAGGGCAAATGGGTAGAAGGGGAACTTCAAGAAGAATGACAAGCAAGTTGTCACTCCCGTGAAGAAACCCAAAGCTAAACTCAAGCCTGAAACTAAGTGCTTCTACTGCAAAGGAAATGGTCACTGGAAGTGGAACTGCCCTAGATACTTGGTGGATAAGAAGGATGGCAAAGTGAACAAAGGTATATTTGATATACATATTATTGATGTGTACTTTACTAGTGTTCATAGCAACCCCTGGGTATTTGATACCGGTTCAGTTGCTAAAATTAGTAACTCGAAATGAGAGTTGCAGAATGAACAGAGACTAGTTAAAGTTGAAGTGACGATGTGTGTTGGAAGTGGTTCCAAGATTGATATGATCATCATCGCACACTCCCTATACTTTCGGGATTAGTGTAGAACCTAAATAAATATTATTTGGCATTTGCGTTGAGCATGAATATGATTTGATCATGTTTGTTGCAATACGGTTATTCATTTAAAGTCATAGAATAATTGTTATTCTGTTTACATGAATAAAACCTTCGATGGTCATACACCCAATGAAAATAGTTTGTTGGATCTCGATCGTAGTAATAAACATATTCATAATATTGAAGCCAAAAGATGCAAAGTTGATAATGATAGTGCAACTTATTTGTGGCACTGTCTATTAGGTCATATTGGTGTAAAGCGCATGAAGAAACTCCATGCTGGTGGGCTTTTGGAATCACTTGATTATGAATCACTTAGTGTTTCCGAACCATGCCTCATTGGCACGATGACTAAAACTCCGTTCTCCGGAACAATGGAGCAAGGAACTGATTTGTTGGAAATCATACATACTGATGTTGTGGACCAATGAGTGTTGAGGCTCGCGGCGAGTATCGTTATTTTCTGACCTTCACTGATGATTTGAGCAGATATGGGTATATATACTTGATGAAGCACAAGTCTGAAACATTTGAAAAGTCCAAAGAATTTCAGAGTGAAGTAGAGAATCATCATAAAAAGAAAATTAAGTTTCTACGATCTGATCGCGGAGGCGAATATTTGAGTTACGAGCTGGTCTTCACTTAAAACAATGTGGAATAGTTTCACAGCTCACGCCACCCGGAACACCACGGCGTAATGTTGAGTCCGAACGTCGTAACCATACTTTATTAGATATGGTGTGCGATCTATGATGTCTCTTACTGATTTACCACTATCATTTTGGGTTATGTATTAGAGACAGCTGCATTCACGTTAAATAAGGGCACCATCGAAATCCGTTGAGACGACGCCATATGAACTATAGTTTGGCAAGAAACCAAAGTTGTTGTTTCTTAAAGTTTGGGTCTGCGATGCTTATGTGAAAAAGCTTCAACCTGATAAGCTCAAACCCAAGTCGGAGAAATGTGTCTTCATAGGGTACCCATAGGAAACTGTTGGGTACACCTTCTATCACAGGTCCGAAGGCAAGATATTCGTTGCTAAGAATGGATCCTTTCTAGAGAAGGAGTTTCTCTTGAAAGAAGGGAGTGGGAGGAAAGTGGAACTTGATGAGGTAATTGTACCTTCTCCCTAATTGGAAAGTAGTACATCACAGAAACTAGTTCCAGTGATTCCTACACCAATCAGCGAGGAAGCTAATGATGATGATCATGAAACTTCAGATCAAGTTACTACTAAACCTCGTAGGTCAACCAAAGTGCGTTCCGCACCAGAGTGGTACGGTAACCCGATTCTGGAAGTCATGTTAGTAGACCATGATGAACCTATGAACTATGAGGAAGCGATGATGAGCCGAGATTCCACAAAATGGCTTGAGGCGATGAAATCTGAGATGGGATCCATGTATGAGAACAAAGTGTGGAATTTGGTTGACTTGCCCGATGATCAGCAAGCCATTGAAAATAAATGGATCTTTAAGAGGAAGACTAACACCGATGGTAATGTTACTATCTACAAAGCTCGACTTGTTGCAAAAGGTTTTCGACAAGTTCAAGGAGTTGACTACGATGAGATTTTCTCACCTGTAGTGATGCTTAAGTCTGTCTGAATCATGTTAGCAATTGCCGCATTTTATGATTATCTGGCAAATGGATGTAAAAACTACATTCCTTAAAGGATATCTTAAAGAAGAGTTGTATATAATGCAACCAGAAGGTTTTTGTCGATCCTAAAGGAGCTAACAAAATGTGCAAGCTCCAGCGATCCATCTATGAACTGGTGCAAGCATCTCGTAGTTGGAATATACGCTTTGATAAGTTGATCAAAGCATATAGTTTTATACAGACTTGCGGTGAAGCCTGTATTTACAAGAAAGTGAGTGGGAGCACTACAGCCTTTCTGATAAGTATATGTGAATGACATATTGTTGATCGGAAATGATGTAGAATTTTCTAGAAAGCATAAAGGAGTGTTTGAAAGGAGTTTTTCAAAGAAATACCTTGGTGAAGCTGCTTACATATTGAGCGTCAAGATCTATAGAGATAGATCAAGACGCTTGATAAGTTTTTTCAATGAGTACATACCTTGACAAGTTTTTGAAGTAGTTCAAAATGGAACAGTCAAGGAAAGAGTTCTTGCCTGTGTTGCAAGGTATGAAGTTGAGTAAGACTCAAAACCCGACCACGGCAGAAGATAGAAAAAGAATGAAAGTCATTCCCTATTCCTCAGCCATATGTTCTATAAAGTATGCCATGTTGTGTACCAAACTTGTTGTGTACCTTGCCATGAGTTTGGCAAGGAGGTACAAAAGTGATCCAGGAGTAGATCACTGGACAGCGGTCAAAATTATCCTTAGTTACTAGATGACTAAGGAAATATTTCTCGGTTATGGAGGTGATAAAGAGTTCGTCGTAAAGAGATACGTCGATGCAAGCTTTGACACCGATCTGTATGACTATGAGTCTCAATCTGGATAATATTGAAAGCACGAGCATTTAGCTAGAGTAGCTCCGTGCAGAGCATTGTAGACAAAGAAATTTGCAAACTACATACATATCTGAATGTGGCAGACCCATTGACTAAACCTCTCTCACAAGCAAAACATAATCACACCTTAGTACTCTTTGGATGTTAATCACATGGTGATGTGAACTAGATTATTAACTCTAGTAAACCTTTTGGGTATTGGTCACATGGAGATGTGAACTATTGGTGTTAAATCACATGGTGATGTGAACTAGATTATTGACTCTAGTGCAAGTGGGATACTGAAGAAAATATGCCCTAGAGGCAATAATAAAGTTATTATTTATTTCCTTATATCATGATAAATGTTTATTATTCATGCTACAATTGTATTAACCGGAAATTTAGTGCATGTGTGAATACATAGACAAAACAGAGTGTCCCTAGTATGCCTGTACTAGACTAGCTCATTGATCAAAGATGGTTATGTTTCCTAGCCATAGACATGAGTTGTCATTTGATCAACGGGATCACATCGTAAGGAGAATGATGTGATGGAGAAGACCCATCCGTTAGCTTAGCAACTTGATCATTTAGTTTTACTGTTATTGCTTTCTTCATGACTTACAAATGTTCCTATGACTATGAGATTATGCAACTCCCGAATACTGGAGGAACACCTTGTGTGCTATCAAACGTCACAACGTAACTGGGTGATTATAAAGATGCTCCACAGGTGTCTCCGAAGGTGTTTGTGGTGTTTGCATAGATCGAGAATAGGATTTGTCACTCCGAGTGTCGGAGAGGTATCTCTGGGCCCTCTTGGTAATACACATCGTCATAAGCCTTGCAAGCAAATGACTAATGAGTTAGTCACGAGATGATGCATTACGGAACGAGTAAAGAGACTTACCGGTAACGAGATTGAACTAGGTATGATGATACCGACGATCGAATCTCGGGCAAGTAACATACCGATGACAAAGGGAACAACGTATGTTGTTGTGCGGTTTGACCGATAGAGATCTTCGTAGAATATGTAGGAACCAATATGAGCATCTAGGTTACGCTATTGGTTATTGACCAGAGAAGTGTCTCGGTCATGTCTACATAGTTCTCGAACCCATAGGATCCGCACGCTTAACGTTCGATGAAGTATTGTATTATGAGTTATGTGATTTGATGACCGATGTTTGTTCGGAGTTCCGGATGAGATCACGGACATGACGAACAGTCTCAAAATGGTCGAGATGTAAAGATCGATATATTGGAAGGCTATATTCGGACATCGGAAAGGTTCCGAGTGATTCGGATATTTTTGGAGTACCGGAGAGTTATGGGAATTCGTATTGGGCCTTAATGGGCCATACGGGAAAGGAGAGAAAGGCCTCAAGTGTGGCCGCGCCCCTTACCCATGGACTGGTCCGAATTGGACTAGGGAAAGGGGGCGCCCCCTTCATTCCTCTTCTTCTCCCTTCCCCTTTTCCAATTCCATATGGGAGGAGGAATCCTACTAGGACCAGATAGTCCTAGTAGGACTCGACATTTTGGCGCGCCCTACGAGGGCCGACCACACTTGGGGCATCCCATGGACACACAAGTTGATTTTAGCCGTGCCCCTCTCCATAGATACACACCTCGGTCATATCGTTACAGTGCTTAGGCGAAGCCCTGCGCCGGTAGCTTCATCATCACCGTCACCACGCTGTCGTGCTGGCGAAACTCTCCTGTGGCGCTCAACTGGATCAAGAGCTCGTTGGACGTCATCGAGCTGAGCGTGTGCTGAATGCGGAGGTGCCGTACGTTCGGTACTTGGATCGGTTGGATCCCGAAGACGTTCGACTACATCAACCGCGTCACTAGACGCTTCCGCTTTCGGTCTACGAGGGTATGTAGACACACTCTCCCCTCTCGTTGATATGTTTCTAGTAGATAGATCTTGCGTGATCTTAGGAAATTTTTGAAATACTACATTCCCCAACATCTACATGGGGGCTGAAGCCAACGACTGGAAACTTTCAGATAAAAAAACGGCCACACGGGAGGAAAAGTCGCTTAGAATACAAAAGCGCAAAATTATATACACATCGGTTCATAAGCTTAGTCTATACAATCCGAATACAATTACTGAAAGATTACATTCTTTGAGCACAGGCCCTCTACAATGTGGGTTCCTTCTAGGACATCGTTGAAGTACCGTTCCGGCTTCCGATGATCCTTGCCCTCTGGCGGGCCAGCGGTTGCTATCTCAGCAGCCTTCATCTTTGCCCAGTGCATCTTGACGCGGGCGAAGGCCATTCGTTCACCTTCTATGCAGGCCGAACGCTTGACAGCGTCGACCCGCGGACTCGCTTCGACAAGTCGCTTCACCAACCCAAAGTAACTACTTGGGATCAGATCAACGGGCCATAGCCGGACTATTAAGCCCCTCATGGCCGCACCCGCCATATTATGCAGCTCGACCAGCTACTTCATCTGGTCGTTTAGAGGTTCTGGACATTCTAGCGCAAGGAATTGCGACCAGAACAGCTTCTCTGTGTTGTTCCCCTCCTGGGCTCGGAAAAATTGGGCAGCGTCGCGATGCTCCTCCGGAGATCTGCAAATGTGCCTGGAAAACTCCATAATCGCGTCAGCGCAAGATACCTCTGACATCCGAAGATACTCTGGAAGAGAAAAGTCTTACCAGATGCTATCTGGCACGCTTGTTTGATCTCCTCATGAGCGCTGGAAGATTCACTATGCACTTCCTTGGTAGCATTGACTGCCGTGTTGAGTTTGGATGCTTGCTCCGAAGTCTTCTGCTCCAATGTCTAGCACTTGCTAATGGCATCTCATGGTTCTTCTTTGACTTCGGCCACCCGTGACTCGTGTTGTTGACACACAGCCTGTTCGGCCTTCAAGTCACCAGCCGCTTTGTCAGCGGCTTCTTTGCTCACATTGGCCTCTTCCTTGGGCTTTGCGGCTCGCCCTTAAGGGTCTCGACCTCAGCTGTGTCAACTGTTACATAAATCATATCGGCTAATGAGCTCACACTCACACAGATCAAACATATAGTGTTTTGAAATTTCAATTTTTCGAAATTCTGCATACCTTGCATTTCATCCAAACGCTTGTTGACATGGTCGAGCTCCTCGTCGGCTAGTTGAAGCTTCCGATTGAGCTCGGAAACCTCTGCGGCCTGGGCAGATGCTGCTACTAGCGAAGCCTGTTTAAACACAGGACACAGTAATGCTCTGTTAGAAGCTATCACATGGATCCTTTGTCCTATTCTCTTCAGAATCAAACAAAGTATCAGGGGCTATTGTCTATATACCAGGTTTTATAACCTATATATATAAGGACAAAGTTCTTTTTAGAACAGTACGTCGCATACCTCGAAGCCTGTCAATAGGCTGTTGAAGGCTTCATTCAGTCCGCTTTTGGCGCCAAATCTTCTCCATGACCGCACCCATCAGGGTGCGGTGTTCCACTAGGATGGAAGCACCTCGCAGTGCTTCCTCTAGAGTATTTGGCGCCTCCGGATTGACGGCAGGCGCCATTGGAGCAGTTGCTCCTTCCCCCATCCTCAGGGGCTGCCTTCCCGATTCCGGAGCTGCACTGGCCTCCAGAACGGTGTTCGGCGGGGGGCCGGATAGCTTAGGCCCCCCGTCGTCAGTCGCCATGGGGATTGCTCCCCCTTGGCTGGAGGCGGCCGAGGGATTAGCCTCTGCGGTCTTTTCGTCTGCCCTATTCCCACCTGCTCTTACAGGGGAAGTCCGTAGAGAGGACACCTAGGTGTCCCCTTAGATGGGCGACGAGCCCCGCGGAGGCGTGTCGCTCTCCACCATCTCTCCCGCTAGAGAATTCCCCGATGACAGTGAAGCCTCAGGGAGCGTGTGTGGAGGGATGTATAAAGACACGATGAAATTACTTAAACATTGAAAACTATTTTGCACCAAACATAAGCAACGACCGCCTATGTACTTACGATTCGGCCAGGGGCTTGATCCTGGGATGTACTCGAAAACTGTGTTTGGACATTGAGTCCAAACTGTCCGGAATGTTCAACTTCTTCCTGGGTGCCGCCTTGCCCGCATCTGCGGGGGCCGCCCTCTTCCTCCCGTTTACCTTGAAGGGGGAGTCGCTCTATTCTTTCTCCTCCTCCTCCTCTTCTTCTTCCTCCTCCTCATCTTCTTCTTCATCGGGGGAGGAGTGGGCGTCGGTTCCTCGGACACTATATCCTCCAGACCCTTAGGGCGAGGGGTGCTCTTGACCTCCTTTCCCTTCTTCTTGGCCTTCTTCTCCGGCACCATGTATGGCGCCGGAACTAGCATCGCCGTCAATTGAGGCGTCTCTGGGTCTTCGGGCAGCGGAGCTGGACACTTGATCAGCTCCGCTTTCTTTGTCCAGGCTTGAATGGAATGTAAAAGTTCTAACTCCAGTTATAATTGAAATATGGACTGGGTATGTATTCGACAAAAATTCGGATTACCTCTGAAGCCAAGAACACGCTGCTGAAACCCTTGTCCTCGGTCTCCTCCGGCCACCCCTTTTGGGCCTTGAAGAGCTGCTTCCAAGATATCTTCGTGCATGGTGCCGAAGAGGCGCTTCAGGGTCCGGGGCTCTTCCGGATTGAACTCCCATAGGTGGGAGTCCTGGTGTTGGCAAGGGAGAATGCGGCGGAAGAGCATCACCTGAATCATGTTAGTGAGGGGGGTGCCCTTCGCCATCATGCTGGAAATATGGTTTTGGAGGGTCTGCACCTCCGTCTAAGACCGCCAATCCAGGATCTTGGAAGTCCATGAGGTTAGCCTCTCTGGGGGTCCAGATCTGAATGCGGGCGCCGCCGCCCACTTGGCATCGCAGGGTTCAGTGATATAGAACCACTACTGCTGCCAGATCTTGTTCATCTCCACAAAAGCCCCTTTGGGCCAAGTAGCGTTCGGGAGCTTACTCACCATGGCTCCCCCGCAATCCACATGATGCCCATCGACCACCTTCGGCTTCAAATTGAAAATCTTGAGCCATAGGCTGAAGCGTGGGGGGACACGGAGGAATGCCTCACATGCAACTATGAAAGTTGATATGTGGGTGATAGAGTTTGGGGCCAGATCATGGAAATCCATCCCGTAGAAAAATAAGAGGCCCGGAAAAAGTGACCCCAGCCCCCGAATAAAGTGAGGGATAAAAACTACCCTCTCACCCAGCTCAGGGAGGGGGGTCACCTAGTTCTTGTCGGGGACCCGGTGCCTCAGTAGCCCACACTTCGGAGATTCTTCACAGTCTTCTCCGTGACCGTGGAGGCCTCCCACTTGCCCTTGGAACCGTTCCCAACCATTGCTGCGGAGGGAGGCAGTGGTGGAGGAGTTGAGAGTTGCGGGCACTGGAGCTGTGGGCGCTGGGGCTAAGGAGATTGGGAAGCTAGGGCTTGAGGAGACCATGGGGTGAAAGGGGGAGCATATGTATCCTTTTATAGGGAGTGAATGCCAAACGTCCCCCCACTCCAGCCGTAAACCTCACTGGTTCCCAACGCAATCGTACATAAGGCACGGTTGGGTTACCCACGTCATATTGATAAGGATCCGGCGATAATCGGGCACGATCACTGCTTCGAAAAGACGTGCCAATGGGGCTATGCCTCGAAACGTGAAACTGGAGCCAAGAAAATGGTTCAAAATATTAAAGGGTCAAATGTGACGCTTCATTGAAAAGTTGTCAGTAAAGACACAGTGTCCATTTTTCGATACATTGCCTTCAAGTCTAAGGGTTGTACTAATCTTGCAGAGCCGGACATAGTTCCCTTGTGCAGGGAATAATAATTCATTTTGTTCAGCAGGAGGAACCCGCCTTGCAATGCCGAAGACAGTACGTGAGCCGAACTTTTCGTCATCGAAGGCTGGTTCAGGGGCTACTGAGGCAGTCTTGGATTAAGGGGTCCTCGGGTGGCCGGATTACTCATTATGGGCCGGACTGGTGGGCCATGAAGCTTATCGCTGAAGACTATCCCCCGTATCTGGATAGGACTCCCATATGTGTAAAATAGCAAGTTTAGAGTCCGGGTGTAATATTTTCCTTCCTCTGCAAGATGATCATGTACAACCCTGATAACCCACAAGTGTAGGGGACCGTTTGTAGCCTTTTTTGATAGGCAAGAGTGTCGAACCCAACAAGGAGCTAAAGGTAGAACAAATATTCCCTCAAGTTCTATCGACCACCGATACAACTCTACACACACTCAGCATTTTCTTTACCTAAAACAAGTATGAAACTAGGAGTACTTTGCGAGAATAAAACTTGAAATAAATTGCAAGATAATAAAAGTGGAAAGCTTTTGTTAACAAGAAAGTCATTTGTCCCTAGGTAATCGATAACAAGTACCGGTAATCATTCTTGCAATTATATATGAGGGAGAGGCCTGAGCTAACATACTTTCTCTACTTGGATCATATGCACTTATGATTGGAACCCTAGCAAGCATCCGCAACTACTAAAGATCATTAAGGTCGTGAGACCCAACCATAGAATTAAGTATCAAGTCCTCTTTACTTCCATACGTCATACCCCACTTACTCGGGTTTAAGCTTCTGTCACTCTCGCGACCCACCATAAGTGAACCATGAACATATTGCAACACCCTACAGCGGGGGCCCCTCACGTTTGTCCGAGAACGGAGGGCACCGTAGGACAGCACCATAAATAAAATATACAATCATACCAACCAAGATAACGATTAACCCACAGGACAAAACGGATCTACTCAAACATCATAGGATAACCATAGATCATTGGGAAACAATATATTGAGTTGAGCACCATGTTTAAGTAGAGATTACAGTGGGGAGAAGAGGTGTTACACCGCTGCATAGAGGGGGAGAGAGTTGGTGTTGACGGTAGCAAGATTGTTGATGTAGATCACCATCCCGGTCGTTGCCCGGCGTCACTCTGGCGCCACCGGAAGCGAGGGGGAGAGATCCCCGCTCCTTCTTCTTCTTCCTTGGCCTCCGCCCTAGATGGGAGGAGAGTTCCCCCTCTGGTCCATGGCCTCCATGGTAGCGGATGGGTGGGAGCCCCTCTGAGATTGGATCTCTCTCTCTCTATCTCTCTCTCTCTTCTCTTCTGTTTCGCGTTCCACAAATATGGCCCTTCACTGTTTCTTAAATTCCCAGAGATCCGTAACTTCGATTGTGCTAAGATTTTAACACGATTTTTTCAAATATAAGCTTCCTTGCGCCCGAAGTAGAGCTCCAACCGATGTACAAGGTGAGCACAACCTACCACAATGAGCCAGGCTTCCCTGGCGCGCCCTGGTGTCTTGTGAGCTGTGTGGGCCTCCATTTGCGGTGATTCCAACTCCCAAAAATCACATATATTCCAAAATAATTCTCCGTAAAAATTTATTGCATTTGGACTTCATTTGATATGGATTTTCTGCGATACAAAAAACATGCAAAAAAACAAGAATTGGCACTGGCATTGGATCAATAGGTTAGTCCAATAAATCATATAAAAAGTTGCCAAAATATGTGAAAGTGGTATAATATTGGCAAGAAACAATCAAAAATTATAGATACAATGGAGACGTATCAAACCCTAGGTCCCTCCGGTGCATATATAAACCGAAGGGTTTGGTCCGTAGGGACTGAATCATAACATCGTAGGCTAGACTTCTAGGGTTTTAGCTATCACAATCTTGAGGTAGATCAACTCTTGTAACCCTATATTCATCAAGATCAATCAAGCAGGAAGTAGGGTATTACCTCGATCGAGAGGGCCCGAACCTAGGTAAACATCGTGTCCCCGGTCTCCTATTACCATCGATCCTCAGACGGACAGTTCGGGACCCCCTATTCGAGATATGCCGGTTTTGACACCGACAACCACACTTGTGCTTTAGAGTAGCACCATGTTCTTCATATAGAGAGTCTCTTGAGTTATCACTTTCATATACTAGTGGGAATTTTTCATTATAGAACTTGGCTTTTATATTCCGATGATGGGCTTCCTCTAATGTCCGAGGTCTTCATGTGCAAGCAAATTGGATGCACACCCACTTAGTTTCATTTGTGAGCTTTCATGCACTTATAGCTCTAGAGCATCCACTGCATAGCAATCCCTACTCATTGCATTGATACCGATTGATGGGAATCTCCATAGCCCGTTGATCCGCCAAGTTGATGCAAGAATTACTTTTCCTTCTCCTATTGATCCCTATCACTGCATTCTATTCCACCCATAGTGCTATATCCATGACTCACGCTCATGTATTGAGTGAGGTTGAAAATGGTGAAGCGCGTTAGAAGTACAATCCAATTGCCTGGTTTGACACCAAGGTGCTCATGATATATACTTTATGCAGGGAAGACTGAGTGTGTCTGTATAGAGGTTGTTTCCTTTATCTCCATTATTATGAAAGGCAATGATGAATTACATGCATGTGTTGTATTATTCTTTCGATGTCAAATGATAGGCTACTGCTTTGAATCACCCATGTCTTAATATTCATGCAATGATTAGATTACATGATCAAGATTATGTTAGGTAGCCTTCCACATCAAAAATTATCTTTTTTTATCATTTACCTACTCGAGGACGAGCAAGAAGTAAGCTTGGGGATGCTGATACGTCACCGTCGTATGTATAATTTTTTATTGTTTCATGCCAATATTCTACAACTTTCATGTACTTTTGGCACCTTTTTATATTATTTTGGGGACTAACGTATTGATCTAGTACCCAGTGCCAGTTTCTATTTGTTCCATGTCTTTTGTTTCACCGATATCCACATCAAACAAAGTCCAAACGTGATAAAAAACTTATGGAGATTTTTTTGGAATATATCTAATTTTTGGGAAGCGGGATCAATGCGAGACGATGCCCGAGGGGCCCACAAGCCATAGGGGCGCGCCCCCTACCCAGGGCATGCCTGGGAGGCTTGTGGACACCCCCGAAGATTGGTTGGAGGTGTGCTTCGGCCACAAGCAAGCTACTATCCGGATAAAAACCGTGTTAAAATTCCAGCCCAATCGGAGTTAGGGGTCTCTGGGAATTTAAGAAATGGTGAAAGGCCAGAAACAAGGTTCGGGAAACAGAAGAGAAACAGAGAGACGGATCCAATCTCGGAGGGGCTCTCGCCCCTCCGCCACCGTGGTGGCCATGGACCAGAGGGGAAACCCTCCTCCCATCTAGGGAGGTCAAGGAAGAAGGAGAAGGAGGGGGCTCTCTCCCCCTCTCTCCTGACGGTACCGAACGCTGCGAGGGCACTCATCGTGTGACGGCGATCTACACCAACATCTCCGTCATGTTCACCAACATTTTCATCACCTCCCCTCATCTATATTCAGCGGTCCACTCCCTCGCAACCCGTTGTACCCTCTAAATGAACATGGTGCTTTATGATGTTTGAGTAGATTTTTGTTGTCCTATTCGGTGATTGGCGAATTGCTATGATTGGTTTAATTTTCTTGTGTAGGATCGAAAGTAGGTCTATAGGGGGGTGATTAGACTACTTGACCAAATAAAAATCTAGCATTTTCCCAATTTTAAGTGTTGGCAGATTTTAACAATTAGTACAAGTCAAGCAACCATCCTACACATGCAATTCTAAGAGTGTAGCAGTGGAAAGTAAAACATTGCATATGAAGGTAAATGTAAGGGTTTGGAGAGTGCAAACGCAATGAAGATCCGGAGATTTTTGGCGTGGTTCCGATAGGTGGTGCAATCATACATTTACTTTGATGGAGACTTCAACCCGCGAAGGGTAACGGCCGCGCGACTCCATGGAGGGCTCGACCCATCACGAAGAAGAAACCTTGTCTATTCACCATGGCCATTGCCCACGAAGGACTTGCCTCACTCGGGTAGATCTTCACGACGTAGGCGATTTCCTTGCCCTTACAAACTTCTTGGTTCAACTCCACAATCTTGTCGGAGGCTCCCAAGTGACACCTAAGAAATCTAGGAGACACCACTCTCCAAAAGGTAGTAGACGGTGTGTCGATGATGAACTCCTTGCTCTTATGCTTTGAATGATAGTCTCCCCAACACTCAACTCTCTCTCACAGATTTGGCTATGGTGGAAAGATGATTTGAGTGGAAAGCAACTTGGGGAAGGCTGTAGATCAAGATTCTTGTGGTAGGATTGGAATGTCTTGATCTCAACACATGAGTAGGTGGTTCTCTCTCAAAAAAATGAGTATTGGAAGTGTAGGCACGTTCCGATGGCTCTCTCTCAAATGGAGAAGGTGGTGGAGGGGTATATATAGCTTCGACACAAAATCCAACTGTTACGCACATTTGAGCTAACTCGGTCAGGCCGAATAGAAGAACTCGGTGAGACCGAAGTAGTTCAAAATGTGAACATTAGGAATCTCGGTGGGACCGACGGGATCAACTCAGGGGGACCGATCTGCTAGGGCTAGGGCAAAACCTCATCTCGGTGACGCTGATTGCATGAACTCGTTGAGACCGATTTCAGCAATGAGCAACCAGAGAGTTGGTCAGGCAAACTTGATGGGACCGATTGCTCATTTCGGTGAGACCGAAATGTTACAATAGGAAACAAAGAGTTTTCAAGGCCATCTAGGTGAGACCGAGATCCATATCGGTGTGACCGAACTGTCTAGGGTTTCTGGCAGTGGCTATGTCAAATGAACTCGGTGGCGCGGAATAGATCAAATCAGTGGGGACGTGTTTGAATTTGGGTTTTGGACAAATATGGAAATGAGAAAGTGGCTGAGGGTTTTGGAGCAATATCACTAAGCACTTTGATCAAGTAGACCATTAAGCAACACCTCATCCCCTTTTATAGTATTGGCTTTCCTATGGACTCAATGTGATCGTGGATCACTAAAATGAAAATGAAGAGTCTTGAGCTTTTGCCAATTTTGTCCTTAGCATTTTGAGGGGTCCACATCTATATTCCATGACATTCCAATCTTTGAACTTCATGAAATATTTAACTTGAATGGATGTTAGTTCAATGAGCTATATGTTGTTATGAATTACCAAAACCACCCGGGGACTAGTTGCACTTTCAATCTCCCCCTTTTTGGTAATTGCTGATAACATATAGATCAAAACTTCGACAAATAATAATATGAATGAAATACATCGTTGCTTTCATAAGTATGTGATAAGCAAGACCTCCCCCTAAATTTGTGCATTATTTAAAATATGCTTTTGAATGCAAATGCACAATCGATTAGGATCATGGGTTACTCTTCCATGTCACATACATCTTGGTGGAGCGCACAAAATGATAAGCATTAAACAACATGCACTCATCACCAAGGGAAAACATGATTGATCATACACAAATGTCATATATATCATCACGCAAGCACACATTAAAGCATAGTATGATCAAACACATGACCATATAAGTATTTGACGAGCATAAGCAAATTGTAGCAAGGGGTAGCCATAACCAAACGAACCAAGTAGCACGAGCAAAAAACCAACAAAAGAAGCGAAAGACTCTCTCTCTCTCTCTCTCTCTCTCTCTCTCTCTCTCTCTCTCAGCCTATGATCTATACGCTTTCTCCCCCTCTGGCAACAAGTTGCCAAAAAGTTTGAAAATGTATAGTGCTATACGACACTCTAGGCACGATCTCCGTGAGCTCCTAAAGGAGTCTTCTGGCTTGTTGATACGTCTCCAATGTATCTATAATTTTTAATTGATCCATGCTGTTATATTATCTTTCTTGGATGTTTTACAATCATTTCATAGTCACTTTATATCATTTTTTGGTACTAACCTATTGACATAGTGCCAAGTGCCAGTTGTTGTTTTCTGCATGTTTACATCGCAGGAAATCAATATCAAACAGAGCACAAACACCGTGAAATTTTTTGGAGAATTTTTATGGGCCAGAAGACACCTGATGGGCCAGAGCTGCACCTGGGGGGTGCCCCGAGGGGGGCACAACCCACCAGGGCGTACCAGGCCCCCCTGGCGCGCCCAGGTGGGTTGTGCCCACCTCGGTGGCCTCCCGCACCGCCTCTTTGCTCTATAAATACCCCAATATTCCAGAAACCCTATGGGAGTCAACGAAATATTCATCCAGTCGTTGCAGAGTCCAGAATCACCAGATCCAATCTAGACACCATCTTGGATGGGGTTCACCACCTCCATTGGTGCCTCTCCGATGATGTGTAAGTAGTTCTTTGTAAACCTACGGGTCCATACTTAGTAGCTAGACGGATTCCTCTCTCTCTCTCTTTTGATTATTAATACAATGGTCTCTTGGAGATCCATATGATGTAACTCTTTTTGCGGTGTGCTTGTTGGGATCCGATGAACTTTGAGTTTATGATCAGATCTATCTTTTTATATCCATGAAAGTATTTGAGTTTCTTTGATCTCTTTTATGCATGATTGCTTATATCCTCGTATTTCTTCTCCGATATTTGGGTTTTGTCTGGCCAACTTGATATATTTATCTTGCAATGGGAAGAGGTGCTTTGTAGTGGGTTCGATCTTACGGTGCTTGATCCTAGTGACAGAAAGGGAACCGACATGTATGTATCATTGCTACTAAGGATAAAACAACGAGATTCATATCTAACACCATAGATAAACGAATCTTGTCTACATCATGTCATCGCTCTTAATGCATTACTCCATTTTTCCATGAACTTAATACACTAGATTCATGCTGGATAGCGGTCGATGTGTGGAGTAATAGTAGTAGATGCAGGCAAGAGTTGGTCTACCAATCTTGGACGTGATGCCTATATAATGATCATTGCCTGGATATCATCATAATTATTTGAAGTTCTATCAATTGCCCAACAGTAATTTGTTACCCACCATTTGCTATTTTTCTCGAGAGAAGTCACTAGTGAAACCTACGGCCCCCGGGTCTTCTTTCTCATATATTTGCCTTCGCGATCTACTTTTTCCTTGCATTTATTTTCAGATCTATTAAACCAAAAATACAAAAATACCTTGCTGCAATTTATTCTTATTTATTTTATTTTGCGTTCAATCTATCAATTTACTACAAATTCCTCACGTTCGTTTTTCCTATCTTGAGGCGTCGTACCCCGAAGGGGATTGACAACCCCTTTAACTCGTCGGGTTGCGAGAAGTTGTTATTCGTGTGCAAGTAATGTTTACGTTGTGTTGCTTAGTTCTCCTACTGGTTCGATAACCTTGGTTTCACATCTGAGGGAAATACCTACCACCGATGTGTTGCATCATCCCTTCCTCTTTGAGGAAATACCGACGTAGCTTTAAGCGACATCAAACGGAATTTCTTGCGTTGTTGCTGGGGAGCACCTTCAACATATACTAGGTTCATAATCACAAATCTCATCACCTCGCAATTACATTATTTGCCATTTGCCACTCTTTTTCATCTCCCCTAGTTCACAAAAATCTGCCGTTTTATTCGTCTCTCTTTTTCGTTCGCCGTTTTCTTGTCGAGTCTGTTTTTGTGTGCAATCTTGGTTGCCGTTTTCATCATGGATAGTACTTCTTCTATTGCTTGTACTCCCAAGAACGAGGTTCTCAACTTCAAACAAATTGGAGGAGAAAATTTAAAGGATGCTTGGTATAGGATTTGCAATGCTCATAATAGATCTATTTGTAAGCAATCTACCGTTGTTCTTCTTCGTTGTTTTTATGTTGGCATCACCACTTGGTATAGATTCGTCCTTGATACGATTACCGGTGGAAATTTCTTGATGTGTCCTTCTCTTGATGCTTTTAATGCCATGGGAAATTTAGTGGGCTCACTACCTCTTATGATCAATGAAACAACTTTAACTCTTCAGCGTGTTATGGAAAGATTAGATGCTATTGAAAAGAATATGCTCACCAAAGATCATATGGAAATTATAGATAAAAAGATGCATGATTTTTTCACTAATATTGGGTCAAAAGTGGGAGATATTTTTAAGTTGTTAAAAGAGAAAGGTACCATAATCCATGAAAGAATAGAAGAAAGCCCGTCTCGGAATGATAAATTGGAAGAAATCTTTAGTAATCTAAGAACGGCTTTTTCCGCTAGTACTATCGAGAAAACTCCCGTAAAAAGTAGAAGAGCCAACAAGAACAAGGGTGCAACTTCTAGTGATAGAAATAAAGGAGATCTTAAGACGATTTGTATTCACCCGAATTTTGTTGAAGTGATAAGAGATCCTTTTTGCATGAATGAAATCTTTAAATTCACTCCTAGAAATATTGCTATTGAAGGTCTTTATACTAAATCTTTGAAGGATTCTAAGTGCTTGATTAAAGAGTCGGACAAGGATGACAAAACTTAGATCCTTACCTTATGCCTAGCTAAGGGCGTAAAACGATAGCGCTTGTTGGGAGGCAACCCAACTTGTATCTTTCTTCTATTTGCTTTCCTTGATGTTTTCAATAAAAAAACTTTAATATCTCTGTTGAGATGTGTTTTTGTGGTTTGAATAAAGGTTTGTTCCAAGCAAAGCCTTAGGAACACGTTGGCTGTTAATAGATTTGATCTTGCTGAAAAAATAGAAACTTTTGCGCTCGCGAGAAAATTTCTCATTTTTAACAGAACAGTGCTTTTTAGTTGATTCTTTTTGTAGAATATTAATATACAAATTTCCCACGTGACCCTATTTTTTCAAGATTTTTAGAGTTCCAGAAGTATTCGAAATTTCATGATTACTATAGACTGTTCTGTTTTTGATAGATTCTCTATTCTTTGTGTTGTGTGCTTATTTTCATGGCTCTATCGTTTTCTTTGATGAGTTTTTGCCATAGAAAAGTTGGAATACAGTAGACATAATACAAAAACAAAATGTGAATTGGTTTGATATAGTACTTATAGTAGTGATTTGCTTTCTTATACCAACGGATCTCATGAAGGTTTTGTTGAGTTTTGTGTGATTGAAGTTTTCAAGTTTTGGGTTATGTTACGATGGATGACGGAAGGATAGAAGAGCCTAAGCTTGGGGATGCCCTGGCATTCCAAGCTATTCTCCAAAAATGAGCAACCAACTAAGCTTGGGGATGCCCCCGAGTGGTATCCCCGCTTTCGCCCAACAACTATCGGTATTTCACTCGAAACTATATTTTTATTCATGACATGATATGTGTTTTGCTAGGAGCGTCTTGTATGATATGAGTTTTTGCTTGTTTTGTTTTGCTTTTTAAGTCATCAATCCTGGTTGTACACACTTACTTGAGAGAGCCAAAATTATTCCATGAATTCTTAGAATAGCTCTCTATGCTTCACTTAAATCTTTATGAGCTAAGGACTTGCTCTAGTGCTTCACTTATATCTTTTTGAGCACGGTGTGATTAGTATTTTTGAAGAAATACTCCCTTGCTTCACTTAGATTTATTTGAGAGTTAGTAAAATTTTAAAGAAATTCTCTCTTGCTTCACTTATATTATTTTGAGAGAATGAAGAAAAATTATGCTCATGATCTTCACTTATATTTGTTTGAGCTTATCAGAAGCAACACATGAAAATTAGTCCCAAAGTGATAGATATTCAAGAAGGATATAATAAAAACTTTCATGAAGATCATTGGACAAAATAAACTTCATTCCTTGTAATAGTTTTGAGACATGATGATATGATATGTGAGTCATGTTAATGAGTAAGTATGCTTTAGTAAGAATATTAGTGTTAAAGTTTGTGATTCCCTATGCAAGCATGAAAGTCAATAATTATGCAATGAAATTATATCCTACTTGTGGTGCATTATTCGGTGTTATTTATGCTCAATGTTTGCTTATGAGATTATTCGTTTCATGGTTGGTCGCTTCCGAGTCTTTTGCTAGCCTTCATTTTGCACTAAGTATGATCTTTACTTGTGCATCCAAAATCCTTTATCCCGATTCTGCCACATGAGTCCACCATACCTACCTATATGCGGTATACCCTTTCCATTCTAAGCAAATTTTTATGTGCCATCTCTAATTTAAAAAAAATCCCTTTGTGTGCTCGTACCGCTCACGAGGCAGTGAGGGGTGGCCAATATTTTTCATGCTAGATGTGTTATTCTCACGATGAGTGTTTATTCACTTGTCATTGTACAAGAGTAAGGCAAAGGTATTAGGAATGCCCAGTCCCGAAATGAAAAAACAAATTTACTTTATGTTGTTAATAACAAATTCCTTGGAAAGTGTTGGTATGGAAGGCAACCGTGGATTCGGCTAGCCATGGCTTGTGAAAGTTTGGTGGAAAAGGAATAAACTTTATTGTCTGTTTGGGAACCGCATATGATATATCTAGCATGGAAAGTGTTGGGAACCTCTAGTCGTTCTTGTTGGTGGGAAAAGTATACCTCCAAAAAAAGTATCTCTCAATTTAAGCTTTGAGCTTTGGCACCTCTACAAATCCCTACTTCCCTGTGTGAAAGGCCTTTCTTTTACTTATGCAATTTTTATTTTTGATTTTGAGTCTCCATCTTCTCTTACAAGCACCAACTAGGAAACACTATGATCGTACTTGAGCATTGGGTGTAACTAATATACGAATGCGTTTCATGAATGGATCAATGGTTGAGCATAACGGGCCAGGGATAGCTTATTTTAGCATTGATATTTTGAAAGACATGGTTGCTTGTTGATATGCTTGAGTATCTAAACTATTATGTCAAAACTAGACTATTGCTTTAAACCATATAAAAGTCCAAATGTCCATGCTATAAAGAAAAGAATATGATATGACATGATAAACATCATTCCACATCAAAAATTCTGTTTTTATCACTTACCTACTCGAGGATGAGCAGGAGTTAAGCTTGGGGATGCTGATACGTCTCCAACATATCTATAATTTTTTATTGTTCCATGCTGTTATATTATCATTCTTAGATGTTTTACAATCATTTTATATCATTTTTTGGTACTAACCTATTGACATAGTGCCAAGTGCCAGATGTTGTTTTCTGCATGTTTGTAACATCGTAGGAAATATATATCAAACGGAGCCCAAACACTGGGAAACTTTTTGGAGAATTTTTATGGGCCAGAGCTGCACCTGGGGGGTGCCCCGAGGGGGGAACAACCAACCAGGGCACGCTAGGCCCCCCTGGCGCGCCCAGGTGGGTTGTGCTCACCTCGGTGGCTTCCCGCACTACGTCTTTGCTCTATAAATACCCCAATGTTCCAGAAACCCTAGGGGAGTTGACGAAATATTCATCCAGCCGCCGCAGAGTTCAGAACCACAAGATCCAATCTAGACACCATCTCGGATGGGGTTCACCATCTCCATTGGTGCCTCTCCGATGATGCGTGAGTAGTTCTTTGTAGACCTACAGGTCCTAGTTAGTAGCTAGATGGCTTCCTCTCTCTCTCTGTTGATTATAAATACAATGGTCTCTTGGAGATCCATACAATATAACTCTTTTTGCGGTGTGTTTGTTGGGATCCGATGAACTTTGAGTTTATGATCAGATCTATCTTTTTATATCCATGAAAGTATTTGAGTTTCTTTGATCTATTTTATTCATGATTGCTAATAGCCTCGTATTTCTTCTCCGATATTTGGGTTTTGTCTGGTCAACTTGATCTATTTCTCTTGCAATGAGAAGAGGTGCTTGTAGTGGGTTCGATCTTACGGTGCTTGATCCCAGTGACAGAAAGGGAACCGACACGTATGTATCATTGTTACTAAGGATAAAATGATGAGATCCATATCTAACGCCATAGATAAACGGATCTTGTCTACATCATGTCATCGTTCTTAATGCATTACTCTGTTTTTCCATGAACTTAATACACTAGATGCATGCTGGATAGCGGTCGATGTGTGGAGTAATAGTAGTAGATGTAGACAGGAGTCGGTCTATAATCTTGGACGTGATGCCTATATAATGATCACTGTCTGGATATTGTCATAATTATTTGAAATTCAATCAATTGCCCAACAGTAATTTGTTACCCACCGTTTGCAATTTTTTTGAGAGAAGCCACTAGTGAAACCTACGGCCCCCGGGTCTTCTTTCTCATATATTTGCCTTTGCGGTCTACTTTTTCCTTGCATTTATTTTCAGATCTATTTGTAGCGACCACGATCCAAATGGACCGAAGTCTCTATGTTCTGTGTCATCCCTGGATCGGTATGCTGACACACACAGTACTCGAGGATTTATAACAGAGGTAAATCACATGTATGAAATAACATAAATACTATTACCTCAATCGATCATAGCGGAAGCAACAAAGGTTGTGAATTCACATCGACAGCAACGGCAAAGTTGAGTGTAGAAACTGTAACCCTAACGTATCACTCACTCGTCGTAAGATAATCCTGCAACATGAGACGTTGCAGCCACAGAGGGTCAGTACATTGAATGTACTGGCAAATTCACACTATAATGAGAATGATGAACAAAGCCTACAACTACATGCATATTTGGCTGGTGGAGGCTGTAAGGGTAAAGTTTTTGCGTAAAGCCAATTTTTCCCTACTTCAAAGGAATGCATTTTAATTAACTGTCATGGTAGTTGAAACATTGTTGAGAAGATAGACATCCTCTCATCCCCAATTAAAAATCATCATTAAACCCAACAATATTAATTAGAGAGTGATGAGATCAGCAAATAATCCACTTCTAGATACTCAAAGATGTCCATAACCGGGGACACGGCTACTCATGAATAGTTTGTACACTCTGCAGAGGTTTGTGCACTTTTCCCACAAGACTCGATCGCCTCCGTTTGGTTTCTCGCACTGCATGGTGTTTGAGAAACGGATGACCGAGACACAGCCTTTCCGAAGAGGTCCCCTTAACCAGATAGATAGGCTGGTAACACCTACAATCCCCCTACATCTGCTAGCCCATCATGGAAAGGTTTCCCACAACTTACTCAACTATGCCAGAGCCCATATTGGCATGTGGTTGCACATGGAAGTTTCTAGGCATGAAATATTATATGATCCCTTTGAGCCTGGGTGGCATTCTAATAGGCACACGGAAACCCCGGGATTTCCTAGGACAACACTGGCATCACCAGGTGTCCAGGCAATCCACTGGTTCACTCCCAGGGTGCCCCAAACCAATCCACCCAGATGTGTATTCAAGTAGCCACCTTAAGTTGAATCCTTAATTAACAACTCACATCTGTCATGGATTTCACTCAAACCCAAACCACGTCTACGAGCATAGCATGGCAACCTAAGCAAACGTAGAAGTAACTCCCAGGGGTTTGAAAATAATGCAGGTAATAGGTTCTACCTCAATCTACTTCCCAGTCCCACAAGTTAAAGATCCTACTAATGCAATGTGTTTGAGGATATAACTAATGCAATGAAAACTGGGTATTCGGAAAATATGATCAAAGTGTGAACTTGCCTGCAATGTTGATGAAGATGATTCACACTCAAAAACTCTTGATAGATCTACTCGTCACACTCCGGTCAATCTATCGTAAGCAAGCAATAGTAACCACACATAAGCAATCACTCAGAAAGATCAGACAGAACGAATAAACACTTCGGAAAACTTCGAAAACACACGAATGACTCTTGAAACACAAAACAATTTCCAACAGTACCAAAATTAGGTGAATTTGTCCTTATCAGAAATTTTAGGTTAAGAGCTTCGATTTGCAACAAGAATCAACTCAAACGGAGTTACGAAACTCAAGTTATGAACAAACAAAGTTCAAATTTAAAACTAGTTGAATTCAAATTTTAAACTTTTCAAAAACATGTTTAAGTTGTATTACTGGAAAGAGGGGATCGTAACGAAGACGTGGGCGTTGGTTTCGTTGGATTTGGACTAACCGGTAAAAAGTTATGGCCTAATGAAATTTAGGGGCTAATCTGTAAAATTAAAATTTACGGAGGGGTCCCTGGCCGAAACTAAACAGAAAAAAAACTAACGAGCGAACGCTCGTTTTCTAGTCCTAACCAGTGAACGTTCACTGTATAACTAAACCTAAAAAACGGATCTAGATCTAGGGTTTTGGAAATAAACCGATCTGGTTTTTTTTTAGAAAAAAACCTAACTAAAAGAAACGAAAAAAACCGTGCGGGTTTTTACCGTGGCGGTTCGGGATTCGGGTCCGATCGGACCGGATTGGATTCCGGCCGGCGATGAGCTCCGGTCGGCGAGGCTGCGGCGGCGGCGCTCGACGTTTGCTGCGAGGAGCGGGGCGGCGCGGTGGTGGGGCTGCGGCGGCGGCGCGGAGCGGGGAGGCAGCAGCGGCAGAGCAGCGCGGCGGCGGCGGCGGTAGAAGCATGCAGCAGCGGCGGCGGCGGGCAAAAGCGGCGGCGGCGATGGGATGCGTGCGGCGGCGCGAGGCGAGGGGAGGGGAGAGAGGGGCGATGGCGGCTGATGGGCCTCGAACCCCTCGTTGGTTACCCCAAGTGGAAGGTGTAAGATGCAGTGTTGTGGAAGTGTTTTCCCTTAGCAAAGATGCCAAGGATCGAATCCCCAGAGACTCCTAGGTTCAACAAGTAGGTGTCAACTGCTACAGCGCCAGATAGTAGCAATCAACGTGGACCTGCACACAGATACAAATAACTTTGCTCCCAACGAGTACAGAGAGGTTGTCAATCCCTCCGGCCTTGTAGTTCACAAAGGATTAAAAGCAATGATAGTAGTGATAGATAGTGTTTTGCAATAGTAAATAATAGCGAAAAGTAAATAGTGGATGTGATCAATGATGGTAATATGGACCGGAGTCTCATGATGTTCACTAGTGATGTCTCTCTCCCAAAAGACGATAAAACAGCTATGTGAGGTAACCAAATTACAGCTGGGCAATTGACAGGACCCACGAGCGCAAACAAATGCTGATTACATTGCAAGAAAGGTTGAGGTTCAAAGCATGGGCGGTACGCCAAAGTAAGTAGACCGAAATCCATCAATATCTACTACTAATCATCCACCTTGAGATATCTATCCTGAACATCTCGCTGGTATTAAGTTGCGAGTCCCACCCATAGTGTAAACTCAATGCAACAGACAACTGCATTAAAAGAACTTTGCGTAAAGTAAACAATCCTTGCACCCGCGGGCACAAGCACCGTTGTTTTCCCCCTTGTGGCAACAGCACATCCCCTAGACTCATGTTTCTGTCACTCAAGCTAGTCATCGAGGGGCATGAACCCACAATCGAGCATAACGTTCCCTCTTGGAGTCACTACATATTACTCGGCCAAAGCAATAAATAACAACGGAGAACATGCAAGAATTACTTATGAACTAAAATATAAAAGAGGTGAATCAAATATATTACTCAAGATCAATCTGAACATAATCTCATAATCCATCGGATCCCAGCAAACTCAACATAGCAACATCATAAGGATTACATAGGTGCCTCGATCATGTAGGGCAGCTCACGAGGACTAATTAGTGAAGCACAAGAACGGGAGGAGAACATCACATAGCTACTGGTCATGGACTCATGGTCCAAGGGAGACTACTCACGAGTCATCCGGGAGGCGTCCATGGTGGTGGAGAAGCTCCCGGTGGTGATCCTCCCCTCCGGCAGGGTGCCGGGAAGAGTTCTCCTGGTGCTCCCGATCTTGGAAGCGGCGGCGGCGGCGGAACAGAGATGGGATCGCGAAAAGAAGTCCTGTTTCAAGGGTTACGGGTGTAGGATCGAAAGTAGGTCTAGAGGGGGGGTGATTAGACTACTTGACAATATAAAAAATCTGCCTTTAGATCATGCAAAGTTTTTGGCAGTTTCACAAACAAGATCAATTCAAGTAACACCCTACACATGCAATTCTAGAGTATATGCAGCGGAAAGTAAATTGCACATGTAAAAGAGAGGTGGAGAAGATCAAACGCAGTTTGGTGACACGGAGATTTTTGTCGTGGTTCCGATAGGTGGTGCTATCGTACATCCACGTTGATGGAGACTTCAACCCACGGAGGGTAACGGCTGCGCGAGTCCACGGAGGGCTCCACCCACGAAGGGTCCACGAAGAAGCAACCTTGTCTATTCCATCACGGCCTACGCCCACGGAGGACTAGCCTTACTCGGGGTAGATCTTCACGAAGTAGGCGATCTCCTTGCCCTTACAAACTTCTTGGTTCAACTCCACATCATCAAGACGGAGGCTCCCAAGCGACACCTAACCAATCTAGGAGGCACCACCCTCCAAAAGGTAATAGACGGTGTTGATGGTGATGAACTCCTTGCTCTTGTGCTTCAGATGATAAACTCCCCAACACTCAACTCTCCTCACTGATATGGCTGTCGTGGAAGAAAGGTTTGAGTGGAAAGCAACTTGGGAAGGCTAGAGATCAAGTTTCATATGGTAGGAATGGAATGGCTTGATCTCAACACAAGGGTAGGTGGTTCACTTCTCAGAAAGTGTATGGTAGGAATGGTGGTACTTTCTGATGGCTCTCCTCACGAATGAAGAGGGGGTGGAGGGGTATATATAGCCTCCACACAAAATCCAACCGTTACACACACATTTGACCAATCTCGGTCAGACCGAAGTGAAAACTCGGTCAGACCGAAAGTTCAAATATAGTGAACGTTGGGATTTTCGGTGGGACCGAAAATACCATCTCGGTGAGACCGAAGTGAGTCAAAGGTTAGGGTTTGCCATTTCGGTGAGACCGAAAATATAAACTCGGATATTCCGAATTGATGTCAACTGATCACAGAAGGTTGGCAGCCCTTTTTCGGTGAGACCGAAACTCAGAATCGGTAAGACCGAGAAGCTAGGGTTTGGAGAAACAACTGAAGAGGTTCATCTCGGTGGGACTGAGTTGGAGAAATCGGTGTGACCGAGATGTTAGGGTTTGTGTTAAGTAGTGAATAGTGCTGATAGTTGAGGGAGTTAGATCACCAAGCACTTGAGCAACAAGAACATTAACACAACCTCATCCCCTTTTAATAGTATTGGCTTTTCCTATGGACTCAATGTGATCTTTGATCACTAAACCAAAAATGGAGTCTTGAACTTTTGCCAATGCTTGTCTTAGCATTTTGAGGGGTCCACTTCTTCAGACATTTCCATACCCATATCATCGAACTTCTCTGAAATGATTCTCAAGATAATATTAGTTCAATGATATATATGTTGTTATTAATTACCAAAACCACCCGGGGATTAGTTGCACTTTCAATCTCCCCCTTTTTGGTAATTGATGACAACATATAGATCAAAGCTTCGACAAAAGATATAATCAATGAATAACATCGTCGCTTTGAGAAGTATGTGATAAACAAGAGCTCCCCCTAAATTTGTGCATTATTTAAAATTTGCGTTTGAATGCAAATGCACAATCGATTAGGATTATGGGTCACTCTTCCATGTCACATACATCTTGGTGGAGCGCACAAAATGATAAGAATGAATAACATGCACTTAATCACCAAGACAGGAGTAAATAGCCATACAATAAGGAATAGCATAGGATAAGCAATAAGCACACATTAAAGCATAGTATGACTAAGCACTCATTAAGGTAGCATCAAACGTAGTAGCAAGCACACTTAAAGTATCTGGAACCAAAACAAACCAATGTATCTCAAGGAAAAACCGGCAAAAGAACGAAAAGACGAAAGAGCACTCTCTCTCTCGAAGCCCTATGATCTATAACAATTTCTCCCCCTTTGGCAACAAGTTACCAAAAAGTTCGAAAGAGTATAGAGCTAAACGTCACTGCGGGCTTGGCTGGCTGCTCCCGTCTGGGTCGATGTCGGTGTAGAGATAGCTGCATCTGCGAAGACTTCTGTTGATGTCTGCGGTGGAGGAGTGGATGCTGGAGCTGAAGGAACTGCTGGAGCTGTAGCTGGTGCTGAAGTGGTAGCCCTGGAGTCTGTCACTGGGATAGCTGCAGATCTGGATCCTCTGGGAACCTGAGCAGTCTGGCGATGAGAGTCCTGGACTAGATCATCCTGCATAAGCTCTGCTCTCTCCTGCCTAGTCTCCTCCATGTCTGCCTCAAGCTTGTTGACAGACACCTGAATCTCAGTCAGCTTCACGTCTAGAGCATGGATCTTGTCCTCGACAATCCTCTCAAGGCTCTCCTGAGATTGCTTAATGCTGGCCAGGCGTTGTTCAATTCTCTGGGTTGCTTCAAGAATCTGTTCTCCAAAGCTCTTTGGCTTAGCTGCTGCTGCTGCTGCCTCTTTGTCAGCTTTGGCTTTCTTTGCAGCTTCGATCTTGGCTTGCCCTTCAACTGAGGTGGGATCCTCTTCATCCATCACAACTACGTTGTCCTCATGTTCTGGCTGCAGTGGCAAGTGCTTCCTATCCAACATGAATTTGCCCGTGCCAAACTTGGCGTTGATGAGCATCTGTATCTGCGGAGCAAACCCACATGACCTCTTCTGGTCAGCTGCAGTCCTCTTAATGGTTTCTACCATCAAGTCCATCACCTTAAAAGGTGCCTTCTCATCGAGAATGTGCAGCATGTTGATAGAATAGCCTCGTATCATCCGGTGGTCACCTGACTTAGGCATCAAAGTATGCCTCAGAATAGTGTTAGTGGTGGTCAGACCTGCTTGGAGATAATACACTGAGCCGAGCTTCCATCCCTCCAAATCAGCAGCTGGGATCTCCTTGTACATATTCTTCATAGAATCATGACTCTTCTTAGGAATCCCATAGACATCAATGTCGTCCTCTCTCTGCACAGGAGCGTTCAGAAGTTCTGCCCATTCTGCAACAGTTGAAGAAAACCGTTGACCTTCAGTCATCCAGGTGATCTTGCCATCAGGGTAGAAATGGGCTGTGGCATAGAACTGCATGATCATCTCGTCATTCCATGCTGTCAGTTCTTGACCCACAAAATCAGCAACTCCACATGCAGTAAAGCTCTCATGCACATGGGGAAAGAAGTCCCGATGCTCTCTACTGTCAATATACTTCCAGTCAACATACCTGGTGTCAGCAACAATGGGCTTCTTATCCATTAGCACAGTCTCATAGAAATCCTGCTGCTCTCTGGTGTGGAATCTGGGGTCCACAGCAGTCCTTCTTCTTACGGCATATGGATCAGACTGTCTCCATAGCCTGAGACCTTTGTCCTTCCTTGCCTTCATGTCCTCAGCTTGAGGATGAGCATCATTGTGGAGTGGCAACTTGGGACGGAGCTTGAGCAACACATGCTCTTCATCTGACTCAGAAGGTGGCATCTCACCTTTGTTCTTCTCAGAAGCTGGAATGCTTCTGGTTGTTCTCTTGGGCTTGGCTGGAGCTGCTTTGACTGGAGCAGGCTTCTTGGGCTTGGAGGAGGCTTGAGCCCGAATAGCATCACCCATGAACTTAGCTTTCTGAGGAGGAGGCTGGGGTGCATCTTCTTCTTCTTCTTCTGCAACATCTTGAGGTTCAGCATAAACAACTCTCTTCCTCTTGGAAGTCTTCTTCACCTTGCTTGGAGCAGGCTCTTCCAAGTTGAGCTTCTTGGCAACTGCAGACTGTTTTACCTTGCTTGTACCTTTCCTTGGCTGCTGCCCTTGGTGCTCTTTGGCAACCACATTCCTCTTGGGTTTGGAGGTAACTTCCTCAGCAACAAAGTCGGAATCCTCATCATCAGAGGTTCTCTTCTTCCTGGTTCTCGTAGCTGCAGGAGGCAGACCACTAGGGGTGCTCCTCTCACCATCATCACTAGAGCTGCTTGCAGGACTTGTTTCTGCCTCTGGAATTTCAGCAAATGGTGATTCAGACCTGTTCTGGCTGTCACTGACATCTGACATGGCTGAAAGACCTGTGAAAAGATAAGGTATAGGCAGAATGGAAGAGTTATCACAACTGCAGAAGTTTTTGAAAAAAAAATGAGTTAAAAACTTAGTTTTGAGTTTTCACAGAATGTATTTCGGTCAAACCGATTTCAAGTTTCGGTGTAACCGAAGTGTTCAACAGAACCTACACACCACTTTCGGTCAGACCGAAATGGGTTTCGGTCCTACCGAAAACTTAGGGTTTCACAGAAACTTCACTTCGGACATTCCGATTTCCACAACTCGGTCAGACCGAACTATGTAGTGCAATGGTCAGAGACCAAATCGGTCAGTCCGAGTTTCAGGAATCGGCTTCACCGAGATGCATTCCGTGGAAACCTAAACCTAAGAATTTTCCTCGAAACTAGAAGATCTGAACAATGTATTGGGATCATATCAAACTTGGATTGAATCAGGGCAGTCCTATCATGCAAGAATTAGAAGTGGAGCATGAAAGGGATCGGGACACACCCTAACTTGGTGGTGTCCCTCTACGGCGGCAACGGCGGAGAAGATTACCGTTGACGGCGGCGGAGACCTGCGGCGAGGACGCACAGGTGATGAAGGCGACAATCCGTAGACCAGGGCGGCGGCAGCAGGGGTCTTGGAGGGCGAACGTTTGAAAGGAATAGATCGCGCGCAGCCCTCAGTATATATAACCCCGTGCTGTCGGTGGGACCGAGTTGAAAAACTCGGTGTCACCGAGATGCATAATTGCAGTGCAGTTACGCATATCGGTCAGACCGAGATTTTGAACTCGGTTTCACCGAGATGAAACCTAGATCAATCTAAGTGTTTCGGTTGGACCGAGATTGGGAAGCCGGTCAGACCGAAATGGACTTAGAAGGTTTTGGAAGTCAGCCTTAGACGAATCGGTGGTTCCGAGTGCTCCTCACTCGGACTGTCCGAAAAAGACTTGTTCAAAGTTGTGATATAAGCATGAATAGAATTTGAGACAAGATAGCATAGATAGCTAGGGAAGGTGCTTAGGCATTCTTGTCCATCCATTTGGCCAGAAAAAGAGACCAAAACAATCAAAACCACAAATGGATGTCCTTGAATGAATAGAATCATGCATTCAACATGCTCACACAATAAGATAGCAACTGAAATATGTGTCAAACATGCACAACCAATCACTCTAGCTACTAGCACACAATTTGTCGATGACTAGGTCATCTATATATGAGTATATTGACTTAGGAGCCAAATGAGAACATTTGATCATAGGTCATACTCATCGTTTAAGCACAAGTGGGGTTACCACTTTTACATAAAGCATTTATGTGTTCACATCATTTGGAGATGCTTTAGCTCAATTTTTAGAGCAAAGCTCCCCCTAGATGTGAGAACCCCTTTTAAAGGGTCAAACTAACCTTGGGTTGTCATAGAAGACTTCATGTAGATGTTGAAGATGTGGATGCTCAATGTTGATGTAGATCATCAAGAGTTGAGAGCTATCCTTGGATTAGGGCACTTTCAATACCTACATGGGTTAGTTCCACAAGGAACAAACAAGAATATCCATGGACATAGAGTGAAGTACACAAGAGATGATGTCCATGAAAGCAATGATTACCTTGTCCCTTGACTTACCAACAAGAGGGTTTGTGACTCCATGAACTAGTGCATGATGTGGAAGTTGATTGCACAAGTTCTTGCCAAAACGAATATGAGTGAAGTTTGTTGGCGGAGTCACCCTCAAGAACCTACTAGTTCTTCTTCTTTGGGATCCACATCATCTTGATGGGAATCCTTGGTGTTGTAGTTGAGCTTGACGAAGTAGAACTTGATGTGTCCTTGGGAACCCACTTGACCATGGCTTGAGGTGCTTCAATGAATGCATCAATCTCCTCTTGAAGCTTGTCCTTGGCCTTTAGCTTGTGGTCTTGTGGTGGAAGGTCATCTTGAGCTTGTTCCACATTGGAAGAAGTAGGATCATACTTCTCCTTTTGTGAAACAAACTGTGGAGTAGGATATTGACCTTCTTCCCACTCAACACCTTTGGCGTTGAACTTTCGCTCAAAACCAATCCCTTGATTCTTCCGGTGTCTTCCTTGTTTGCGAACAATCTCCTCAAAGTTCTTGCTTCCGGCAAGACTCTTGTAGACACCTTTCTCTATGATTTCCTTCAATAGGCTATTTTCTTGCTCAAGTGTAACTTGGCTTGAAACATTGTTAGTGGAATCAAGAGAACTACTAGAAGCAACAATATTGGATTTAACATTGTTATTGTTACTACTAGAGGAAGAATTTTTCTTATGCTTGGCATGCTTAGTCTTAATAGGTGGCAAGAAATTAGACAAGAGAAGTCGTTTGGCAAGATATGAAGAACTCTTCTTTCGAAGATCGTCATTGATCGCTTTTAGAAACTCATGTTCTTGCTCTAGAGTGAGCTTCTCGAAGCGTAGCTTCTCATGAGATCTTAGGAGCTCTCTATGATCTTCTTGAGTTGTTTCATGAGCTAACTTAAGAGTGTTTAGTTCTTTAGTTAGACGCTCAATCTCCTTCATAGCATTGTCATTCGACTCTTCTCGACTATAAAGACTACTAGCATTTTCATCATTACTAAGCTCACTAGATTTATCATGCAAGAGCTCATCTTCACCAAGTAAGTCATCCTCATCACTATCAAAGTCAATGAATTCAGGGTGTGTTACCTTGGGGCCTTTAGCCATGAAGCATCTTCCAATTCCCTCATTTGGTGAATCAAATAAGTCGTAGGAGTTGGAGTTGGAGGATACTAGTGCAAGTCCGGCAACACCTTCATGTTGACTATAGTCGGAGTCGGAGTGATAGCTTCCATCGGATTGACTGTCAGAGTCGGAGCCGGAGACCCATTCACCAACATGAGCTTGATGTCTTCTTCTTGTGTAGCTCCTTGATGACTTGTCTTTCTTCTCCGAATCCTTGCTTCTCCGAGAGGGTCTTCGTTCATAACGATCATCTCTACTCCTTCTCTCTCTCCGAGGTGACTCATCTCTTGCTCTTCTTCTTGGAGATTCTTCTCTTCTCTTGTGGGGAGCCGTACACTCATTTGAGAAGTGTCCGGGTCTTCCACAATTGTAGCAGTTTCGATCACGACTAGAAGATCTCTTTCCATCATATGATCTAGACTTTGAGCTTCTTTCTTTGCCTCTATTCTTGTAGAACTTGTTGAAGTTCTTGACCATTAGGCTTATCTCTTCATTGGAAATTAGCTTGTCACTTGAGGTAGTAGGAGCATCACTTGAAGCTTTGTAAGCACCACTTGACTTGTTGTGAAGCTCTTCCTTATCCTTAAGTGTCATCTCATGAGCAACAATTCTTCCAATGACTTCAGTTGGCTTGAGAGTCTTGTAGTTTGGCATCATTTGGATCAAAGTGCACACGGTATCATACTTTCCATCCAAAGCTCTGAGAATCTTCTTAATGATGAATCGGTCGGTCATTTCTTCGCTTCCTAAGCCAGCAATCTCATTTGTGATGAGAGCAAGCCTAGAGTACATTTCAGCGACTCCTTCACCATCCTTCATCTTGAACTTGTCAAGTTGACCTTGAAGAATATCTAGCTTTGATTCCTTCACAGATTCAGTACCTTCGTGCATTTCAACCAAAGTATCCCAAATCTCTTTAGCATTCTCAAGACGGCTGATTTTGTTGAACTCTTCGAGACACAAAGCATTGAAGAGAATGTCACAAGCTTGAGCATTGTTTTGCAACATCCGCAACTCTTCGGGTGTAGCTTCGCGATCCGGAACTTTTCCTTCTTCAAAGAAATCACCTTGCATGCCAACACAAATAATGCCCCATGCGGCAGGGTTATGACCAAGAATATGCATTTTCATTTTATGCTTCCAACTAGCAAAATTTGTACCATCAAAGTAAGGACCTCTACGATAATTACCCTCACTAGACGCCATACTCTCCTAGGTTGTGAAACCAAGCTTATGGAGTCCAATGCAATGGAAACCAAGGCAATGGAGACCAAAGCTCTGATACCACTTGTAGGATCGAAAGTAGGTCTAGAGGGGGGGTGATTAGACTAATTGACAATATAAAAAATCTGCCTTTAGATCATGCAAAGTTTTTGGCAGTTTCACAAACAAGATCAAATCAAGTAACACCCTACACATGCAATTCTAGAGTATATGCAGCGGAAAGTAAATTGCACATGTAAAAAGGAGGTGGAGAAGATCAAACGCAGTTTGGTGACACGGAGATTTTTGTCGTGGTTCCGATAGGTGGTGCTATCGTACATCCACGTTGATGGAGACTTCAACCCACGGAGGGTAACGGCTGCGCGAGTCCACGGAGGGCTCCACCCACGAAGGGTCCACGAAGAAGCAACCTTGTCTATTCCATCACGGCCTACGCCCACGGAGGACTAGCCTTACTCGGGGTAGATCTTCACGAAGTAGGCGATCTCCTTGCCCTTACAAACTTCTTGGTTCAACTCCACATCATCAAGACGGAGGCTCCCAAGCGACACCTAACCAATCTAGGAGGCACCACCCCCCAAAAGGTAATAGACGGTGTTGATGAT
The DNA here is from genome assembly GCA_902687465.1 of Secale cereale. Classification (NCBI taxonomy): domain Eukaryota; kingdom Viridiplantae; phylum Streptophyta; class Magnoliopsida; order Poales; family Poaceae; genus Secale; species Secale cereale. The sequence continues at coordinate 608,281,734 of LR738715.1, read as the reverse complement.
GATGAACTCCTTGCTCTTGTGCTTCAAATGATAAACTCCCCAACACTCAACTCTCCTCACTAATATGGCTGTGGTGGAAGAAAGATTTGAGTGGAAAGCAACTTGGGAAGGCTAGAGATCAAGTTTCATATGGTAGGAATGGAATGGCTTGATCTCAACACAAGGGTAGGTGGTTCACTTCTCAGAAAGTGTATGGTAGGAATGGTAGTACTTTCTGATGGCTCTCCTCACGAATGAAGAGGGGGTGGAGGGGTATATATAGCCTCCACACAAAATCCAACCGTTACACACACATTTGACCAATCTCGGTCAGACCGAAGTGAAAGCTCGGTCAGACCGAAAGTTCAAATATAGTGAACGTTGGGATTTTCGGTGGGACCGAAAATACCATCTCGGTGAGACCGAAGTGAGTCAAAGGTTAGGGTTTGCCATTTCGGTGAGACCGAAAATATAAACTCGGATATTCCGAATTGATGTCAACTGATCACAGAAGGTTGGCAGCCCTTTTTCGGTGAGACCGAAACTCAGAATCGGTAAGACCGAGAAGCTAGGGTTTGGAGAAACAACTGAAGAGGTTCATCTCGGTGGGACTGAGTTGGAGAAATCGGTGTGACCGAGATGTTAGGGTTTGTGTTAAGTAGTGAATAGTGCTGATAGTTGAGGGAGTTAGATCACCAAGCACTTGAGCAACAAGAACATTAACACAACCTCATCCCCTTTTAATAGTATTGGCTTTTCCTATGGACTCAATGTGATCTTTGATCACTAAACCAAAAATGGAGTCTTGAGCTTTTGCCAATGCTTGTCTTAGCATTTTGAGGGGTCCACTTCTTCAGACATTTCCATATCCATATCATCGAACTTCTCTGAAATGATTCTCAAGATAATATTAGTTCAATGATATATATGTTGTTATTAATTACCAAAACCACCCAGGGATTAGTTGCACTTTCAATCTCCCCCTTTTTGGTAATTGATGACAACATATAGATCAAAGCTTCGACAAAAGATATAATCAATGAATAACATCGTCGCTTTGAGAAGTATGTGATAAACAAGAGCTCCCCCTAAATTTGTGCATTATTTAAAATTTGCGTTTGAATGCAAATGCACAATCGATTAGGATTATGGGTCACTCTTCCATGTCACATACATCTTGGTGGAGCGCACAAAATGATAAGAATGAATAACATGCACTTAATCACCAAGACAAGAGTAAATAGCCATACAATAAGGAATAGCATAAGATAAGCAATAAGCACACATTAAAGCATAGTATGGCTAAGCACTCATTAAGGTAGCATCAAACGTAGTAGCAAGCACACATAAAGTATCTGGAACCAAAAGAAACCAATGTATCTCAAGGGAAAACCGGCAAAAGAACGAAAAGACGAAAGAGCACTCTCTCTCTCGAAGCCCTATGATCTATAACAGTTTCTCCCCCTTTGGCAACAAGTTACCAAAAAGTTCGAAAAAGTATAGAGCTAAACGTCACTGCGGGCTCGGCTGGCTGCTCCCGTCTGGGTCGATGTCGGTGTAGAGATAGCTGCATCTGCGAAGACCTCTGCTGATGTCTGCGGTGGAGGAGTGGATGCTGGAGCTGTAGGAACTGCTGGAGCTGTAGCTGGTGCTGAGGTGGTAGCCCTGGAGTCTGTCACTGGGATAGCTGCAGATCTGGATCCTCTGGGAACCTGAGCAGTCTGGCGATGAGAGTCCTGGACTAGATCAGCCTGCATAAGCTCTGCTCTCTCCTGCCTAGTCTCCTCCATGTCTGCCTCAAGCTTGTTGACAGACACCTGAATCTCAGTCAGCTTCACGTCTAGAGCGTGGATCTTGTCCTCGACAATCCTCTCAAGGCTCTCCTGAGATTGCTCAATGCTGGCCAGGCGTTGTTCAATTCTCCGGGTTGCTTCAAGAATCTGATCTCCGAAGCTCTTTGGCTTAGCTGCTGCTGCTGCTGCCTCTTTATCAGCTTTGGCTTTCTTCGCAGCTTCAATCTTGGCTTGCCCTTCAACTGAGGTGGGATCCTCTTCATCCATCACAACTACGTTGTCCTCATGCTCTGGCTGCAGTGGCAAGTGCTTCCTATCCAACATGAATTTGCCCGTGCCAAACTTGGCGTTGATGAGCATCTGTATCTGCGGAGCAAACCCACATGACCTCTTCTGGTCAGCTGCAGTCCTCTTAATGGTTTCTACCATCAAGTCCATCACCTTAAAAGGTGCCTTCTCATCGAGAATGTGCAGCATGTTGATAGAATAGCCTCGTATCATCCGGTGGTCACCTGACTTAGGCATCAAAGTATGCCTCAGAATGGTGTTAGTGGTGGTCAGACCTGCCTGGAGATAATACACTGAGCCGAGCTTCCATCCCTCTAAATCAGCAGCTGGGATCTCCTTGTACATATTCTTCATGGAATCATGACTCTTCTTAGGAATCCCATAGACATCAATGTCGTCCTCTCTCTGCACTGGAGCGTTCAGAAGTTCTGCCCATTCTTCAACAGTTGAAGAAAACCTTTGACCTTCAGTCATCCAGGTGATCTTGCCATCAGGGTAGAAGTGGGCAGTGGCATAGAACTGCATGATCATCTCGTCATTCCAGGCTGTCAACTCTTGACCCACGAAGTCAGCAACTCCACATGCAGTAAAGCTCTCATGCACATGGGGAAAGAAGTCCCGGTGCTCTTCACTGTCAATGTACTTCCAGTCAACATACCTGGTGTCAGCAACAATGGGCTTCTTATCCATTAGCACGGTCTCATAGAAATCCTGCTGCTCTCTGGTGTGGAATCTGGGGTCCACAGCAGTCTTTCTCCTTACGGCGTATGGATCAGACTGTCTCCATAGCCTGAGACCTTTGTCCTTCCTTGCCTTCATGTCCTCAGCTTGAGGATGAGCATCATTGTGGAGTGGCAACTTGGGACGGAGCTTGAGCAACACATGCTCTTCATCTGGTTCAGACGGTGGCATCTCTCCTTTGTTCTTCTCAGAAGCTAGAATGCTTCTGGTTGTTCTCTTGGGCTTGGCTGGAGCTGCTTTGGAAGGAGCAGGCTTTTCCAAGTTGAGCTTCTTAGCAACTGCAGACTGTTTTACCTTGCTTGTACCTTTCCTTGGCTGCTGCCCTTGGTGCTCTTTGGCAACCACATTCCTCTTGGGCTTGGAGGTAACTTCCTCAGCAACAAAGTCGGAGTCCTCATCATCCGAAGTTCTCTTCTTCCTGGTTCTCGTAGCTGCGGGAGGCAGACCACTAGGGGTGCTCCTCTCACCATCATCACTAGAGCTGCTTGCAGGACTTGTATCTGCCTCTGGAATTTCAGCAAACGGTGATTTAGACCTGTTCTGGCTGTCACTGACATCTGACATGGCTGAAAGACCTGTGAAAAGATAAGGTATAGGCAGAATGGAAGAGTTATCACAACTGCAGAAGTTTTTGCAAAAAAAAAAAGAGTTAAAAACTTAGTTTTGAGTTTTCACAGAATGTATTTCGGTCAAACCGATTTTAGGTTTCGGTGCAACCGAAGTGCTCAACAGAAACCTACACACCACTTTCGGTCAGACCGAAGTGGGTTTCGGTCCTACCGAAAACTTAGGGTTTCACTGAAACTTCTTTTCGGTCGTTCCGATTGGCACAACTCGGTTAAACCGAACTATGCAGTGCAATGGCCAGAGGCCAAATCGGTCATTCCGATTTTCAAAAATCGGCTTCACCGAGATGCATTCCGTGGAAACCTAAACCTAAGAATTTTCCTCGAAACTAGACGATCTGAACTATTGTGTGGGGAACATATCAAACATGGATTGAATCATGGCAGCCTATCGTGCAAGAATCAGCAGTGGAGCACGAAAAGGGATCGGGACACACCCTAACTTGGTGGTGTCCCTCTACGGCGGCAACGGTGGAGATGATTACCGTTGACGGCGGCGGAGACCTGCGGCGAGGGCGCATAGGTGACGAAGGCGACGATCCGTAGACCAGGGCGGCGGCAGCAGGGGTCTTGGGGGCGAACGGTTTGAAGAAAGAAATCGCGCGCAGCCCCTCAGGTATATATAACCCCGTGCTGTCGGTGGGACCGAGTTGAAAAACTCGGTGTCACCGAGATGTATTTCTGCTGTGCAGTTACACATATCGGTCAGACCGAGAGTTTGAACTCGGTTTCACCGAGATGAAACCTAGATCAGTCTAAGCGTTTCGGTGGGACCGATATGGAGAAACCGGTCAGACCGAAATGGACTTAGAAGGTTTTGGAAGTCAGCCTTAGACGAATCGGTGGTTCCGAGTGCTCCTCACTCGGACTGTCCGAAAAAGACTTGTTCAAAGTTGTGATATGAGCATGAATAGAATTTTGAGACAAGAAAGCATAGATAGCTAGGGAAGGGTGCTTAGGCATTCTTGTCCATCCATTTGGCCAGAAAAAGAAACCAAAACAATCAAAACCACAAATGGATGTCCTTGAATGAATAGAATCATGCATTCAACATGCTCACACAATAAGATAGCAACTGAAATATGTGTCAAACATGCACAACCAATCACTCTAGCTACTAGCACACAATTTGTCGATGACTAGGTCATCTATATATGAGTATATTGACTTAGGAGCCAAATGAGAACATTTGATCATAGGTCATACTCATCGTTTAAGCACAAGTGGGGTTACCACTTTTACATAAAGCATTTATGTGTTCACATCATTTGAAGATGCTTTAGCTCAATTTTTAGAGCAAAGCTCCCCCTAGATGTGAGAACCCCTTTTAAAGGGTCAAACTAACCTTGGGTTGTCGTAGAAGACTTCATGTAGATGTTGAAGATGTGGATGCTCAATGTTGATGTAGATCATCAAGAGTTGAGAGCTATCCTTGGATTAGGGCACTTTCAATACCTACATGGGTTAGTCCCATAAGGAACAAACAAGAATATCCATGGACATAGAGTGAAGTACACAAGAGATGATGTCCATGAAAGCAATGATTACCTTGTCCCTTGACTTACCAACAAGAGGGTTTGTGACTCCTTGAACAAGTGCATGATGTGGAAGTTGATTGCACAAGTTCTTGCCAAAATGAATATGAGTGAAATTTGTTGGCGGAGTCACCCTCAAGAACCTACTAGTTCTTCTTCTTTGGGATCCACATCATCTTGATGGGAATCCTTGGTGTTGTAGTTGAGCTTGACGAAGTAGAACTTGATTTGTCCTTGGGAACCCACTTGACCATGGCTTGAGGTGCTTCAATGAATGCATCAATCTCCTCTTGAAGCTTGTCCTTGGCCTTTAGCTTGTGGTCTTGTGGTGGAAGGTCATCTTGAGCTTGTTCCACATTGGAAGAAGTAGGATCATACTTCTCCTTTTGTGAGACAAACTATGGAGTAGGGTATTGACCTTCTTCCCACTCAACACCTTCGGCGTTGAACTTTCGCTCAAAACCAATCCCTTGATTCTTCCGGTGTCTTCCTTGTTTGCGAACAATCTCCTCAAAGTTCTTGCTTCCGGCAAGACTCTTGTAGACACCTTTCTCTATGATTTCCTTCAATAAGCTATTTTCTTGCTCAAGTGTAACTTGGCTTGAAACATTGTTAGTGGAATCAAAAGAACTACTAGAAGCAACAATATTGGATTTAACATTGTTATTGTTACTACTAGAGGAAGAATTTTTCTTATGCTTGTCATGCTTAGTCTTAATAGGTGGCAAGAAATTAGACAAGAGAAGTCGTTTGGCAAGATATGAAGAACTCTTCTTTCGAAGATCGTCATTGATCGCTTTTAGAAACTCATGTTCTTGCTCTAGAGTGAGCTTCTCGAAGCGTAGCTTCTCATGAGATCTTAGGAGCTCTCTATGATCTTCTTGAGTTGTTTCATGAGCTAACTTAAGAGTGTTTAGTTCTTTAGTTAGACGCTCAATCTCCTTCATAGCATTGTCATTCGACTCTTCTCGACTATAAAGACTACTAGCATTTTCATCATTACTAAGCTCACTAGATTTATCATGCAAGAGCTCATCTTCACCAAGCAAGTCATCCTCATCACTATCAAAGTCAATGAATTCAGGGTGTGTTACCTTGGGGCCTTTAGCTATGAAGCATCTTCCAATTCCCTCATTTGGTGAATCAAATAAGTCGTAGGAGTTGGAGTTGGAGGATACGAGTGCAAGTCCGGCAACACCTTCATCTTGACTATAGTCGGAGTCGGAGTGATAGCTTCCATTGGATTGATTGTCGGAGTCGGAGCCGGAGACCCATTCACCTACATGAGCTTGATGTCTTCTTCTTGTGTAGCTCCTTGATGACTTGTCTTTCCTCTCCGAATCCTTGCTTCTCCGAGAGGGTCTTCGTTCATAACGATCATCTCTACTCCTTCTCTCTCTCCGAGGTGACTCATCTCTTGCTCTTCTTCTTGGAGATTCTTCTCTTCTCTTGTGGGGAGCCGTACACTCATTTGAGAAGTGTCCGGGTCTTCCACAATTGTAGCAGTTTCGATCACGACTAGAAGATCTCTTTTCGTCATATGATCTAGACTTTGAGCTTTTTTCTTTGCCTCTATTCTTGTAGAACTTGTTGAAGTTCTTGACCATTAGGCTTATCTCTTCATTGGAAATTAGATTGTCACTTGAGGTAGTAGGAGCATCACTTGTAGCTTTGTAAGCACCACTTGACTTATTGTGAAGCTCTTCCTTATCCTTAAGTGTCATCTCATGAGCAACAATTCTTCCAATGACTTCAGTTGGCTTGAGAGTCTTGTAGTTTGGCATCATTTGGATCAAAGTGCACACGGTGTCATACTTTCCATCCAAAGCTCTTAGAATCTTCTTGATGATGAATCGGTCGGTCATTTCTTCGCTTCCTAAGCCGGCAATCTCATTTGTGATGAGAGCAAGCCTAGAGTACATTTCAGCGACTCCTTCACCATCCTTCATCTTGAACTTGTCAAGTTGACCTTGAAGAATATCTAGCTTTGATTCCTTCACAGATTCGGTACCTTCGTGCATTTCAACCAAAGTATCCCAAATCTCTTTAGCATTCTCAAGACGGCTGATTTTGTTGAACTCCTCGGGACACAAAGCATTGAAGAGAATGTCACAAGCTTGAGCATTGTTTTGCAACATCCGCAACTCTTCCGGTGTAGCTTCGCGATCCGGAACTTTTCCTTCCTCGGAGAATTCACCTTGCATGCCAACACAAATAATGCCCCATGCGGCTGGGTTATGACCAAGAATATGCATTTTCATTTTATGCTTCCAACTAGCAAAATTTGTACCATCAAAGTAAGGAACTCTACGATAATTACCCTCACTAGACGCCATACTCTCCTAGGTTGTGAAACCAAGCTTATGGAGTCCAATGCAATGGAAACCAAAACAATGGAGACCAAAGCTCTGATACCACTTGTAGGATCGAAAGTATGTCTAGAGGGGGGGGGTGATTAGACTACTTGTAAATATAAAAATTCTGCCTTTTGATCATGAACAGTTTTTGGCAGATTCACAATTATGATCAAGTCAAGCATCACCCTACACATGCAATTCTAGAGTATAAGCAGCGGAAAGTAAATTGCACATGTAGTAAAGAGAGGTGGAGAAGAGCAAACGCAATTTGGAGACGCGGTGATTTTTCCCGTGGTTCCGATAGGTGGTGGTATCGTACATCCACGTTGATGGAGACTTCAACCCACGGAGGGTAACGGCTGCGCGAGTCCACGGAGGGCTCCACCCACGAAGGGTCCACGAAGAAGCAACCTTGTCTATTCCATCATGGCCTACGCCCACGGAGGGCTAGCCTTACTCGGGGTAGATCTTCACGAAGTAGGCGATCTCCTTGCCCTTACAAACTTCTTGGTTCAACTCCACATCTCGATGACGGAGGCTCCCAAGCGACACCTAACCAATCTAGGAGGCACCACCCTCCAAAAGGTAATAGATGTTGTAGATGATGATGAACTCCTTGCTCTTGTGCTTCAAATGATAATCTCCCCAACACTCAACTCTCCTCACTGATTTGGCTGTGGTGGAAGAAAGGATTGAGTGGAAAGCAACTTGGGAAGGTTAGAGATCAAGCTTCATATGGTGGGAGTGGAGCAACTTGATCTCAACACAAGGGTAGGTAGTTCTCTTCTCAGAAATGTAAGGTAGGAGTGGTAGTTCTTTTTGATGGCTCTCTCCACGAATGAAGAGGGGGTGGAGGGGTATAAATAGCCTCCACACAAAATCCAACCGTTACACACATATTTGAGCAATCTCGGTGGGACCGAAGTGGACAACTCGGTGAGACCGAAAGTTCAAATAATGTGAACGTTGGGGTTTTCGGTGGGACTGAAAATACCATCTCGGTTAGTCCGATTTGAGCAAAGACAAGAGCATGCCAGTTTCGGTGGGACCGACTTCATCATCTCGGTGACACCGATTTGATGACAGAAGGTTACAGAAGCTTGGCAGCCCATGTTTCGGTGAAACCGATTTCAAAATCGGAATATCCGATTTTTCTAGGGTTTGGCTTATGGTTGAGGTGGTTCATCTCGGTGTGACTGAGTTTGGAATATCGGTGGGACCGAGATTACTTATGAGTGTATATGGCAGTGAAAGTTGCTGATAGTTTAGGAGATGTATCACTAAGCACTTGAGCAACCAGATCATCAACATAACCTCATCCCCTTTTAATAGTATTGGCTTTTCCTATGGACTCAATGTGATCTTGGATCACTAAACCAAAAATGGAGTCTTGAGCTTTTGCCAATGCTTGCCTTAGCATTTTGAGGGGTCCACTTCTTCAGTCATTGCCATACCCATATCACTGAACTTCTCTGAAATGATTCTCAAGTAACTATTAGTTCAATGATATATATGTTGTTATTAATTGCCAAAACCACCCGGGGATTAGTTGCACTTTCAATCTCCCCCTTTTTGGTAATTGATGACAACATATAGATCAAAGCTTCGACAAAGGATATAATCAATGAATAATATCGTCGCTTTGAGAAGTATGTGATAAGCAAGAGCTCCCCCTAAATTTGTGCATTATTTAAGATCTGCGTTTGAATGCAAATGTGCAATCGATTAGTGAAAGTGCAACTAATCCCCGGGTGGTTTTGGTAATTAATAACAACATATATATCATTGAACTAATATTTACTTGAGAATCATTTCAGAGAAGTTCGATGATATGGGTATGGAAATGTCTGAAGAAGTGGACCCCTCAAAATGCTAAGACAAGCATTGGCAAAAGCTCAAGACTCTATTTTTGGTTTAGTGATCAAAGATCACATTGAGTCCATAGGAAAAGCCAATACTATTAAAAGGGGATGAGGTTGTGTTAATGATCTTGTTGCTCAAGTGCTTGGTGATCTAACTCCCTCAACTATCAGCACTGTTCACTTCTTAACACACACTCATAAGTAATCTCGGTCCAACCGATTCTGCAAACTCAGTCCCACCGAGATGAACCACCTCAGTTATTCTCCCAAACCCTAATTTCTCGGTCCATCCGATTCTGAGTTTCGGTCTCACCGAAAATGGACTGCCAACCTTCTGTAATCATTTGACATCACTTCGGAATTTCCGAGTTGATATTTTCGGTCTCACCGAGATGGCAAGCTCCTACCTTTGACTCACTTCGGACACACCGAGATGGTATTTTCGGTCCCACCGAAAATCCCAACGTTCACTATATTTGAACTTTCGGTCTGACCGAGTTTTCACTTCGGTCTCACCGAGATTGGTCAAATGTGTGTGTAACGGTTGGATTTTGTGTGGAGGCTATATATACCCCTCCACCCCTCTTCATTCGAGAGGAGAGCCATCAGAAAGTTCACCACTCCCACCATATACTTTCTGAGAAGTGAACCACCTACCCTTGTGTTGAGATCAAGCTATTCCATTCCCACCATATGAAACTTGATTTCTAGCCTTCCCAAGTTGCTTTCCACTCAATCCTTTCTTCCACCACAGCCATATCAGTGAGGAGAGTTGAGTGTTGGGGAGATTATCATTTGAAGCACAAGAGCAAGGAGTTCATCATCATCAACACCGTCTATTACCTTTTGGAGGGTGGTGCCTTCTAGATTGGTTAGGTGTCGCTTGGGAGCCTCCGTCTTTGAGATGTGGAGTTGAACCAAGAAGTTTGTAAGGGCAAGGAGATCGCCTACTTCGTGAAGATCTACCCCGAGTAAGGCTAGTCCTCCGTGGGCGTAGGCCGTGATGGAATAGACAAGGTTGCTTCTTCGTGGACCCTTCGTGGGTGGAGCCCTCCGTGGACTCGCGCAGCCGTTACCCTCCGTGGGTTGAAGTCTCCATCAACGTGGATGTACGATAGCACCACCTATCGGAACCACGACAAAAATCTCCGTGTCACCAAACTGCGTTTGATCTTCTCCACCTCTCTTTTACATGTGCAATTTACTTTCCGCTGCTTATACTCTAGAATTGCATGTGTAGGGTGATACTTGAATTGATCTTAATTGTGAAACTGCCAAAAACATTGCATGATCTAAAGGCAGATTTTTTTTATATTGTCAAGTAGTCTAATCACCCCCCCCCTCTAGACCTACTTTCGATCCTACAAGTGGTATCAGAGCTTTGGTCTCCATTGCCTTGGTTTCCATTGCATTGGACTCCGTAAGCTTGGTTTCACAACCTAGGAGAGTATGGCGTCTAGTGAGGGTAATTATCGTAGAGGTCCTTACTTTGATGGTACAAATTTTGCTAGTTGGAAGCATAAAATGAAAATGCATATTCTTGGTCATAACCCAGCCGCATGGGGCATTATTTGTGTTGGCATGCAAGGTGATTTCTTTGAAGAAGGAAAAGTTCCGGATAGCGAAGCTACACCCGAAGAGTTGCGGATGTTGCAAAACAATGCTCAAGCTTGTGACATTCTCTTCAATGCCTTGTGTCCCGAAGAGTTCAACAAAATCAGCCGTCTTGAGAATGCTAAAGAGATTTGGGATACTTTGGTTGAAATGCACGAAGGTACTGAATCTGTGAAGGAATCAAAGCTAGATATTCTTCAAGGTCAACTTGACAAGTTCAAGATGAAGGATGGTGAAGGAGTCGCTGAAATGTACTCTAGGCTTGCTCTCATCACAAATGAGATTGCTGGCTTAGGAAGCGAAGAAATGACCGACCGATTCATCATTAAGAAGATTCTCAGAGCTTTGGATGGAAAGTATGACACCGTGTGCACTTTGATCCAAATGATGCCAAACTACAAGACTCTCAAGCCAACTGAAGTCATTGGAAGAATTGTTGCTCATGAGATGACACTTAAGGATAAGGAAGAGCTTCACAACAAGTCAAGTGGTGCTTACAAAGCTACAAGTGATGCTCCTACTACCTCAAGTGACAAGCTAGTTTCCAATGAAGAGATAAGCCTAATGGTCAAGAACTTCAACAAGTTCTACAAGAATAGAGGCAAAGAGAGAAGCTCAAAGTCTAGATCATATGATGGAAAGAGATCTTCTAGTCGTGATCGAAACTGCTACAATTGTGGACGACCCGGACACTTCTCAAATGAGTGTACGGCTCCCCACAAGAGAAGAGAAGAATCTCCAAGAAGAAGAGCAAGAGATGAGTCACCTCGGAGAGAGAGAAGGAGTAGAGATGATCGTTATGAACGAAGGCCCTCTCGGAGAAGCAAGGATTCGGAGAGGAAAGACAAGTCATCAAGGAGCTACACAAGAAGAAGACATCAAGCTCATGTAGGTGAATGGGTCTCTGGCTCCGACTCTGACAGTCAATCCGATGGAAGCTATCACTCCGACTCCGACTACAGTCAAGATGAAGGTGTTGCCGGACTTGCACTCGTATCCTCCAACTCCAACTCCTACGACTTATTTGATTCACCAAATGAGGGAATTGGAAGATGCTTCATGGCTAAAGGCCCCAAGGTAACACACCCTGAATTCATTGACTTTGATAGTGATGAGGATGACTTACTTGGTGAAGATGAGCTCTTGCATGATAAATCTAGTGAGCTTAGTAATGATGAAAATGCTAGTAGTCTTTATAGTCGAGAAGAGTCGAATGACAATGCTATGAAGGAGATTGAGCGTCTAACTAAAGAACTAAACACTCTTAAGTTAGCTCATGAAACAACTCAAGAAGATCATAGAGAGCTCCTAAGATCTCATGAGAAGCTACGCTTCGAGAAGCTCACTCTAGAGCAAGAACATGAGTTTCTAAAAGCGATCAATGACGATCTTCGAAAGAAGAGTTCTTCATATCTTGCCAAACGACTTCTCTTGTCTAATTTCTTGCCACCTATTAAGACTAAGCATGCCAAGCATAAGAAAAATTCTTCCTCTAGTAGTAACAATAACAATGTTAAATCCAATATTGTTGCTTCTAGTAGTTCTCTTGATTCCACTAACAATGTTTCAAGCCAAGTTACACTTGAGCAAGAAAATAGCCTATTGAAGGAAATCATAGAGAAAGGTGTCTACAAGAGTCTTGCCGGAAGCAAGAACTTTGAGGAGATTGTTCGCAAACAAGGAAGACACCGGAAGAATCAAGGGATTGGTTTTGAGCGAAAGTTCAACGCCAAAGGTGTTGAGTGGGAAGAAGGTCAATATCCTACTCCACAGTTTGTTTCACAAAAGGAGAAGTATGATCCTACTTCTTCCAATGTGGAACAAGCTCAAGATGACCTTCCACCACAAGACCACAAGCTAAAGGCCAAGGACAAGCTTCAAGAGGAGATTGATGCATTCATTGAAGCACCTCAAGCCATGGTCAAGTGGGTTCCCAAGGACACATCAAGTTCTACTTCGTCAAGCTCAACTACAACACCAAGGATTCCCATCAAGATGATGTGGATCCCAAAGAAGAAGAACTAGTAGGTTCTTGAGGGTGACTCCGCCAACAAACTTCACTCATATTCGTTTTGGCAAGAACTTGTGCAATCAACTTCCACATCATGCACTAGTTCATGGAGTCACAAACCCTCTTGTTGGTAAGTCAAGGGACAAGGTAATCATTGCTTTCATGGACATCATCTCTTGTGTACTTCACTCTATGTCCATGGATATTCTTGTTTGTTCCTTGTGGAACTAACCCATGTAGGTATTGAAAGTGCCCTAATCCAAGGATAGCTCTCAACTCTTGATGATCTACATCAACATTGAGCATCCACATCTTCAACATCTACATGAAGTCTTCTATGACAACCCAAGGTTAGTTTGACCCTTTAAAAGGGGTTCTCACATCTAGGGGGAGCTTTGCTCTAAAAATTGAGCTAAAGCATCTCCAAATGATGTGAACACATAAATGCTTTATGTAAAAGTGGTAACCCCACTTGTGCTTAAACGATGAGTATGACCTATGATCAAATGTTCTCATTTGGCTCCTAAGTCAATATACTCATATATAGATGACCTAGTCATCGACAAATTGTGTGCTAGTAGCTAGAGTGATTGGTTGTGCATGTTTGACACATATTTCAGTTGCTATCTTATTGTGTGAGCATGTTGAATGCATGATTCTATTCATTCAAGGACATCCATTTGTGGTTTTGATTGTTTTGGTCTCTTTTTCTGGCCAAATGGATGGACAAGAATGCCTAAGCACCTTCCCTAGCTATCTATGCTATCTTGTCTCAAATTCTATTCATGCTTATATCACAACTTTGAACAAGTCTTTTTCGGACAGTCCGAGTGAGGAGCACTCGGAACCACCGATTCGTCTAAGGCTGACTTCCAAAACCTTCTAAGTCCATTTCGGTCTGACCGGCTTCCCAATCTCGGTCCAACCGAAACACTTAGATTGATCTAGGTTTCATCTCGGTGAAACCGAGTTCAAAATCTCGGTCTGACCGATATGCGTAACTGCACTGCAATTATGCATCTCGGTGACACCGAGTTTTTCAACTCGGTCCCACCGACAGCACGGGGTTATATATACTGAGGGCTGCGCGCGATCTATTCCTTTCAAACGTTCGCCCTCCAAGACCCCTGCTGCCGCCGCCCTGGTCTACGGATTGTCGCCTTCATCACCTGTGCGTCCTCGCCGCAGGTCTCCGCCGCCGTCAACGGTAATCTTCTCCGCCGTTGCCGCCGTAGAGGGACACCACCAAGTTAGGGTGTGTCCCGATCCCTTTCATGCTCCACTTCTAATTCTTGCATGATAGGACTGCCCTGATTCAATCCAAGTTTGATATGATCCCAATACATTGTTCAGATCTTCTAGTTTCGAGGAAAATTCTTAGGTTTAGGTTTCCACGGAATGCATCTCGGTGAAGCCGATTCCTGAAACTCGGACTGACCGATTTGGTCTCTGACCATTGCACTACATAGTTCGGTCTGACCGAGTTGTGGAAATCGGAATGTCCGAAGTGAAGTTTCTGTGAAACCCTAAGTTTTCGGTAGGACCGAAACCCATTTCGGTCTGACCGAAAGTGGTGTGTAGGTTCTGTTGAACACTTCGGTTACACCGAAACTTGAAATCGGTTTGACCGAAATACATTCTGTGAAAACTCAAAACTAAGTTTTTAACTCATTTTTTTTTCAAAAACTTCTGCAGTTGTGATAACTCTTCCATTCTGCCTATACCTTATCTTTTCACAGGTCTTTCAGCCATGTCAGATGTCAGTGACAGCCAGAACAGGTCTGAATCACCATTTGCTGAAATTCCAGAGGCAGAAACAAGTCCTGCAAGCAGCTCTAGTGATGATGGTGAGAGGAGCACCCCTAGTGGTCTGCCTCCTGCAGCTACGAGAACCAGGAAGAAGAGAACCTCTGATGATGAGGATTCCGACTTTGTTGCTGAGGAAGTTACCTCCAAACCCAAGAGGAATGTGGTTGCCAAAGAGCACCAAGGGCAGCAGCCAAGGAAAGGTACAAGCAAGGTAAAACAGTCTGCAGTTGCCAAGAAGCTCAACTTGGAAGAGCCTGCTCCAAGCAAGGTGAAGAAGACTTCCAAGAGGAAGAGAGTTGTTTATGCTGAACCTCAAGATGTTGCAGAAGAAGAAGAAGAAGATGCACCCCAGCCTCCTCCTCAGAAAGCTAAGTTCATGGGTGATGCTATTCGGGCTCAAGCCTCCTCCAAGCCCAAGAAGCCTGCTCCAGTCAAAGCAGCTCCAGCCAAGCCCAAGAGAACAACCAGAAGCATTCCAGCTTCTGAGAAGAACAAAGGTGAGATGCCACCTTCTGAGTCAGATGAAGAGCATGTGTTGCTCAAGCTCCGTCCCAAGTTGCCACTCCACAATGATGCTCATCCTCAAGCTGAGGACATGAAGGCAAGGAAGGACAAAGGTCTCAGGCTATGGAGACAGTCTGATCCATATGCCGTAAGAAGAAGGACTGCTGTGGACCCCAGATTCCACACCAGAGAGCAGCAGGATTTCTATGAGACCGTGCTAATGGATAAGAAGCCCATTGTTGCTGACACCAGATATGTTGACTGGAAGTATATTGACAGTAGAGAGCACCGGGACTTCTTTCCCCATGTGCATGAGAGCTTTACTGCATGTGGAGTTGCTGATTTTGTGGGTCAAGAACTGACAGCATGGAATGACGAGATGATCATGCAGTTCTATGCCACAGCCCACTTCTATCCTGATGGCAAGATCACCTGGATGACTGAAGGTCAAAGGTTTTCTTCAACTGTTGAAGAATGGGCAGAACTTCTGAACGCTCCTGTGCAGAGAGAGGACGACATTGATGTCTATGGGATTCCTAAGAAGAGTCATGATTCTATGAAGAATATGTACAAGGAGATCCCAGCTGCTGATTTGGAGGGATGGAAGCTCGGCTCAGTGTATTATCTCCAGGCAGGTCTGACCACCACTAACACTATTCTGAGGCATACTTTGATGCCTAAGTCAGGTGACCACCGGATGATACGAGGCTATTCTATCAACATGCTGCACATTCTCGATGAGAAGGCACCTTTTAAGGTGATGGACTTGATGGTAGAGACCATTAAGAGGACTGCAGCTGACCAGAAGAGGTCGTGTGGGTTTGCTCCGCAGATTCAGATGCTCATCAACGCCAAGTTTGGCACGGGCAAATTCATGTTGGATAGGAAGCACTTGCCACTACAGCCAGAGCATGAGGACAACGTAGTTGTGATGGATGAAGAGGATCCCACCTCAGTTGAAGGGCAAGCCAAGATTGAAGCTGCGAAGAAAGCCAAAGCTGACAAAGAGGCAGCAGCAGCAGCAGCTAAGCCAAAGAGCTTTGGAGATCAGATTCTTGAAGCAACCCGGAGAATTGAACAACGCCTGGCCAGCATTGAGCAATCTCAGGAGAGCCTTGAGAGGATTGTCGAGGACAAGATCCACGCTCTAGACGTGAAGCTGACTGAGATTCAGGTGTCTGTCAACAAGCTTGAGGCAGACATGGAGGAGACTAGGCAGGAGAGAGCAGAACTTATGAAGGATGATCTAGTCCAGGACTCTCATCGCCAGACTGCTCCGGTTCCCAGAGGATCCAGATCTGCAGCTATCCAAGTGACAGACTCCAGGGCTACCACTTCAGCACCAGCTACAGCTCCAGCAGTTCCTACAGCTCCAGCATCCACTCCTCCACCGCAGACATCAGTAGAGGTCTTCGCAGATGCAGCTATCTCTACACCGACATCGACCCAGACGGGAGCAGCCAGCCGAGCCCGCAGTGACGTTTAGCTCTATACCTTTTCGAACTTTTTGGTAACTTGTTGCCAAAGGGGGAGAAATTGTTATAGATCATAGGGCTTCGAGAGAGAGAGTGCTCCTTCGTCTTTTCGTTCTTTTGCCGGTTTTCCTTGAGATACATTGGTTTCTTTTGGTTCCTGAAACTTTAAGTGTGCTTGCTACTACGTTTGATGCTACCTTAATGAGTGCTTAGCCATACTATGCTTTAATGTGTGCTTATTGCTTATCCTATGCTATTCCTTATTGTATGGCTATTTACTCTTGTCTTGGTGATTAAGTGCATGTTATTCATTCTTATCATTTTGTGCGCTCCACCAAGATGTATGTGACATGGAAGAGTGACCCATAATCCTAATCAATTGTGCATTTGCATTCAAACGCAAATTTTAAATAATGCACAAATTTAGGGGGAGCTCTTGTTTATCACATACTTCTCAAAGCGACGATGTTATTCATTGATTATATCTTTTGTCGAAGCTTTGATCTATATGTTGTCATCAATTACCAAAAAGGGGGAGATTGAAAGTGCAACTAATCCCCGGGTGGTTTTGGTAATTAATAACAACATATATATCATTGAACTAATATTATCTTGAGAATCATTTCAGAGAAGTTCGATGATATGGGTATGGAAATGTCTGAAGAAGTGGACCCCTCAAAATGCTAAGACTAGCATTGGCAAAAGCTCAAGACTCCATTTTTGGTTTAGTGATCAAAGATCACATTGAGTCCATAGGAAAAGCCAATACTATTAAAAGGGGATGAGGTTGTGTTAATGTTCTTGTTGCTCAAGTGCTTGGTGATCTAACTCCCTCAACTATCAGCACTATTCACTACTTAACACAAACCCTAACATCTCGGTCACACCGATTTCTCCAACTCAGTCCCACCGAGATGAACCTCTTCAGTTGTTTCTCCAAACCCTAGCTTCTCGGTCTTACCGATTCTGAGTTTCGGTCTCACCGAAAAAGGGCTGCCAACCTTCTGTGATCAGTTGACATCAATTCGGAATATCCGAGTTTATATTTTCGGTCTCACCGAAATGGCAAACCCTAACCTTTGACTCACTTCGGTCTCACCGAGATGGTATTTTCGGTCCCACCGAAAATCCCAACGTTCACTATATTTGAACTTTCGGTCTGACCGAGCTTTCACTTCGGTCTGACCGAGATTGGTCAAATGTGTGTGTAACGGTTGGATTTTGTGTGGAGGCTATATATACCCCTCCACCCCCTCTTCATTCGTGAGGAGAGCCATCAGAAAGTACTACCATTCCTACCATACACTTTCTGAGAAGTGAACCACCTACCCTTGTGTTGAGATCAAGCCATTCCATTCCTACCATATGAAACTTGATCTCTAGCCTTCCCAAGTTGCTTTCCACTCAAATCTTTCTTCCACCACAGCCATATTAGTGAGGAGAGTTGAGTGTTGGGGAGTTTATCATTTGAAGCACAAGAGCAAGGAGTTCATCATCATCAACACCGTCTATTACCTTTTGGGGGGTGGTGCCTCCTAGATTGGTTAGGTGTCGCTTGGGAGCCTCCGTCTTGATGATGTGGAGTTGAACCAAGAAGTTTGTAAGGGCAAGGAGATCGCCTACTTCGTGAAGATCTACCCCGAGTAAGGCTAGTCCTCCGTGGGCGTAGGCCGTGATGGAATAGACAAGGTTGCTTCTTCGTGGACCCTTCGTGGGTGGAGCCCTCCGTGGACTCGCGCAGCCGTTACCCTCCGTGGGTTGAAGTCTCCATCAACGTGGATGTACGATAGCACCACCTATCGGAACCACGACAAAAATCTCCGTGTCACCAAACTGCGTTTGATCTTCTCCACCTCCTTTTTACATGTGCAATTTACTTTCCGCTGCATATACTCTAGAATTGCATGTGTAGGGTGTTACTTGATTTGATCTTGTTTGTGAAACTGCCAAAAACTTTGCATGATCTAAAGGCAGATTTTTTATATTGTCAATTAGTCTAATCACCCCCCCTCTAGACCTACTTTCGATCCTACAAGTGGTATCAGAGCTTTGGTCTCCATTGCCTTGGTTTCCATTGCATTGGACTCCATAAGCTTGGTTTCACAACCTAGGAGAGTATGGCGTCTAGTGAGGGTAATTATCGTAGAGGTCCTTACTTTGATGGTACAAATTTTGCTAGTTGGAAGCATAAAATGAAAATGCATATTCTTGGTCATAACCCTGCCGCATGGGGCATTATTTGTGTTGGCATGCAAGGTGATTTCTTTGAAGAAGGAAAAGTTCCGGATCGCGAAGCTACACCCGAAGAGTTGCGGATGTTGCAAAACAATGCTCAAGCTTGTGACATTCTCTTCAATGCTTTGTGTCTCGAAGAGTTCAACAAAATCAGCCGTCTTGAGAATGCTAAAGAGATTTGGGATACTTTGGTTGAAATGCACGAAGGTACTGAATCTGTGAAGGAATCAAAGCTAGATATTCTTCAAGGTCAACTTGACAAGTTCAAGATGAAGGATGGTGAAGGAGTCGCTGAAATGTACTCTAGGCTTGCTCTCATCACAAATGAGATTGCTGGCTTAGGAAGCGAAGAAATGACCGACCGATTCATCATTAAGAAGATTCTCAGAGCTTTGGATGGAAAGTATGATACCGTGTGCACTTTGATCCAAATGATGCCAAACTACAAGACTCTCAAGCCAACTGAAGTCATTGGAAGAATTGTTGCTCATGAGATGACACTTAAGGATAAGGAAGAGCTTCACAACAAGTCAAGTGGTGCTTACAAAGCTTCAAGTGATGCTCCTACTACCTCAAGTGACAAGCTAATTTCCAATGAAGAGATAAGCCTAATGGTCAAGAACTTCAACAAGTTCTACAAGAATAGAGGCAAAGAAAGAAGCTCAAAGTCTAGATCATATGATGGAAAGAGATCTTCTAGTCGTGATCGAAACTGCTACAATTGTGGAAGACCCGGACACTTCTCAAATGAGTGTACGGCTCCCCACAAGAGAAGAGAAGAATCTCCAAGAAGAAGAGCAAGAGATGAGTCACCTCGGAGAGAGAGAAGGAGTAGAGATGATCGTTATGAACGAAGACCTTCTCGGAGAAGCAAGGATTCGGAGAGGAAAGACAAGTCATCAAGGAGCTACACAAGAAGAAGACATCAAGCTCATGTTGGTGAATGGGTCTCCGGCTCCGACTCTGACAGTCAATCCGATGGAAGCTATCACTCCGACTCCGACTATAGTCAAGATGAAGGTGTTGCCGGACTTGCACTCGTATCCTCCAACTCCTACTCCTACGACTTATTTGATTCACCAAATGAGGGAATTGGAAGATGCTTCATGGCTAAAGGCCCCAAGGTAACACACCCTGAATTCATTGACTTTGATAGTGATGAGGATGACTTACTTGGTGAAGATGAGCTCTTGCATGATAAATCTAGTGAGCTTAGTAATGATGAAAATGCTAGTAGTCTTTATAGTCGAGAAGAGTCGAATGACAATGCTATGAAGGAGATTGAGCGTCTAACTAAAGAACTAAACACTCTTAAGTTAGCTCATGAAACAACTCAAGAAGATCATAGAGAGCTCCTAAGATCTCATGAGAAGCTACGCTTCGAGAAGCTCACTCTAGAGCAAGAACATGAGTTTCTAAAAGCGATCAATGACGATCTTCGAAAGAAGAGTTCTTCATATCTTGCCAAACGACTTCTCTTGTCTAATTTCTTGCCACCTATTAAGACTAAACATGACAAGCATAAGAAAAATTCTTCCTCTAGTAGTAACAATAACAATGTTAAATCCAATATTGTTGCTTCTAGTAGTTCTCTTGATTCCACTAACAATGTGTAGGATCGAAAGTAGGTCTAGAGGGGGGGTGATTAGACTACTTGACAATATAAAAAATCTGCCTTTAGATCATGCAATGTTTTTGGCAGTTTCACAATTAAGATCAATTCAAGTAACACCCTACACATGCAATTCTAGAGTATAAGCAGCGGAAAGTAAATTGCACATGTAAAAGAGAGGTGGGGAAGATCAAACGCAGTTTGGTGACACGAAGATTTTTGTCGTGGTTCCGATAGGTGGTGCTATCGTACATCCACGTTGATGGAGACTTCAACCCACGGAGGGTAACGGCTGCGCGAGTCCACGGAGGGCTCCACCCACGAAGGGTCCACGAAGAAGCAACCTTGTCTATTCCATCACGGCCTACGCCCACGGAGGACTAGCCTTACTCGGGGTAGATCTTCACGAAGTAGGCGATCTCCTTGCCCTTACAAACTTCTTGGTTCAACTCCACATCTCAAAGACGGAGGCTCCCAAGCGACACCTAACCAATCTAGGAGGCACCACCCTCCAAAAGGTAATAGACGGTGTTGATGGTGATGAACTCCTTGCTCTTGTGCTTCAAATGATAATCTCCCCAACACTCAACTCTCCTCACTGATATGGCTGTGGTGGAAGAAAGATTTGAGTGGAAAGCAACTTGGGAAGGCTAGAGATCAAGTTTCATATGGTAGGAATGGAATGGCTTGATCTCAACACAAGGGTAGGTGGTTCACTTCTCAGAAAGTGTATGGTAGGAATGGTAGTACTTTCTGATGGCTCTCCTCACGAATGAGGAGGGGGTGGAGGGGTATATATAGCCTCCACACAAAATCCAACCGTTACACACACATTTGACCAATCTCGGTGAGACCGAAGTGAAAACTCGGTCAGACCGAAAGTTCAAATATAGTGAACGTTGGGATTTTCGGTGGGACCGAAAATACCATCTCGGTGAGACCGAAGTGAGTCAAAGGTTAGGGTTTGCCATTTCGGTGAGACCGAAAATATAAACTCGGATATTCCGAATTGATGTCAACTGATCACAGAAGGTTGGCAGCCCTTTTTCGGTGAGACCGAAACTCAGAATCGGTTTGACCGAGAAGCTAGGGTTTGGAGAAACAACTGAAGTGGTTCATCTCGGTGGGACTGAGTTGGAGCAATCGGTGTGACCGAGATGTTAGGGTTTGTAGAAATAACTTCATCTCGGTGGGACAGAGTTGGTTTGACCGAGATTACTTATGGGTGTGTGTTAAGTAGTGAATAGTGCTGATAGTTGAGGGAGTTAGATCACCAAGCACTTGAGCAACAAGAACATTAACACAACCTCATCCCCTTTTAATAGTATTGGCTTTTCCTATGGACTCAATGTGATCTTTGATCACTAAACCAAAAATGGAGTCTTGAGCTTTTGCCAATGCTTGTCTTAGCATTTTGAGGGGTCCACTTCTTCAGACATTTCCATACCCATATCATCGAACTTCTCTGAAATGATTCTCAAGATAATATTAGTTCAATGATATATATGTTGTTATTAATTACCAAAACCACCCGGGGATTAGTTGCACTTTCAACTACTAAGCACCATTATGCAAGTAGCATCTTTATCATAGACATATTAACCAATGCAACGGAAGCAAACTATCTTAATAAGGTGAGCATGATAATCAAAGAGAGTTCAAGCAACCAACTAAACAAAAGCTCTTTGAAAAGATAAGCATGAATACTAAGAGCAGAGCATGATAGTAGCTATTTAAAAGACAAAGAACACACACTGCAAAGATAAACATGAAAATTCTATGTTATGTTCTAGGTAGAAGTGGAGCGTGTTTCTCTCCCACATAAAGAATGCTGAGTTCCGACTCGTTACGAAAAACTAAAAAGAAAACTAAAAGCAAGACGCTCCAAGCATAGCACATAACACATGAAGTGATAAAAATATAGTGGAACGAAAGACGAACTGATAATGTTGATGGAGAAGGGGATGCACGGGGGCATCCCCAAGCTTGGACGCTTGAGTCTCCTTGAATATTTCTTGGGGGTGCACGGGGGCATCCCCAAGCTTGAGCGCTTGACACTCCTGAATCTTTTTATCATCTTCCCTCGCACACTTGAAAACTCCCTTCATACACAACTCATCATAATCTGATTAGCGAGGTTAGTACCCTTAATAAAATAATTATACCTTGCTGGAAATAAAGATATTCTTGAAGTTCTACTGTTTCTCAAGATTGCCAAAAGGTTTTTGCAAAGAAAAAGCAAGTTCTTGATTTGCAAAGTGAAGGAAAGGCAAAACAGGACAGAATCTGTGAAAAACAGAACAGCAGGTAGTAATTGATCTGTTCGGGATACTTCTGCAACTCAAATCAAAAAACTCAGAACAGACGCACGAAATAAAATTATATAGAGAACACTGTCGAAAAAATTCAGACCAAAAAGATGATCTGGTGATTTTATACGAATTTTTCTATCCAAGGACAGAATCTGTTTCCTGGACAGCACCTCACAACTTTTGAACTTTCTAGCAATCAGAGGCTATACTTGGCACAAATATGAAAAGCAAAGATACAATGATGATGCTACAGCAGTAAACAACGTCAAGACACAACAAAAGCAAAAAATTTATTCATGTGGGCTGCCTCCCAAAAGCGCTTTCTTTTATGCCTTTAAGCTAGGCATAATCCATAGATCAAGTTTTATCAAGAGTAAAAGAATAACTAGCCCGTACAACGGACTCAAAAGGTAACTTGATCTTCTTTCGAGGGAAGTGTTCCATCCCTTTCTTGAGAGGAAACTGAAATTTTATATTACCCTCTTTCATGTCAATGATAGCACCAACGGTGCGCAAAAAGGGACGTCCCAAAATAATTGGACATGAAGGATCACATTCAATATCCATAATAGTGAAATCAACGGGAACATAATTATCATTGACAACAATAAGAACATCGTCGATCCTCCCCAAAGGTTTCTTTATGGAAGAATCAACGAGACGAACACCAAAAGAACAAGAATCAAAAGGTTTCAATTTAAGCACATCATATATTCTTTTGGGCATAACAGAGGTACTAGCACCAACATCACATAATGCATAACAAGAGAAGTCATTCAAATTAATTTTTATCATAGGATCCCAACCATCTTCTTGCTTTCTAGGTATGGAGGCTTCTACTCTAAGTTTCTCCTCCCTAGCTTTGATGAGAGCATTAGTGATATGCTCTCTGAAGGCAAGGTTAAGCGTGCTAGTGCGGGGATCTCTAGACATCTTGTGAAGGAAATCAATAACTTCGGTAAGAGTGCAATTATCAAAATCAAGGTGTCGGTGTACTAAGGTAGGGGTACCTCAGTAGCCCAACTTGTGCACGGACAGTAGCAGCTTCCCGCGGCAGGGCCTACCACGTGCTTGCCGGAGACCTTTCTGCTCCATATAAAGCCATTCAAAAACAAAGTATACAAGACAGAAGATCAAGGCCCCGGCAAGTGGAGCTTGCCGGGAAGGCCGTCCCAGGCTCAAGATTACCTCACTAGCACAAGACCCTGGCAAGAGGAGCTTGCCAGGAAGACTAGAAGATTACATCTCAGAAGACACGCCTCGGCGCAACATGCGCCCCGGCAGGGCCCGGGGAGCGGCAAGCTCCAGGGCCCGGCAAGGTCAAGGCCCCGGCAAGGTGCTTGCCGGGGAGAGTTACGCTGTGTGCCCGCGCTCTAGCTCATCGAACCACGCGTCCCCTGGGGCCATTCCAGGGACGCGTGGCGGATGGCTGTGCAGCCTGGGGGACACGGTGGCACTCCACGGTGACGAAGCTATCACCGTGGCAAACGGAGACGCAAGGTTGGGCGCTTTTGGGGTCGACGGTGACAAGCATTTAATGCTTTTCTCCCCCACTGTCAAAGTAGGTGATGACCACTGTTCATCCACTGTTCAACCACTGTTCCCGCACTGTTACAACTACCACCACAATTACGTTTTTACCCTTTCTCCTATGTTGACACCTGTCGGTGACCCCTTGAGCTATAAAAGGAGGCCCATGCACAACGTAGAAAGGGTTCGGAACCTAGATCGCTCATTGGCTTGGTGTAGCTAGTTCTTCAAGCTCCCGAGCTCCAACACTCAATACAATCTAAGCAGGAGTAGGGTTTTACGCGTCCATCGCGGCCCGAACCTGGGTAAACTGCCCGCGTGCTCTCCACGATCTGCTCTTTGTGCTCCCTCCGCTCCTTTACCGCACGAACAAAAGGGGCTCCGGTCCCATTGGTGCTCGTGGTGGACAGTTTCCCCCGACATCTTTGGCGCGCCAGGTAGGGGGCGTCGAGGTTGTACGAACCTGATCCGGCGTTCACACGGGCGCATTCTTCATCAACCTCTCCAACTTCATCAACTTCATCAGCAACAGCGACATGGCCCCGAAGAAGAAAGCTTCGGAGGTCGCAGGCCCGTCTACGTCTCATCCGCCGCCACCGGAACCAACGGTGGGTGGAGGAGACGTCGGCGGAAGGGTGGTTGCCGGCGAAGAAACTCGCGGCACCACCAAATCTAAGGACAAGACGGACGACCGAGCCTCGGTCTCCGTGGATGCGCCACGTCCATCTCAGCAAACGACAACCCAGCAGCGCCGTGGTACAGGAGGTACCATCCGCTTGCTGGGGCAAGGGCAAACCGGAGGTTCGCGGGATGCTCCGGACCACCGTCCGGGCACGAGCAAGGTGCGGTCACTGGGGCGGGAAACTGCTCCTTCTAACCCTGTTAGGAGTCCGAGCATATCCCGCTCCTCGCACCGCTCGCCCCCGCTCCCCTCCTCTCCAGCAGAAGTGCTCGCAAGAGCGCAACTTCTCCTCGACTTCCCTCCAGCGGCAGATAAGGCCGAAGACTGGAAGGCAACAATCCAAAGCCTCATCGCCTTCGCCAACAACGACACGCCGCAGCAGCCGGCGACGTCACGGCCGCGGCAAGTCGAGAAGACGAAGGCCGACGGCGACAAGACCGCCGGGGGTGCAACCACCGTGCACTCCCCGCCGCGGAAGCAGAAAACGCCGCCCCGCCGGATCAACGTCGACGACGACTCCACGGCGTCGTCGGATCCGCGGGCTCGTCGGGACCAGTGCCAAGTCCTTGATGACCGGCGACAAGAAGACGCTCGGACGACGATCGAACGCCGCCGAGAAGCTCGGCGACAATCAGATCAGCGAGCTGGGACCGCTGTTGACACACACGCGCCCGGTGAGCCAGGCGACTTGCCGTACGCGGCAGGTTGCCCTGCGTTTACCCGTGAGCTGCGGCGTGTCCAGTGGCCCAGCATGAAGAACTTCAAGCCCGACGTACCGGAGAAGTACGACGGCAAGACGCACCCCTCAGAATTCCTCAGCATTTACACCATCGCGGTGCAGGCTGCCGGGGGGCGCGACGAGAAGATACTGGCGAACTACTTCCCGCTGGTGCTTAAGCCGAACGTACGTTCTTGGCTTATGCACTTGCCGGAAGGCTCCATTTCTTCTTGGGCAGATCTTTGCCACCAGTTTGTTGGCGCCTTCACGGGCGGCCACAAACCCCACGGCCAGGAGAGCGATCACCACATCTTGGCCCAGAAGGAAGGAGAACCTCTGCGCAAGTACATACAGCGCTTCAGCCGCGTGCAGCACAACATCCCCGACGTCCACCCTGCTGCGGTTATCAGTGCGTTTCACCAGAACGTACGTAACCGCCGCATGCGTGAGGAGATGGCCATGACCAAGATACGGGATGTCAGCGAGCTTTATGCTCTAGCTGATAAGTGCGCGCGCGCCGAAGAGGGGAGGAGACTCCCCGG
>LR738715.1:608180024-608196354 GCA_902687465.1 Secale cereale | reverse complement strand
CAATGCACATGATAACATGACATGGATGAAATGCACACACGCACACGACAAAACGAAGAAACCCGAAATGAAAGAAGAGCCCAGAATGGAATTGTTGAAGTCAACGTTTCATATATTACCATAAATGGAAGGTGTTACATCTGGGGCATTACATTCACTCTATGTCTATGGATATCCTTGTTTGTTCCTTGTGGGACTAACCCATGTAGGTATTGAAAGTGCAACTCACTCCAATGGATTGCTCCAAATGATCTACATAAACATTGAGCATCCACATCTTCAACACCTACATGAAGTCATCTTCGACAAAACACAATGTTAGTTCATCCCTCTAAGGGGGATATCACATCTAGGGGGAGGTTTGCTCTAAATTTTTTGAGCTAAAGCAACTCTAATGGTGTGAACACAACAATGCTTTATGTAAAAGTGGTAACCCCACCCGCGCTTAAACGATGAGTATGACCTATGATCAAATGTTCTCATTTGACTCCTAAGTCAATATACTCATATATAGATGACCTACTCATAGCCAATTGCTTGATAGAAGCTAGAATGTTTGCGCATGCATTGCCACATGTTTTACCAGACCATGATGGCGCGCGTTGCCACACTCGCCATTTCTATAATGAAATGATTAGATTTGGCATAATAAATCTATTGACAGGAAACATAGAAGTCAAGTTTACTAAACTTCCTCAAATATTGGCTAGTCATCGACGAGGAGAGTTTTAGAAATCTATTATTTAGTTAAGCAGTAGAAATATTTGACAAACCTCTAGTAATTCAAATTATGGTGCACTGATGTAGATGAAAAAAGGGGTACATTTGTTCACATTTAGGTATAGAAATCACAAGCGAATTAACATATCACTTAAATATGCTTAACATGATCAAGTAGAGAAGATATGTCAACTACCTTAATATGTTGCTCCGTATCATAGTCCTTCACGAGAGTCAGGGGACCTTGAATCCTAGAAATATGCACATGAGGGATCATCTAGACCAATCTGTCCCCCACAAAGAAATCTAGAGAAATCTGTCATAACTCACAAAATCACCTAAGAAGCAGGTAGAAAATATGTGAACCTTTTATGTGAAGAGAATATGTTAACTTGCACCACATCGGAGAAATTTCTCACTCGCAGCGGATTAAATAATTTTCTGATTAACACACTAGCTCGAGCTGGCCACAACGATAGGATGACTACGGTCTCATGTCTCCTCACCAACATCCAGTCAAAACCAGAACATTCATCTCATCATAATCATATTAGCCTTTTCCTAATTGATTGAGACAACCAGTAAACCCAGCAAAGATACTAGAAGAAATCTAGTCACCGAATTGAGCACACTCGTGATGGGGATCAGAATATCAGATGCAACTTACCCCCTAAATCTTATATTAGAAGCCCAGTAGTGTAACAACTCCTTCCTTGTTCCACATTTTATACATGGATAGATGAGAATATAGGGGGTTCTGCTAGGGTGCAGAGGTACTGCACATGGGAAAGAAGAAAGAAGGAATTGAAATGCGTTGCAAT
Source organism: Secale cereale (assembly GCA_902687465.1). Lineage (NCBI taxonomy): Eukaryota > Viridiplantae > Streptophyta > Magnoliopsida > Poales > Poaceae > Secale > Secale cereale. The sequence goes on along the minus strand of LR738715.1, from coordinate 608,194,813 downwards.
CGTCATATAAGACCTCGCCACTTCAGGGATTTCTGCGCCATGGAAGAGGATTATAGACAGGTGATGGTACAAGACCTAGCTGATCGTGTCTAGCCCCAGAGTGAAGCAGAGGGCGGAGAGGTGGTGGTGCATGGAGAGGAGGAGATAATCGAGGTAAGAGAGCATGCAATTGAGGGTAGCAGGAGATCAGAGGATCTCCATGGCGCCGTCGTGGCCTCATGTACCTACGCACACAGTTACTGAAGGCTGAATCCCCTCCTCCTTTTTCACTGCTAAACCTAAGCTCCATCGCCATCTACTGTCGAAAGCTGGGATGGGATGGAGAAGCGAAGGGAGAAAGGCGACAGCAACATGCGCGACGGACCAAACTCCCTTTTCATGGGCCTTTTGCACCTTATTAACTTATACAGCCCGATTAAGGGCATAACTTCCAACTCAGCCTGCGGAGCAGCGGCCCTGTTGCTGTGGCCCGATCGGGCGACGCCTTTGACGGGAAAATAACTGACAGAAGCGATCGAGTTAATCTAGGACGTACGAAAGGAAGATCCAATGGAGTTGAAATCCTTGTGAGAGGTCCTAGCTCACCGAGTTATACTGTTTAGTAATTTGCCATCTTATTGTGTGAGCATGTTGGTTGCATAATTTTCTCCATTCAACGAAATCCATTTGTTGCTTTGATTGTTTTTTTCTCTTTTTGCCAAATGGATGGACATGAATGCCTAAGTACTCCCTCTAGCTGTCTATGATTTTCTCGTCTCAAACTCTATTCATACTACATCACAAAGTTTGAAAAAGTCCAATTCGGACCCTTCAGGTGAGGAGCACTTGGAGCCACCGATCCGTCAAGAGCTTAACTTCCAAAACGTCTTAATGCATCTCGGTCAGACCAACTCACTCCTACTCGGTCTCACCGAATTCATTAAGTTGATCTAGGTTTTCATCTCGGTGCAACAGTTTATAAACAATTTGGTCACTCCAAGTTGAAGTAACTGCCAACTATTTTGCATCTCGGTGCCACCGAGTCATTCCACTCGGTCACACCGACAGTGACTGGGTATATATATATAGCGGGTTGAAAATTTGGAAATTCCTCAAAACACTCGACCGCGCCTCCCAGCTCTGCCGCCCCCTTGGTCTCCGGATCGTCGTTGTCGTCGCCAGTGCCTCCTGCCGCTGGTCTCCACCACTGTCAACGGATTCTCACCTCCGTTGCCACCATAGCAAGTTCTTTGCCAAGTTAGGGTACGGACTTGACCTCTTTATGTGTTCTATTATTCTGATTCTTGCACAAAGATTTTCGCCATTGTTCCTCCCACGTATGAGATTAATCTATCCACCCAAATAACTCCTTAGAATAGATTTGATGCAAAAACTTAGGGTTACGTTTCCGCCAAACTCATCTCGGACCGACCAATATGAGGATCTCAGTCACACTGATTTGTCCCTGGCCATTGCACATGTACAACTCGGTCTGACTAGAGTGTAAAAATTTGTGCAACCGAAAATACTTTCTCTTTGAAACCCTAGAATCTCGGAGTCGAACTGCATTTCGGTCTAACCGAAACTATGTGTTTAGACTCTGTTTATGCTTCGTTGTCACCGAGTTTGTCGAATTGGTAGCTCCGAAATGCTTCTGCAGAAAACTAAAGTTAAGTTTTTGTCTCAATACTTTTGCAAAATGCTGTACTTTGCGATGCTCATCCACTCTATCTATACCCAACTATTCACAGGGTCAATTTCAGCTATGTCTGAGGTCATTGATAGTTAGAACAGGTCTGAAGAGCAGATGAACATCAGTGAGGGCACTAGTCCTCTAGCAGTCATGATGATGGTAGCAGAAGGACTCCCAACAACTTGCCAAAAGCTGCTACCAGACAGAGAAAGAAGAGGAATTCTGATTCTAAGGATGAGGACTTTATTGCTGAAGAGATCACCCCCAAGAAGAAGCAAGTGCTCAAGAAAGAGTATGCTGCTGCTGGTGCAACAAAGACTGGTCAGTCCAAGAAAGCTCATGCCAAAGAGCTCCAATGTAAAAAGCCCGAGCCTCAACTCAAGAAACCATGGAGTTCACTCTTGAACCTAGAGAAGAAGAGGCTGCTGGAGGAAAGAAGAGGAAGGAGAGAGTCAGAAATACTATTGCCAGAGTCATTGGTAAACCTTGTATGATGAGAGATTCTTCTGATGATGATGATGATGAAGAGGAGGAGGAAGAGCCTGCCGCACGTCCTTCCAAGACCCAAAAGATGATGGGAGATGCCATCAGGACTGGGGCTGCTCCATCAAAGCCCAAGTCCGCCCCAAGTCTTCAACTCAAGCTCCCAAACCTGCTGCTGAGAAGAACAAGGCCCTAGTGCTAGAAGTTCAAGAAGAAGTTCATGAAGAATATGAAGAAGATGATGAGTCTCTTGTTCTCAGAAAACTCAAGCCCAAGATCCCAGATCATAGTGATGATCATCCCGTGGAAGAAAATATGAAGTTGAGAAAGGATGCTAGTCTGAGACTATGGAGAAGGACCGATCCTTATGTCACGAGGAGGAGGATTGCTGTTGACTATAGGTTCCATACCAGAGAGCAACAATATTTCAATGAGACTGTCCTTTTGGACAAGAAGCCCATAGTTTGTGACATAAAATGGCTTGACTGAAAGTATATTGACTCAAATGCAGATCATTTTCCCCATGTGCATGAGAGCTTTAGGATGAATGAAGTTGACAAGTGGAACGATGAGATGATCATGTAATTCTACTCCACTGCTCACATTTATCTTAATGGAAAGATTGTCTGGATGACTGAAGGTATAAGGTATCGATCTACCATCTCAGAATGGGCCAAGCTGATCAATGCCCCCAAGGAAAGTGATGATGATCTAGATGTGTACAGTAAGCCTAGGCAAGATCATAACTCCATGGCTAACATGTACAAGACTATTCCAGATGCAGCCATAGAGTCACACAGGTTTGGCTCCATATACTATTTGCTTGTAGGACTTAACACCATCAGCGCTATCTTGAGGCACACTCTGTTGCCCAAGTCTGGAGATCACAGGATGATTCATGCTCATTCAATCAATCTACTCCATTTGTGTGATGGACCTTAGAAATTCAAAGTCATGAGCTTGATAGTTGAAACAATCAAGAGGACAACAACCGACCAAAAGAGATCTTGTGGATATGCCCCACACATCCAGATGTTGATCAATTCCAAGGTAGGAACCGGGAAAGTTCTTCTTGACAAGAAGCATTTACCTCTTAGGCCAGAGCTTGAGGACAATGAGGTTTTCATGGATGCATCATATCTTACTTCTGTTGTGGGCCAAGAGAAACTTAAGAAGGCAAAGGCCGCCTGATACGTCCATTCTGCATCATGCTTTTATGTTGATATTTATTGCACTATGGGCTGTTAATACACGTTATGTCACAATACTTATGCCTTTTCTCTCTTATTTTACAAGGTTTACATGAAGAGGGAGAATGTCGGCAGCTGGAATTCTGGGCTGGAAAAGGAGCAAACATTGGAGACCTATGATGCACAACTCAAAAAGCCTCGAAACTCCACGAAACACCGTTTCAGAAAATATAAAAAATATCTGGCGAAAGAGATATGTCAGGGGGGCCACCACCTGTCCACAAGGGTGGGGGGAGCACCCCCTGGGCACGCCCCTGCCTCGTGGGCCACCTGGTGACTCCCCGATGCCCATCTTATCCTATATGACGTGTTTTGACCTGGAAAAAAAATCATAAGGAGGCTTTCGAGACAAAACACCGCCATCTCGAGGCGGAACCTAGGCGGAACCAATCTAGCGCTCCGACGAAGCTGTTCTGTCGGGGATACTTCCCTCCGGGAGAGGGAAATCGTCACCATCGTCATCACCAACAACTCTCCCATCTTGGGGAGGGTTATCTTCATCAACATCTTCACCAGCACCACCTCCTCTGAAACCCTAGTTCATCTCTTGTATCCAGTCTTTGTACCAAAACCTCAGATTGGTACTTGTAGGTTGCTAGTAGTGTTGATTACTCCTTCTAGTTGATGCTAGTTTGTTTACTTGGTGGAGGATCATATGTTCAGATCCATTATGAATATTAATATCCCTCTGATTATGAACATGAATATGCTTTGTGAGTAGTTACGTTTGTTCCCGAGGACATGGGAGAAGTCTTGCTATAAGTAGTCATGTGAATTTGGTATTCGTTCGATATTTTGATGAGATGTATGTTGTCTTTTCCTCTAGCGGTGTCATCTGAACGTCGACTACATGACACTTAATTATTGTTTGGGCCTAGAGGAAGGCATTGGGAAGTAATAAGTAGATGATGGGTTGCTAGAGTGACAGAAGCTTAAACCCTAGTTTATGCGTCGCTTCGTAAGGGGCTGATTTGGATCCATATGTTTCATGCTATGGTTAGGTTTACCTTAATACTTCTTTTGTAGTTGCAGATGCTTGCAATAGAGGTTAATCATAAGTGGTATGCTTTTCCAAGTAAGGGCAGTACCCAAGCACCGGTCCACCCACATACCAAATTATCAAAGTAACGAACGCAAATAATATGAACGTGATGAAAACTAGCTTGACGATAATTCCCATGTGTCCTCGAGAGCGCTTCCTTCATATAAGAGTTTGTTGAGGCTTGTCCTTTGCTACAAAAAGGATTGGGCAATCTTGCTGCACCTTATTTACTTTTACTATTTGTCACTTGTTACCAATTGCCTTATCACAAAACTATTTGTTACCGATAATTTCAGTGCTTGCAGAAATACCTTACTGAAAACTGTCTATCATTTCCTTCTGCTCCTCGTTGGGTTCAACACTCTTACTTATCGAAGGACTATGATAGATCCCCTACACTTGTGGGTCATCAAGACTCTTTTCTGGCGCCGTTGTCAGGGAGTGAAGCGCCTTTGGTAAGGAAAAATTTATATAGTGTGTTGAAATTTACTATCACTTGTTACTATGGCTCATAATCCTTTGAGGGGCTTGTTTGGGGTATCTTCACCCCGACCCATAGAGCAAAGAGTTGCTCCTCAACCTACCGAACCTACTGAAAATGTTTGCTTTGAAATTCCTTCGGGTATGATAGATAAACTGCTAGCTAATCCCTTTACAGGAGATGGAACACTGCATCCCGGTTTGCACCTAATATATGTGGATGAAGTTTGTGGATTATTTAAGCTTGCATGTATGCCTGAGGATTTTATCAAGAAGAAGGTCTTCCCTTTATCTTTGAAGGGAGATGCATTGACATGGTTTAGGCTATACGATGATATTGGATCATGGAACTACAATCGATTGAAGTTGGAATTTCATCAGAAGTTCTATCCTATGCATCAGGTTCATCGTGATCGTAACTATATATATAATTTTTGGCCCTGCGAAGGAGAAAGTATCGCTCAAGCTTGGGGGAAGCTTAAGTCAATGTTATATTCATGCCCCAATCATGAGCTCTCAAGAGAAATGATCATTCAAAATTTTTATGCTCGACTTTCTGTCAATAATCGCTCCATGCTCGATACTTCTTGTACTAGTTCTTTTATGATGAAGACTATTGAATTCAAATGGGATTTATTGGAAAGAATTACACGCAACTCTGAATATTGGGATCTCGACGAAGGTAAGGAGTCAGGTATAACCCCTAAGTTTGATTGTGTTAAATATTTTATGGATACCGATGTTTTCCGTGAGTTTAGCACTAAATATGGACTTGACTCTGAGATAGTAGCTTCTTTCTGTGAATCATTTGCTACTCATGTTGATCTCCCCAAGGAGAAGTGGTTTAAATACCATCCTCCCATTGAAGTAAAAGTAGTTGCACCTGTTAAAGTTGAAGAAAAGACTATCACTTATAATGTTGATCCTATTGTTCCTACCGCTTATATTGAGAAACCACCTTTCCCTTTGAGGATAAAGGATCATGCTAAAGCTTCAACTCTAGTTCGTAAGAGTAATACTAGAACACCTACACCCTCTGAGCAAATTAGAGTTGAACCTAGTGTTGCTATGGTTAAGGATCTCTTGGTCGATAATTTAGATGGGCATGTTATTTACCTCTGTGATGAAGCTGCTAGAATTGCTAGACCCGATACTTAGAATAAACATAGACCTGTTGTAGGCATGCCTGTTATTTCTGTTAAAATAGGAGATCATTGTTATCATGGCTTATGTGACATGGGTGCTAGTGCTAGTGCCATACCTCATTCCTTATATGAAGAAATTATGCACGATATTGCACCGGTTGAGCTAGAAGGTATTGATGTTACTATGAATCTTGCTAATAGAGACACTATTTCACCAGTTGGGATTGTTAGAGATGTTGAAGTCTTGTGTGGGAAGGTTAAATACCCTGCTGATTTTCTTGTTCTTGGTTCCCCACAAGATGATTTTTGCCCCATTATATTTGGTAGACCCTTCTTGAACACTGTTAATGCTAAGATAGACTGCGAAAAGGATATTGCTATTGTTAGATTAGGGGATATGTCTCATCACTTTAACTTTGCTAAATTTCTTAGACAACCCCATGATAAAGAATTGCCTAGTAAGGATGAAATTATTGGTCTTGCTTCTATTGCTGTGCCTCCTAACGTTTAGAACAATATCTGCTAGACCATGAAAATGATATGTATATGAATGCGAGAAGGGAAGTAGATGAAATATTCCTTAAACATGGACCCTTATTGAAAAACAATTGGCCTGTTGAAATTCTAGGAGATCCTCCTCCACCCAAGGGTGATCTCGTGTTTGAACTTAAACCTTTACCTGATACTCTTGAGTATGTTTGTCTTGATGAAAAGAAGATATATCCTGTTATTATTAGTGCTAACCTTCCAGAGCAGGAAGAAGAAAAATTATTGAAAACTCTGAAGAAGCACCATGCTGCTATTGGATATACTCTGCATGATCTTAAGGCCATTAGTCCCACTCTATGCCAACACAAGATAAAGTTGGAAGAGGACGTGAAACTGATTATCGATCATCAACGACGGTTAAATCCTAGGATGAAAGAAGTGGTAAGGAAGGAAATACTAAAGCTTCTAGAGGCAGGTATAATTTATCCAGTTGCTGATAGCCAGTGGGTAAGTCCTGTCCATTGTGTCCCTAAGAAGGGAGGTATTACTATTGTTCCAAATGATAAAGATGAATTGACCCCGCAAAGAATTGTGACGGGTTATAGGATGGTAATTGATTTCTGCAAATTAAAGAAAGCCACTAAGAAAGATCATTACCCTTTGCCTTTTATTGATCAAATGCTAGAAAGGTTATCCAAACATACTCATTTTTGCTTTCTAGATGGCTATTCTGGTTTCTCTCAAATACCTGTGTAAAAAGGGGATCTAGAAAAGACCACTTTTACTTGTCCCTTCGGTACCTTTTCTTATAGACGTATGATTTTGTTTTATGTAATGCACCTGCTACCTTTCAAAGATGCATGATGGCTTTATTCTCTGATTTTTGTGAAAAGATTGTTGAGGTTTTCATGGTTGACTTTCCCGTTTAGGGAACTTCTTTTGATGATTGCTTGAGCAACCTTAATCGAGTTTTACAGAGATGTGAAGAAACTAATCTTGTCTTGAATTGGGAAAAGTGCCACTTAATGGTTAATGAAGGCATTGTCTTGGGTCATAAAATTTCTGAAAGAGGCATTGAAGTTGATAAAGCTAAAGTTGATGCTATTGAAAAGATGCCGTGTCCCAAGGATATCAAAGGTATAAGAAGTTTGCTTGGTCATGCCGGGTTTTATAGGAGGTTCATTAAAGACTTCTCCAAAATCTCTAGGCCTCTGACTAATCTCTTACAAAAAGATGTTCCTTTTGTCTTTGATGATGATTGTGTAGAAGCATTTGAAGTACTTAAGAACGCATTGATATGTACACCTATTGTCCAGCCTCCTGACTGGAATTTACCCTTTGAGATTATGTGCGATGCTAGTGATTATGCTGTAGGCACTGTTCTAGGACAAAGAGTTGATAAGAAATTGAATGTTATCCAATATGCTAGTAAAACTATAGACAGTGCCCAGAGAAATTATGCTACTACTGAGAAGGAGTTTTTAGCAGTCGTATTTGCTTGTGATAAGTTTAGACCTTATATTGTTGATTCTAAAGTAACTATTCACACTGATCATGCTACTATCAAATACCTTATGGAAAAGAAAGATGCTAAACCTAGACTTATTAGATGGGTTCTCTTTCTACAAGAATTTGATTTGCATATTACTAATAGAAAGGGGGCTGAGAACCCCATTGCAGATAACTTGTCTACGTTAGAGAATGTTCTTCATGACCCACTACATAATAATGATAGCTTTCCTGATGAACAATTAGCTATCATAAATGCTTCTCGTATTGCTCCATGGTATGCTGATTATGCTAATTACATTGTTGCCAAGTTTATACCACCTAGTTTCACATACCAGCAAAAGAAAAAGTTCTTCTATGATTTAAGACATTACTTCTAGGATGACCCACACCTTTATAAAGGAGTAGATGGTATTATTAGACGTTATGTACCTGAGCATGAACAAGAACAGATCCTACGCAAGTGTCACTCCGAAGTTTATGTAGGACACCACGCTGGAGATAGAACTGCACGTAAGGTACTGCAATCTGGTTTTTATTGGCCTACTCTCTTCAAGGATGCCCGTAAGTTTGTCTTATCTTGTGATGAATGTCAAAGAATTGGTAATATCAGTAGGCGTCAAGAAATGCCTATGAATTATTCACTTGTTATTGAACCATTTGATGTCTGGGGCTTTGATTATATGGGACCGTTTCCTTTCTCTAATGGGTATACACATATTTTAGTTGCTCTTGGTTACGTTACTAAGTGGGTAGAAGCTATCCCAACTAGTAGTGCTGATCACAACACCTCTATTAAGATGCTTAAAGAAGTTATTTTTCCAAGGTTTGGAGTACCTAGATACTCGATGACTGATGGTGGTTCACACTTTATTCATGGTGCTTTCCGTAAAATGCGTGCTAAGTATGATGTTAATCATAGAATTGCATCCCCTTATCACCCACAGTCTAGTGGCCAAGTAGAACTAAGTAACATAGAGCTGAAATTAATTTTGCAAAAGACTATTAATAGGTCTAGAAAGAATTGGTCCAAGAAACTTGATGATGCATTATGGGCCTACAAAACTTCATACAAAAATCCTATGGGTATGTCTCCATATAAAATGGTTTATGGAAAAGCATGTCACTTATCTCTTGAGCTAGAACATAAGGCATATTGGGCTATTAAGGAACTAAATTATGATTTCAAACTTGCTGGTGAGAAGAGGTTATTTGACATTAGCTCACTAGATGAATGGAGAACCCAAGCCTACGAGAATGCCAAGCTGTTTAAAGGAAAAGTTAAAAGATGGCATGACAAAAGGATACAAAAGCGTGAGTTTAACGTAGGTGATTATGTCTTGCTATACAACTCTCGTTTAAGATTTTTTTGCAGGAAAACTTCTCTCTAAATGGGAAGGTCCTTATGTTATCGAGGAGGTCTATCGTTCAGGCGCCATTGAAATCAACAACTTCGAAGGCACAAAACCGAAGGTGGTGAACGGTCAAAGAATCAAACATTATATCTCAGGTAATCCTATAAATGTTAAAACCTATGTTATTGAAACCATAAACCTGGAGGAATACATAAGGGACACTTTCCAGAACGATTCAGACCTCGAAAAGGAAGAGGTGTGTAGTACGGTAAGTAAACCGACTCCAAAACAGTTCTAATGGCAATTTTTCATTGTTTTGGAATATTTAGAAAAATAGAAAACTAAGAGGCAGTCTGGAAAGGACACGAGGCGTCCATGAGGGTGGAGGACGCGCCCTACCCCCCTGGGCATGCCCCCTGCCTCATGGGCACCTCGTGTGCCTCCCGGACACCCTTTTCTTGCACGTTACTTCTTTCGGTCAGTAAAAATTCACTATATATTCTACTGAAGGTTTTGACTACCGTACCACGCAAAAATCATCTGGTTTTGTTTCTAGTTATTTTCTGCCAGAGTTGACATGGCCAGACATCATGTCGTCTTCCTCCTCCAACAATGAGGGCAACGATGCTTGGCTAATGAAGATAGAGCTGAAGAGGGAAGAACCCATGGAGATCATCAAGGAGAATAGGATCAAGAAGGCTATGGAAGAACATGCTCCGACAACAGAAGAAGAAGACATCCTTCAACCCCTTCCAAACCTTTTTACTTCAACTGAGATTGAAGTTTTCAAGATGATTGAGTTAGCTCAAATACAAAACAAGTATCTGACAAGTGAAAATATTTTGCTGAAGGAGCATATTGCCGCACTCAAGGGTATAATCCGCAAGTTGGACGATCTCCTACGCTCGATGTATGATGATCCATCATCGCTGCTTCCAACTCCATCGTCACCAAATTCGAAGAAGGAGACATAATCACATGGGTATGGGCACTCCCCCGGGCAATTGCCAAGCTTGGGGGAGGTGCCCCGGTATCGTATCACCATCACACTCCTAACTTTACCGCTTTTCTTAGTTCAATCCTTTTGGTAATATCTTGGTCTAGTAGAATAAAGTTTAGTTTGATCTAGTTGTGAGCTTTTGCTTTTCGATCTTTACCTTTGTAATCAGGTCCGTGAGCTATACATAATAAAGACTAGTGTTGAGTCAAGGGCTTGATTCTCTCGCTATGGTCATGAGAGAATAAAAGAAAATATAAAAAGTATCAAAGAGATCATATTGATCTTATGGAAGGTAATGACTTCACATATAAAGAGTATGATGAATAAAAGTTGTTGAGAGTTGACAAACCCAGTCTTGGTCATCGTTGCAATTAATAGGAAGTAATAAAGAAAGAGAGGTTTTCACATACAAATATACTATCTTGGACATCTTTTATGATTGTGAGCACTCATTAAAATATGACATGCTAATGAGTTGATGTTGGACAAGGAAGACAACATAATGGGTTATGTCTTCTTATATCCGAAATAAAGTATATTTTCATGGATCAATCAACATGTTGAGCTTGCCTTTCCCCCTCATGCTAGCCAAAACTCCTTGTACCAAGTAGAGATACTACTTGTGCTTCCATACATCCTAAAACCCAGTTTTGCCATGAGAGTCCACCATACCTACCTATGGATTGAGTAAGATCCTTCAAGTAAGTTGTCATTGTTGCAACTCTCTAAAATATGTATGATCTATTAGTGTGGAGAAAATAAGCTTTATACGATCTTGTGATATGGAAGTAATAAAAGCGACGGACTGCATAATAAAGGTCCTTATCACAAGTGGCAATATAAAGTGACGTTCTTTGGCGCTAAGATTTTGTACATCCAACCATAATAGCACATGACAACCTCTGCTTCCCTCTGCGAAGGGCCTATCTTTTATTCTTACCTTATAAGAGTCAAGGTGTTTTTCACCTTTCCTTTTTACATTTTATCCTTTGGCAAGCACATTGTGTTGGAAAGATCCTGACATATATACCCAATTGGATGTAAGCTATCATAATCTATTACTCTTGACATTACCCTTGAGGTAAAAGGTTGGGAGGCAATACCATAAGCCCCTATCTTTCTCAGTGTCTGATTAAAACTCCATACCGATAAGTATTTTGTGAGCGTGAGCAATTGTGAAAGACTGAATGATAGTTTAGTATGTGCACTTGCTGAAAAGCTCTTATTTTGACTCTTTCCGATGTTACGATAAATTACAATTGCTTCAATGACCGAGATCATAGTTTGTTAGTTTTCAATGAAGTCTCTGATTCATACTTGACATTGTGAATAGATTGTTACTTTAGCATAAGAGTCATATGAAAAAAAAATATGTGTTGTTGTTATAAGTTTGATCATGATGCCCTCATGTCCGTATTTTATTTTATCGACACCTCTATCTCTAAACCCGTGGACATATTTTTCGGTATCGGCTTTCGCTTGAGGACAAGCGAGGTCTAAGCTTGGGGGAGTTCATATGTCCATTTTGCATCATGCTTTTATGTTGATATTTATTGCACTATGGGCTGTTATTACACGTTATGTCATAATACTTATGCCTTTCTCTCTTATTTTACAAGGTTTACATGAAGAGGGAGAATGCCGGCAGCTGGAATTCTGGGCTGGAAAAGGAGCAAACATTGGAGACCTATTCTGCACAACTCAAAAAGCCCCGAAACTCCACGAAACACCATTTCAGAAAAGAAAAAAAATATCTGGCGAAAGAGATACGTCAGGGGGGCCACCACCTGTCCATGAGGGCGGGGGCCACGCCCCCTGGGGACATGGGAGAAGTCTTGCTATGAGGGTGGGGGCCGCGCCACCTGCATATTAATATCCCTCTGATTATGAACATGAATATGCTTTATGAGTAGTTACGTTTGTTCCCGAGGACATGGGAGAAGTCTTGCTATAAGTATTCATGTGAATTTGGTATTCGTTCGATATTTTGATGAGATGTATGTTGTCTTTTCCTCTAGTGGTTTCATGTGAACATCGACTACATGGCACTTCACCATTGTTTGGGCCTAGAGGAAGGCATTGGAAAGTAATAAGTAGATGATGGGTTGCTAGAGTGACAGAAGCTTAAACCCTAGTTTATGCGTTGCTTCGTAAGGGGCTGATTTGGATCCATATGTTTCATGCTATGGTTAGGTTTACCTTAATACTTTGTAGTTGCGGATGCTTGCAATAGAGGTTAATCATAAGTGGGATGCTTGTCCAAGTAAGGGCAGCACCCAAGCACCGGTCCACCCACATACCAAATTATCAAAGTAACGAACGCGAATCATATGAACGTGATGAAAACTAGCTTGATGATAATTCCCATGTGACCTCGAGAGCGCTTTCCTTCATATAAGAGTTTGTCCAGGCTTGTCCTTTGCTACAAAAAGGATTTAGCCATTTTGCTGCACCTTATTTACTTTTACTATTTGTCAGTTGTTACCAATTACCTTATCACAAAACTATCTGTTACCGATAATTTTAGTGCTTGCAGAAAATACCTTACTGAATTGCCTATCATTTCCTTCTGCTCCTCGTTGGGTTCGACACTCTTACTTATCGAAAGGACTACGATAGATCCCCTACACTTGTGGGTCATCACTGCCAAAGCAGCAAAGTCAGCAAGTGCTTCTAGAACAACCCCTACAAATGTCAAGACCAAGCAAGATCAGCTCAGTTATCTGCTTGAAGCCACCATGCGGATTGAGATGATCTTGGCCACCTTGACTCAGAATCAAGAAAGTATTGAGAGGATCTTTGAGACAAAACTGCATGACCTTGATGTGAAGGTCACTGAGATTCATACAGTTGTGGAGAAGCTTCAAGAGGATGCAGAGGACAGGGATGACAGACGCACGACAGATACATTCCAGAGAGTCCCAAGGGGACCAAGATCATCAGCTATGCCAGTTGTCGAGTCTAGGACCACCATCTCAGGACCTACAACCACTGCCACAGTTGTTCCTCTAGTGTAAACTCCTCCAGCTCCACAGACTTCTTCTGAAGCATTTGCAGATGGACTCATCTCCACGCCATCTACGCACACCGGAGCGACAATTGATGTCGCTTAAAGCCACGTCGGTATTTCCCCAAAGAGGAAGGGATGATGCAGCACAGCGGCGGTAGGTATTTCCCTCAGATGTGAAACCAAGGTTATCGAACCAGTAGGAGAACCAAGAAACACAACGTAAACATCACCTGCACACAAATAACAACTTGTCGCAACCCGACATGTTAAAGGGGTTGTCAATCCCTTTCGGGGTACAACGCCTCAAGATAGGCAAAACAGACGTGAGGAATTTGTAGTAAATTAATAGATCGAATGCCAAATAAAATAAATAAGAATAATTTGCAGCAAGGTATTTTTGTATTTTTGGTTTAATAGTGTAACATCCCAAAATTCTAAATTTTGGAATGTTATAATAAATAGATAGATTTGATTGATGTTTGATGTGCTGAGTGAATTTGAGTGAAATTGGAAACTTTTGAAAGTTAAATGAGAGGGAATAAAATGACTTTCCCAAAACTTTCACTTTGCATTTTGATCTCCGAGGGAATTCAAATACTTTTCAACACAAAGCCCTAGAGTGAAGATAATATGACTTCTTCCATTTATTTTAAATGACAAAGGGCTTGAAAGGATTTTGAATTTCATCCTCGCAATACTTTCAATTCAGAGACTTTAAGCAACTCAATGATTTTCCCGAGAGAAGATAAAACTACTTCTTCAAAATATAGGAAATATGAGTTGGAAGTTCTTCTGAAATTTTCTGCAACTAAATTTCAATATTGAGTTATTTGGGTTTTATTAAAATTATTTTTTTTCTCCAAAAATAAACTACATGGAAAATAGGGTAACATGATTCCCTACAGCAGAAAATTGGAGAGAAATAAATTTGAAGTCTTTTGGTATTTTAAAGTGATTTTTATTTGGTTTTTAATTGCAACAGTAGGACCTTTTGATTTATTAGATTTTGTGGGCATTTTATTTGACAGTAGTAAAATGTTCATGTTGTAGGGCTTATTTTTCTGCAAATTTTGATATATTATATGCCTATAGGATATTTTTAGTTATTTTGCTTTTATTCGTTTTTCTGTCTGTTAAAAAAAATATTTAAAAAAAACCCTCCGCCGAACTGGGCCGGCCCAGCTGCCCGCCAGGCCACGGCCCAGCCAGCCCAGCTCGCCACCGCCCCATCTCCGAGCTCGGGACGATGTCCCGAGCCAGTACGTCGCCGCCGCCGCCGTGCCATGGCAGGACTCCCCTGCCTTGCCCCCTCCTTCATGCCATGCCGCCCCCCCTATTTAAGTGCGCCGCCGCC
>LR738715.1:608159766-608171461 GCA_902687465.1 Secale cereale | reverse complement strand
GTACCAGACGTGTGTTGAACGCGGAGGTGCCGTCCGTTCGGCGCTAGATCATCGGTGACGAAGAACGCGAAGAGTACGACTATTTCATCCACGCTTCTTCGAAAGCTTCCGCTCGCGATCTACAAAAGGGTATGTAGATGCACTCTAATATGCTCGTTGCTAGATGTCTCCTTAGATTGATTTTGGTGAAAGCGAAGAATTTTTATGAATTATGCCGTGTTCCCCAACACTAGCCCGATGTGACACCCCGAGACCAATGCACCAGATGTCTTCCTTTTATTCGTCGTTGTTGCCATGGCATCTGCTTGCGTGTTGCACTTTGCCATGTCATCATGTGCATTTTATCTGCATAGTTTTCAAAACTTGCATCCGTCCGTGGTTGCCAGGTCTCTTCGTTATCCGTTCTGAGCTCAGACACACTCGCACGCGCCCATGACACCTCCGAATATTTATTTTATAAGTGGCCGGAAAAATGTTTTCGGAATGGGGTGAAAGTTGGTGTGCGGTCTTATGATGGTGTAGGTAGACCGTTTGCCAGATTTCGTCGCATTCGGAGCTCGTTTGTTAGCCCAACTGTTAAATATATAGCGGCACTATAGCCGGTTTATTCGTTGGACATTTTCGGTGTTCCAGAAACCAAGCACGGGCTGCTTCTTCCCTCTTCTCAGTCCAAGCCCTCCTACAATGTCCACCTATGGCCCAGCTACCCCCTCGCGTGCGCGTCCGAAACTTACCCTGAACCCGAATCGGGTTGTCGTTACCGATTGGTCCAGATCATCCCCAAACATCCTAAAAATGTCTCCAGTTTCTCATTTGGATCATCTAACCTATTTATCTTGGGCCATTCGATTAAGATCGGAGGGTCCAAATAGTCCCACCTTTTTCCGCCTACTATATATAACTTGGCAAACCCTAGTTTTTAGGCCTCTTGTCCCATCCATCTCATCCGTCGCTGCCACCATCCAGCTACCTTTCTTCCACCTCGGGATCTCTCCGATCCTTCTCTACCCAACCAACGCTCTCCTATAAATCCCCGATCCACCAACCAGCAGCCCCCGAACCAACCAGCCTCCTTCGTCCACGCGCCCGCGTGCCCGTGGAAACGCACGAGGCTGTGACTCCTCGTCCCCGTGCCTCTGCTTCACCGGAGACCGGCCGTCGCCACCCAAGTCCATCGGGGCTTCAGCCATACCCGAGCTCCTCCCATCCACCAGGCCATGCTTTCTCCCTTCCCCTTTCTTTCGCATGTCTCCTCCCGTAGCTCTCTCTCATGCCATCTCTTCCTCCCTCTCTTTTCCTATAGGCTACTTGCACCGGGCGCCATGGATTTCGCGCCGGACCTCGCCATGAATGCCCATCCCCTTGCAGCCCCGCTCTTCCCCAAGCCCCGCGCTGTCGTTCCCTCGCCGGAGTCATGCTGGTTCCGCCCGTCAGCACTCGCCTCGCTGCCGACAAGCCCTGCCTCTGCAGCTGCTGCTCCGCCGCCGTGCCCGCTGGTCACCGGCACCCCTAGGTATGGTGAGCCCCACCTCGTGTGCCCTCTTCTTCCTTCCATTTCCTTCTTTCCCTACTTCCTCTCTCTTTTCCTCTACTCTGAAACTCCTCTCTATTTCTTTGAACAGGAGCGCCTCGCCACAACCGCCCTCAAGCTGGGCTTCCCACTTCCACGTGTGCGCAAGGACCGCAAGGCTAGGGGCGCCCGCTCCTCCCGCTTAGAGCTGTTGGAAATATGCCCTAGAGGCAATAATAAAATGGTTATTATTGTATTTCCTTGTTCATGATAATTGTCTATTGTTCATGCTTTAATTGTATTATCCGGAAATAGTAATACATATGTGAATACATAGACCACAACGTGTCCCTAGTAAGCCTCTAGTTGACTAGCTCGTTGATCAACAGATGGTTACGGTTTTCTGACCATGGACATTGGATGTCATTGATAACGGGATCACATCATTAGGAGAATGATGTGATGGACAAGACCCAATCCTAAGCCTAGCACAAGATCGTGTAGTTCGTATGCTAAAGCTTTTCCAATGTCAAGTATCCTTTCCTTTGACCATGAGGTTGTGTAACTCCCGGATACCGTAGGAATGCTTTGGGTGTGCCAAACGTCACAATGTAACTGGGTGACTATAAAGGTACACTACAGGTATCTCCGAAAGCATCTGTTGGGTTGGCACGAACCGAGACTGGGATTTGTCACTCCGTATGATGGAGAGGTATCTTTGGGCCCACTCGGTCAGACATCATCATAATGAGCTCAATGTGACTAAGGAGTTGGTCACGGGATGATGTGTTACGGAACGAGTAAAGAGACTTGCCATGAAGAGATTGAACAAGGTATCGGTATACCGACGATCGAATCTCGGGCAAGTACTATACCGATAGACAAAGGGAATTGTATACGGGATTGATTGAATCCTCGACATTGTGGTTCATCCGATGAGATCATCGAGGAGCATGTGGGAGCCAACATGGGTATCCAGATCCCGCTGTTGGTTATTGACCGGAGAGTCGTCTCGGTCATGTCTGCGTGTCTCCCGAACCCGTAGGGTCTACACACTTAAGGTTCGGTGACGCTAGGGTTGTAGAGATATAAGTATGCGGTAACCCGAAAGTTGTTCGGAGTCCCGGATGAGATCCCGGATGTCACGAGGAGTTCCGGAATGGTCCGGAGGTAAAGATGTATATATAGGAAGTCCAGTTTTGGCCACCGGGAAAGTTTCAAGGGTCACCGGTATTGTACCGGGACCACCGGAAGGGTCCCGGGGGTCCACCGGGTGGGGCCACCTATCCCGGAGGGCCCCATGGGCTGAAGGGGGAAGGGAACCAGCCCTTGGTGGGCTGGTGCGCCCCCTTGGGCCTCCCCCTGCGCCTAGGGTTGGAAACCCTAGGGGTGGGGGGCGCCCCACCTGACTTGGGGGGCAAGCCCCCCTGGCCGCCCCCCTTGAGATTGGATATCTAGGGGGCGGCGCCCCCCAGGGCCCTTATATATAGTGGGGGGAGGGAGGGAAGCCGCACCCTAAGCCCTGGCGCCTCCCTCTCCCTCCCGTGACACCCCTTCCTCCTCGAGTTGCGTTTGGCGAAGCCCTGCTGGAATCCCGCTGCTTCCACCACCACGCCGTCGTGCTGCTGGATCTCCATCAACCTCTCCTCCCCCCTTGTTGGATCAAGAAGGAGGAGACGTCCCCGCTCTGTACGTGTGTTGAACACGGAGGTGCCGTCCGTTCGGCGCTAGGATCATCGGTGATTTGGATCACGACGAGTACGACTCCATCAATCCCGTTCTCTTGAACTCTTCCGCTCGTGATCTACAAGGGTATGTAGATGCACTCCCCTCTCCCTCATTGCTAGGTGACTCCATAGATTGATCTTGGTGATACGTAGAAAATTTTAAAATTCTGCTACGTTCCCCAACAGTGGCATCATGAGCTAGGTCTATGCATAGTATCTTGCACGAGTAGAACACAAAGTAGTTGTTGGCGTAGATTTGTTCAATTATCTTGCCGTTACTAGTCTTATCTTGATTCGGCGGCATCGTGGGATGAAGCGGCTCGGACCGACCTTACACGTACGCTTACGTGAGACAGGTTCCACCGACTGACATGCACTAGTTGCATAAGGTGGCTAGCGGGTGTCTGTCTCTCCCACTTTAGTCAGATCGGATTCAATGAAAAGGGTCCTTATGAAGGGTAAATATAAATTGGCATATCACGTTGTGGTTTTGGCGTAGGTAAGAAACGTTCTTGCTAGATACCTATAGCAGCCACGTAAAAAACTTGCAACAACAATTAGAGGACGTCTAACGTGTTCTTGCAGCATGTGCCGTGTGATGTGATATGGCCAAAAGGATGTGATGAATGATATATATGTGATGTATGAGATTGATCATGTTCTTGTAATAGGGATCACGACTTGCATGTCGATGAGTATGACAACCGGCAGGAGCCATAGGAGTTGTCTTGTTTTATTGTATGACCTGCGTGTCATTGAAAACGCCATGTAATTACTTTACTTTATTGCTAACAGTTACCATAGTAGTAGAAGTAATGTTTGGCGAGACGACTTCATGAAGACACGATGATGGAGATCATGATGATGGAGATCATGGTGTCATGCCGGTGACGATGATGATCATGGAGCCCCGAAGATGAAGATCAAAAGGAGCAGAATGATATTGGCCATATCATGTCACTATTTGATTGCATGTGATATTTATCATGTTTTTACATCTTATTTGCTTAGAACGATGGTAGTAAATAAGATGATCTCTCACTAAAATTTTCAAAAATTGTGTTCCCCCTAACTGTGCACCGTTGCTAAGGTTCGTTGTTCCGAAGCACCACGTGATGATCGGGTGTGATAGGCTCTAACGTTCGCATACAACGGGTGTAAGCCAGATTTACACAAGCAATACACTTAGGGTTCACTTGACGAGCCTAGCATGTACAAACATGGCCTCGGAACACGGAAGACCGAAAGGTCAAACATGAGTCGTATAGAAGATACGATCAACATAAAGATGTTCACCGTTGATGACTAGTCCGTCTCACGTGATGATCGGACACTGCCTAGTCGATTCGGATCATGTATCACTTGGATGACTAGAGAGATGTCTATCTGAGTGGGAGTTCATTAAATTTGTTTAGATGAACTTAATTGTCATGAACATAGTCTAAAATATTTACAATATGTCTTGTAGATCCAATGGCCCACGCTAATGTTGCCCTCAACTTCAACGTGTTCCTAGAGAAAACCAAGCTGAAAGACGATGGTAGCAACTATACGGATTGGGTCCGTAACTTGAGGATCCTCCTCATAGCTGCCAAGAGAACATATGTCCTTGAGGCACCGCTAGGTGACGCACCCGCCCCAGCGAACCAAGACGTTATGAACACCTGGCAGTCGCGTTGTGATGATTACTCCCTAGTTCAGTGCGGCATGCTTTACAGCTTAGAACCGGGGCTCCAAAAGCGTTTTGAGCATCACGGAGCATATGAGATGTTCCAAGAGGTGAAAATGGTTTTCCAAGCTCATGCCCGAGTCGAGAGATATGACATCTCCGACGCATTCTACAGTTGTAAGATGGAGGAGAATAGTTCTGTCAGGGAGCATATACTCAAATTGTCTGGGTTGCACAGTCGCTTGTCTCAATTGGGAATTAATCTCCCAGATGAAGCGGTCGTTGGCAGAATCCTTCAGTCGCTCCCACCTAGCTACGAGAGCTTCATGATGAACTTCAATATGCAAGGGATGGAGAAGTCCATTCCCGAGGTGTATTCAATGCTGAAATCAGCGGAGGTGGAAATCAAGAAAGAACATCAAGTGTTGATGGTGAATAAAACCACTAAGTTCAAGAAGGGCAAGGGTAAGAAGAACTTCAAGAAGGACGACAAAGGAGTTGCCGCGCCCGGTAAGCCAGTTGCCGGGAAGAAGCCAAAGAATGGACCCAATCCTGAGACTGAGTGCTTTTATTGCAAGGAAATGGGTCACTGGAAGCGGAACTGCCCCAAATACTTAGCAGATAAGAAGGCCGGCAATGTCAATGGTATATGTGATATACATGTTATTGATGTGTACCATACCAGCGCTCGTAGTAGCTCCTGGGTATTTGATACCGGTGCAGTTGCTCACATTTGTAACTCAAAGCAGGAGGTGCAGAATAAGCGGAGACTGGCGAAGGACGAGGTGACGATGCGCGTCGGGAATGGTTCCAAGGTCGATGTGATCGCCGTCGGCACGCTAGCTCTGCATCTACCTTCGGGGTTAGTTTTAAACCTCAATAATTGTTATTTAGTACCAGCTTTGAGCATGAACATTCTATCTGGATCTCGTTTAATGCGAGATGGCTACTCATTTAAATCCGAGAATAATGGTTGTTCTATTTATATGAGTGAAATGTTTTATGGTCAT
The DNA here is from genome assembly GCA_902687465.1 of Secale cereale. Lineage (NCBI taxonomy): Eukaryota > Viridiplantae > Streptophyta > Magnoliopsida > Poales > Poaceae > Secale > Secale cereale. The sequence goes on along the minus strand of LR738715.1, from coordinate 608,165,545 downwards.
GCCCCGCTGGTCAATGGTTTATTCTTAATGAATCTCGAACGTGATGTTACACATATTCATAGTGTGAATGCCAAAAGATGTAAGGTTGATAATGATAGAACCGCATACTTGTGGCACTGCCGCCTTGGTCATATTGGTGTCAAACGTACGAAGAAGCTCCATGCAGATGGACTTTTGGAGTCTCTTGATTGGGAAAAATGATTTTATACCCCTAGTTGGGTCACACTCGGCAGGTTTACCCCTAGTTTCAAAAACCCTTGGCTTTGCCCAAGCTGCTTGCTCCTCTTATGTTTTTCCCTTCTGTCACGTTTCCATCCAGTTAGTGTTGTTTGACCGTGTGTTGACCGTCTATGGACTTTTCGTTAGACTTATTTGCCCCTGCTTCCTCACTCTCTCACTAGACACGTCCAAGTGGGACCCGTCACTCAGAAAACAACCCTCTCTCTTTTCACCAACATGTGGAACCCACAATGGACCAAATATCTCTAATGGACACTGCCATGTTGTAAACATAATATCAATTTTGCACTACTTTTTTAAGCAATAATTAACAGCGCATAAACTAATTAAAACACAAGTAATTACCACAAATCAGTACTTAAGCTCGGTCTCATCTCGAATATAAGTAATCATCATGCCAGCTATACTAGCTAATTACACTGCGTTAATTGTTAAAAATGCCGTGTCAACGATTTAAAGGCCGCCCGAGGATGAGCTTGCCGGAGCCAAAGGAATCGGCACCGGAGCTCGCTAGATCCAATGGAATTGGCACCGGAGCTCGCCAAATCCTCCTCACCCATGTGTCCCCATGACGGGCGCTTGGCCACTGCTGCTGCATCATGGAAGGAGGACCGAGGGAGGCGCGCAGCACCGTCCTCCACCATCTCTCCGCATTGTGCATCGCCGTCCGCCGCCTACAATGACCAAGGATGAGATCTGTGGCTTCGGCACTGACTGGAACCCCCACTGGCCTTCCTCGGGGCACTTTGGATCTGGACTTGCGGGAGGCGCCGGTGGAGGCTGGCCCATGTTGGAGTGGACGATGGTCAACGGGGACGTAGCCGTTGATGTTCGTGCCTCGCACATTGCAACGCTGGATTGAACAGGGCTCTCGGCGGCGCAGCTCGTCACTGGATCCACATGGACGTCGGCGATGAATGGATCGAGAGATGGACCTCCATGGGCGGCAGCATGGTGGCTTTAGTGATGCTCCCTGCTCCTATCAGGGAAGAGAAAAGAGAAGGGTGAGAGAGATAAAGAGAATCGAGGGAGAAAGGGAGAGGAAAGGAGGAGAGGGAGGAGCACGGGCAGGGCAGCACTCGCGCCCAGCCCCGACGGACGGCCATGGCCGGAGACGAGGCAGGTCGAGGCGGTTTTCCTCCTATGGGCGCTCGAGCCCTCGACAGGATCCGTGGCTCCATCACCGGCGGGACCTCCGCTGGCCCTCCCTTCGCTGGCCATGGATGGGATCTGTGGCTCCAGCGCCGACATGATTTGAGAGAGAGGGGGAGGGGATCTGGGACTAGGGTTTGACCGAGGGGATAGAAATAAAAGGGAACATGGGAGATGTTTTCTGGGTAATGGGTCCCACTTGGCAATGTCTCGCTAGAGAGTGACGAAGCAGGGGCAAAATGGTCCAATGAAAATTCCACAGACGGTCAACACACAGTCAAACGACACTAACTAGATGGAACTGTGACGGAAGGGCAAAATGATAAGAAGAGCAAAGTGGCTTGGGCAGGACCGAGTGTTTTTGGAAACTAGGGGCAAAACTGCCGAGTGGGACTCAACTAAGGGCACATAAATGATTATCCCCTCTTGATTATGAATCATTTGACATGTGCGAACCATGCCTCTTGGGCAAGATGACCAAGACTCCGTTCTCCGGAACAATGGAGCGAGCAACCAACTTATTGGGAATCATACATACTGATGTGTGTGGTCCAATGAGTGTTGAAGCTCGTGGTGGCTATCGTTATGTTCTCACCCTCACTGATGACTTAAGTAGATATGGGTATGTCTACTTGATGAAACACAAGTCTGAGACCTTTGAAAAGTTCAAGGAATTTCAGAATGAGGTTGAGAATCAACGTGACAGAAAAATAAAGTTCTTACGATCGGATCATGGAGGAGAATATTTAAGTCACGAATTTGGCACATACCTAAGGAACTGTGGAATTGTTTCACAATTGACGCCGCCCGGAACACCTCATCGTAATGGTGTGTCCGAACATCGTAATCGTACTCTGTTGGACATGGTGCAATCTATGATGTCTCTTACCGACTTACCGCTATCATTTTGGGGTTATGCTTTAGAGACTGCCGCATTCACTTTAAATAGGGCGCCGTCTAAATCCGTTGAGACAACACCGTATGAACTTTGGTTTGTCAAGAAACCTAAGTTGTTGTTTCTGAAAGTTTGGGGATGCGATGCTTATGTCAAGAAACTTCAACCTGAAAAGTTTGAACCCAGATCGGAAAAATGCGTCTTCATAGGATACCCTAAGGAAACTATTGGGTATACCTTCTACCTCAGATCCGAAGGCAAGGTCTTTGTTGCCAAGAATGGATCCTTTCTGGAGAAAAAGTTTCTCTTGAAAGAAGTGAGTGGGAGGAAAGTGGAACTTGATGAGGTGACAGACACCCCTTCCGAACCGGAAAGTAGCGCAGCGCAGGAAAATGTTCATGTGGTGCCTACACCGACTAGGGAGGAAGTTAATGATAATGATCATGAGGCTTCAGATCAAGTTACTGCTGAACTTCATAGGTCCACAAGGACATGTTCCGCACCAGAGTGGTACGACAACCCTGTACTGGAAATCATGTTGTTAGACAACGGTGAACCTTCGAACTATGAAGAAGCGATGGCGGGCCCGGATTCTGACAAATGGCTTGAAGCCATGAAATCCGAGATAGGATCCATGTGTGATAACAAAGTATGGACTTTGGTGGACTTGCCCGATGATCGGCACGCCATAGAAAATATATGGATCTTTAAGAAGAAGACTGACGCGGATGGAAATGTGACCATCTATAAGGCTCGACTTGTCGCTAAAGGTTATCGACAAGTTCAAGGAATTGACTACGACGAGACTTCTTCTCCCGTAGCGATGCTGAAGTCTGTCCGAATCATGTTAGCAATTGCCGTATTCTATGATTATGAGATATGGCAAATGGATGTCAAAACGGCATTCCTTAATGGCTTCCTTAAGGAAGAACTATATATGATGCAGCCGGAAGGTTTTGTCGATCCTAAGAATGCTAACAAGGTATGCAAGCTCCAGCGCTCAATCCATGGGCTGGTGCAAGCATCTCGTAGTTGGAACATTCGCTTTGATGAGGTGATCAAAGCGTTTGGGTTTATACAGACTTGGGGAGAAGCCTGTATTTACAAGAAAGTGAGTGGGAGCTCTGTAGCATTTCTCATATTATATGTGGATGATATATTGCTGATGGGAAATGATGTAGAACTCTTGGAAAGCATAAATGCCTACTTAAATAAGTGTTTTTCAGTGAAGGACCTTGGAGAAGCTGCTTACATATTGGGCATCAAGATCTATAGAGATAGATCGAGACGCCTCATTGGTCTTTCACAAAGCACATACCTTGATAAGATATTGAAGAAGTTCAATATGGATCAGTCCAAGAAAGGGTTCTTGCCTGTATTGCAAGGTATGAGATTGAGCACAGCTCAATGCCCGACCACGGCAGAAGATAGAGAAAAGATGAGTGTCATCCCCTATGCCTCGGCCATAGGTTCTATTATGTATGCCATGCTGTGTACCAGACCTGATGTGAACCTCGCCATTAGTTTGGTGGGGAGGTACCAAAGTGATCCCAGTATGGAACACTGGACAACGGTCAAGAACATCCTGAAGTACCTGAAAAGGACTAAGGATGTGTTTCTCGTTTATGGAGGTGACGAAGAGCTCGTCGTAAAGGGTTACGTCGATGCTAGCTTCGACGCAGATCTGGATGACTCCAAGTCACAAACCGGATACGTGTATATTTTGAATGGTGGGGCAGTCAGCTGGTGCAGTTGCAAGCAAAGCGTCGTGGCGGCATCTACATGTGAAGTGGAGTACGTAGCTGCTTCCGAAGCAGCGCAGAAAGGAGTCCGGATGAAGGAGTTCATCACCGACCTAAGAGTTATTCCGAGCGTGTCGGGCCTGATGACTCTCTTCTGTGATAACACTTGAGCTATTGCCATTGCCAAGGAGCCCAGGTTTCACAAGAAGACCAAGCACATCAAGCGCCGTTTCAACTCCATCCAAAATTATATTCAAGATGGAGACATAGATATTTGTAAAGTGCATACAGATCTGAATGTCGCAGATCCGTTGACTAAACCTCTTCCACGAGCAAAACATGATCAACACCAAAACTCTATGGGTGTTCGATTCATCACAATGTAACTAGATTATTGACTCCATTGCAAGTGGGAGACTGTTGGAAATATGCCCTAGAGGCAATAATAAAATGGTTATTATTATATTTCCTTGTTCATGATAATTGTCTATTGTTCATGCTTTAATTGTATTATCCAGAAACAGTAATACATATGTGAATACATAGACCACAACGTATCCCTAGTAAGCCTCTAGTTGACTAGCTCGTTGATCAGCAGATGGTTACGGTTTCCTGACCATGGACATTGGATGTCATTGTTAACAGGATCACATCATTAGGAGAATGATGTGATGGATAAGACCCAATCCTAAGCCTAGCACAAGATCGTGTAGTTCGTATGCTAAAGCTTTTCCAATGTCAAGTGTCCTTTCCTTAGACCATGAGGTTGTGTAACTCCCGGATACCATAGGAATGCTTTGGGTGTGCCAAATGTCACAACGTAACTCGGTGACTATAAAGGTACACTACACGTATCTCCGAAAGCATCTGTTGGGTTGGCACGGACCGAGATTGGGATTTGTCACTCCGTATGACGGAGAGGTATCTCTGGGCCCACTCGGTAAGACATCATCATAATGAGCTCAATGTGACTAAGGAGTTGGTCATGGGATGATGTGTTACGGAACGAGTAAAGAGACTTGCCATGACGAGATTGAACAAGGTATCGGTATACCGACGATCGAATCTCGGGCAAGTACTATACCGATAGACAAAGGGAATTGTATACGGGATTGATTGAATCCTCGACATCGTGGTTCATCCGATGAGATCATCGAGGAGCATGTGGGAGCCAACATGGGTATCCAGATCTCGTTGTTGGTTATTGACTGGAGAGTCGTCTCGGTCATGTCTGCGTGTCTCCCGAACCCGTAGGGTCTACACACTTACGGTTCGGTGACGCTAGGGTTGTAGAGATATAAGTATGCGGTAACCCAAAAGTTGTTCGGAGTCCTGGATGAGATCCTAGACGTCACGAGGAGTTCCGAAATGGTCTGGAGGTAAAGATTTATATATAGGAAGTCCAGTTTTGGCCCCCGGGAAAGTTTCGGGGGTCACCGGTATTGTACCGGGACAACCGGAAGGGTCCCGGGGGTCCACCGGGTGGGGCCACCTATCCCGGAGGGACCCATGGGCTGAAAGGGGAAGGGAACCAGCCCCTGGTGGGCTGGTGCACCCCCCTTGGCCCCCCTGCGCCTAGGGTTGGAAACCGTAGGGGTGGGGCGCGCCCCACCTGACTTGGGGGGCAAGTCCCCCCTGACCGCCCCCCCTTGAGATTGGATCTCCAGGGGGCCGGTGCCCCCCCAGGGCCCCTATATATAGTGGGAGGGAGGGTGGGCAGCCGCACCCTAAGCCCTGGCACCTCCCTCTC
>LR738715.1:608144899-608155543 GCA_902687465.1 Secale cereale | reverse complement strand
GTCAACATATCAGTCTGTAGAACATGCGCGGTAGCAGCTTTAATCACTTGTCTTGATCTTGAATATACATCCTCATTGTAATAGGTCCCATCTGGACCTTCTTGTTTTCACGCCGCCACCACCGTAATTCTAGGTTTTTACTTTATTTTTTGAACTGCTGTAGATCTGAAGTTACAGCTTCAATCTGTAAAAACGGTTTGTCTCAATTACTTAGTAAAATCTGCTTTCTTGAGTAGGAGTACTTGTCATGGTGGCTTATCTCGCCGGTTCATAGCTACCCATATATCATTAGGCCCCATTTAAGCCGCCGTGCTGAACATATACTGTAGTATGATTTCTGGCTTTAATGAATCTGTTTTGAACCGGCAAAAATGTTTCTTTCTTTTAGGCTTCTTTGTTCACAATGCCGCCGAATACAGTCACCACGTGCAACTGGATTCCTTCTATCGTTACTGAAGCTACACTTGCTGATTTTGTCAAAATTGGGTATCTGCCAAAAAATCCGTTATGCATTACCGCGCCCTAAACCGGGTGAAGAGAGACCTCATCCAAAGCACGATGAAGTTATTGTCTTTTCTGATCACATGAACCGGGGTTTTTCACCACCCAGCTCTAAGTTCTTCCGGGATGCTCTGCACTTTTTTCAACTCCATCCACAAGACATCGGATCCAATTCCGTGTCAAATATCTGCAACTTCCAGGTCTTCTATGAAGTGTATCTTCAAGAGGAGCCCAGCCTCGAGCTCTTCAGAGAGTATTTTTATTTAAACCGCCAGAATGGGTTCACAAACAGATCCATCTTGGAACTTGGAGCCGTCTCAATTCAACGAAGAAGAGATTCTATCTTACCTTATGCTTGTCAGCCGAGTCACCCCAAATATTGGAATCAAACCTGGTTTTATTGCAAAGATGCCTCCCCGACTAATGAGAATCCGCTGCTGGGTTATCATGTCCAGCGTTTGGACCCAAAGAATCATCTTGCTGAGAAACTTACCGCCGCAGAGCGCAAAAAACTTGCTCCCACTTTTGCAAAGGTCAGGGCCCTATTGGGAAATGGGCTAACTGGAATTGACTTGGTTTGGTGTTGGATTGCCTGTCGAATCATTCCTTTGAGCCATAGGACCGGCTTAATATGCGCTTATACTAGTGAGACCACAGATCCATTACACCACAATCCTGAGGACTTGACTGAGGATATAATCATAGAAATGACCAAGACCCTCTTAAGCGAAATCCCGGGAGACTGCAGCAAAGTGGGTCTGAGCCCTTTCTGCAAACTTAACCCGGCACCAGATGTGAGTCTTGCTTTTAACCTTTCTTGTTTTACTATTTGATTCTCTTGTCAACTCAACCTTGCCGTCTTTCACAGGCTAAATCAAGTTTCTGGAAGAAAACCTATGACCACAAGGCTGCCAAAAAGGCCAGAGCTGTCAAGAAAGCCGCCAAGAAGGTCATGAAAAAGACAAAGAAGAAACCAAGTACTTCTGAACTGTTTGAACTGAACGACAGTTCTGAGTCGGAGGTATCCCTTGACTCTCTTGGCTCCTTTTTCAATTATATTATTAACACTCATTATTTTCAGGACGATACGGGGGCCAGCCAGGCTGTTGATGAAGAGGTAATTACTATATCCTCCAGCTCAGAAACCTTGCCAAGACAGAAATTTCGGCGAGTAATCCGGAAAGTAAGATTTTCACACCATTTAGCTCATTTGGATCCTCACTTTCTTTTGAAGCAACAGCAACACGAGAACCGGCATCAGACTCGGAACATCGGAGAAGAAGAACTGTCCTCCGTCTTACCAAATACTCCGGCTCGACGTAAACGTCAAAATGAGGTCTTTCCGCACTCAAACTCTCTTTACCTGCTGGCGGGTCTCATTCGTCAACCACTGAACTCTTCCGATTCAAACTATCAGGAGGTCTCTCGCTCTTCGTCTGGCGATTCATCGCAAACTTAGCTGCCGGCTTTCAAGACTGCCCCTGGGTAATAATTATTCCTTGTCTTGCTTTTCCTTATGTCTTTATAACTTTGTACTGACTCATCTTAACCCGCGCAATGGCCAAGCCAAACCCTGTAAGAGAGCAAAGGCGAGTAAAACGACAACTGATCCAAAAATCATTGAGCCGGAGCAACGAGTCTTAGCGACAGATGTTCAGAGGCCAATAGAGGAATCTACTCACGATGCTCCTCCTAAAATTCCTAACGTCTCTCTTGACCCTGCCAACGTCACTGCGATTGCTGAACTGTCAATCCCAACTGAGCCGGCAGAGAAGCAGACTAAAGATGCCACAATTACTGGCACCGGCTTTAGAGAACCGTGCAATCCAACTGTTATGGCCAAATACACTACCAAACAGGAACTTGCTGAGAAACGGAAAGTAAGATTTGATATGACTCATTATGCACAGCTAAGCAGTAGTGAAGTGCTCTCCGGATATCTCAGCCAAGTTCACAGTAGCCGTGACCTTGAAATTGATATGGTGAAACAGATGCATAAGAAGTTTGAGGTATGAATCTTGACCAAGTTATATACATCCTTCCAACCCACAAGTCTATTGGATATGATAGAATTGAATATGCTGTAGACTTAGAATAACATGCATAAGAACTGAATCCTTTCAGAGTCGACACACATCTTAATAGGAAATCTGGCTTTGATGAACGTTGCACGTGTAGCCTCCAAGGGCCGGCTTAATCAGTATGAATGATCGGTCCTATTCATCATTGTGTAGAACTTGCATGTATGCCCCTCATAAGTCGGCGGACAATGTTTATAATGCCACTGGGTTAGCATAAATAAATGATAAGAAAGAAGCAATATGCATTAGCCCCCAAGTGCCAAGTACTCTTGCTTGCAAAGTGCTTGGGACTTTATTGAGATGAACCGGCACTTAAAAAACACTTCGGTATCCATTAGCCCCCAAGTGCCAAGTACTCTTGCTTGCAAAGTGCTTGGGACTTTATTGATATGAACCAGGACATAAGGAACACTTCAGCATCCATTAGCCCCCAAGTGCCAGTGTTGTTGCTTGCAAAAGGCTTGGGACTTCAATTCTTGTAACCCGGATAATAATTTGTGTCATAACCCCTTGTTTATACAGGATACCACTGCTGAATTGCAATCGCAATTAGATGATGCAAAGGGCCGGCTTAAATTTCAAGAATCTGAGACCTAGAAGGCTGAATCCAAATTTCAATTTAGTTTGTCTGAAACGGAGGAACTGAAGGCTAAGTTTGAAAGGGAGAAGTCTGCTTGGGCTGAAGAGAGAACCTCCTTGATACAGCGAGCCGAAAAAGCAGAAGCAACCCTTGAAAAGGTGACCGCTGAGCTCACCGGATTGAAGCATCGTGTATCTCAAATGAATTCAGCTATCTTTGGTAAGCCGCCATGTTGAAAATTGAATCTTTCCTTTGGTAACATAAACCGCGACTAACCAATTTATGACTCATGCAGGTAGCAGGAGCAGTAATCTTGCCAAAGAGCCGCTTGTGAAACTTAAAGCTGTTTATACACTTGTTGAACAGTTACACACAGGAGCTCAATGTGCATTGGCTACCGTCTCTCCGTCCAACCAGGCACCAAATCTGTTTGTGGATATATTGAGGAGACTTTCTGTGCTGCCTGCCAGGATTGCTGAGATGAAGCGATCATCTGCGAGAGCCGGTGCCATAACAGCTTTGAGCCGGGCTAAGGCGTGGCTACCAGAGTTAGACCCAACCAACTTAGCCACTGGCTATCCAAGTCTGAAGGAAGATGGCACAACTTTTGATCAAAAATACTTTGCTGCCTGTGTTAAAGATATCCACCCTTTGGCCAGCCTGATTGCCAGTGAAACGGATCTGTCGAGATATCAACCGGCCTACAGCCTAGAAAACCAGAAGATGCCCACTCCGGCTTACAAAGTGATGGAGCTAACCCCTCCAATCAGTAAGCATACTTTCGCCCCTGAAATTGATCCGTTTGAACTTATCGATGAAGAAGCTGAATTTGAAGCTTTGGTTGGCGTCAATTGGTTGTAACAAACCTTTCAGATAGAGGAGGATGAAGAACCAGAGAGGGGTAATCCGGAGGCTTCAAAGCAGCAAGGCCAGGAAGAGTGAACCGCCTTGGTAGTTTATATACTTGATCCCATAGAGAAACATTATTTTGATTGGCTCTCAGAGTCTTGTAATAGGGTAGTAAAACTTTAATCTGTCGTGCCATCGTGCACGGTTCTGCCTCTGCATAATATTATTGATCTGCCAGTTGCCGAAACACCACTTTATGCTTGTGACAGTACTGACTTGTGTAGATCAAATTAAACCTTATCATGCACATAAACAGAGAACAAATGCCCTGGCGGCTTACCGCCAGGCGGGTCATTATGCCCAACCGGTGCCACTGGGGACAGATGGTCCATAACCAGGGCCGGCTTAATTACCATGGAAAATAATCATACCTGTAATATATGTTTAAACTGCCGGCTTTATCAGTCTTCCTGCAGTTAAAGTCTTGTAGAGCTATCGTTCCAGAAATAAGATTGTTACTTTCTGGCGGCTTAGAGCCGTTCATTAGGCCGGGTTGCAGAGACCTGGAGAGGCTTCAAATATGAGCCATAATTAGAGGCAGCTTGGCTGAACTTGCAAAGAACGCACCTCAAAAGAAAAAAAACCCACAAATAACAAAAGAACTAAAGAAAAAGAGATCAAAAAACATCCGAGGCTTTTGCAGGCCGCCAAGCCAAAGGTTCTTCTTCAATGAAACTAGCATGTTCGCCACTGGAAGGTACGTGCGTGCTGTGAGCCGGCTCTCACAGTACCCAATCGACATTTGAACCTAGACAAGTGCAGGTCTTTGCTTTAAAGATAGACTTGTCTAGAGTACGCAGGGTCAGAGTTGCATCTTGCATCACAGGCCCATTTATCCAAGTTTCAAGGAAGGCGGGATTTTGGGCCTGGATCTATCCTAACTATCTATAAGCCGTGCTCTCGCATGACATCCGGCGTTTGAACCTTAGCAAGCTCATGTCTTTGGTCGAATACGCCATATAAGACTGATCGCCAAGAGTTCGTCGGGTCAATCAGGATGACCTGATAGAGTTGAAGCAGCTGGGTATAGGTAGGATGACCCACAAGTTATGTCCTCTTTGGTCGAATACGCCTATGTTTGAACATAACCCGGTCAAATGGGTAGTAACGTTGTGTTCTCTTTTGTCGAATACGCCTATGTTTGAACAGGAAGCCCCCAAGTGACATACTTACGAATTATTCTCATCGAGGACCTATGTTTGAGCTGTGCTATGCATCCAACTCTCTTTGGTCCCTGTAATTTGGGCCTCAAGCCTCTTGAGTAGACATGTAGGATGATGACAAGGACTCAGCTTTGAGGAAGTGAAAATGACAGAGGCCCCGAATTATCAGGGATGCCGGCTTTATTATATTGTTGTAATATTTATATCATCAAACTATGTACATCATCAGAGTCGGTGGCTCAAGTATAGTAAGGCCAGAGATGAGCAATATTCCATGGCCGATAGGTCTCCTCCTCTGATGTGCGTGAATCCTTGTGTTCTCGAACGTCAATCAGATAATATGACCCGTTATGCAGATTCTTGCTGACGACCAAAGGTCCTTCCCAAGGCAGTGATAGTTTATGCATACTAGTTTGATCTTGGATGAGCGAGAGTACTAAATCGCCCTCTTGAAAAGTTCTGGTTTTGACTCGGCGGCAGTGATACCATCGTAAATCCTGTTGATAGATAGTTGAACGAGCCACCGCGAGATCACGCTCTTCATCCAACAAATCCAATGCATCCTGATGTGCCTTCTCATTATCAGCTTCAACGTAAGCCTCCAATCGAGGCGAGTCATGACGGATATCACTAGGAAGAACCGCCTCAGCTCCTTAGACCATGAAGAAGGGTGTGTAACCAGTAGATCCGTTGGGTGTTATACTGATGCTCCATAACACGAAAGGTAACTCCTCCACCCAACAACCCGACGTTCTCTTCAAAGGAACCATAAGCCGGGGGTTGATGCCTCACAAAATCTCTTGATTAGCCCGTTCCGCTTGACCATTATCTTGGGGGTGAGCCACGGAGGAAACATCAAGTCGAATATGTTCTCGTTGACAAAATTCCCTCATAGCACCTTTGGACAGATTAGTGCCATTATCTGTTATGATACTGTGAGGAAAGCCAAACCGGAAAATCACCTTCTTAATGAATTGAACCGATGTTTCTGCATCACACTTGCTAACTGGCTCTGCCTCAATCCACTTGGTAAACTTATCCACTGCCACGAAAAGGTGGGTTTTCTTATCCTCGGACCTCTTAAAAGGCCCAACCATATCAAGCCCCCAAGTCGCAAACGGCCAAGTGAAAGATCATGGATGTCGCCTAGAGGGGGGGGGGGCTGAATAGGCGCTTTAAAATAATTACGGTTTAGGCTTGAACAAATGCGGAATAAACCTAGCGGTTAATTTGTCAAGCACAAAACCTACAACAACTAGGCTCACCTATGCGCACCAACAACTTATGCTAAGCAAGGTAAACAACTAGGTGATAGCAAGATATATGACAAGAAACAATATGGCTATCACAAAGTAAAGTGCATAAGTAAAGGGCTCGGGTAAGAGATAACCGAGGCACGCGGAGACGACGATGTATCCCAAAGTTCACACCCTTGCGGATGCTAATCTCCATTTGGAGCGGTGTGGAGGCACAATGCTCCCCAAGAAGCCACTAGGGCCACCGTAATTTCCTCACACCCTCGCACAATGCAAGATGCTGTGATTCCACTAAGGGACCCTTGAGGGCGGTCACCGAACCCGTACAAATGGCAACCCTTGGGGGCAGTCGCCGAACCCGTACAAATTGCTCGGGGCGATCTCCACAACCTAATTGGAGACCCCGACGCTTGCCCGGAGCTTTACACCACAATGATTGAGCTCCGAACACCACCAAGGTTGGGGCTACCTCCACAACTTAATTGGAGGCTCCCAACGACCCCACGAAGCTTGACCACAATGGAATATGGCTCCGCGGTGACCTCAACCGTCTAGGGCGCCCAAGCACCCAAGAGGAACAAGCTCAAGGGTACCAAGCACCCAAGAGTAATAAGCTTCTCAACTTGTAAATTCCACGTATCACCGTGGAGAACTCAAACCGATGCACCAAATGCATTGTAAGGGCACACATAGTGCCCAAGTCCTTCTCTGTCAAATCCCACCAAAGCAACTAATGCTAGGGAGGGAAAAGAGAGGAAGAACAAGAAGGAGAACACCAAGAACTCCAAGATCTAGATCCAAGGGGTTCCCCTCACCTAGAGGAGAAAGTGATTGGTAGAAATGTGGATCTAGCTCTCGTCTCTCTTTCCCCCCAAAAACTAGCAAGAATCCATGGAGGCATTGAGAGATAGCAAGCTCGAAGAAGGTCAACAATGGGGAAGAGCACGAGCTCAAGAGATAAGGTTCATTTGGGAAGAAGACCCCCTTTTATAGGAGGGGAAAAATCCAACCGTTATGTGCTCACCCCGCACATGAGCCGTACTACCGCTCGGGTGGTAGAAGGAGGAAATGGAGCAACAGAATGAACCTTGGGGCGGTAGTGCCGCTTATAAGCGGTACTATCGTTCACCCAGCGGTACTACCGCTGGAGGAGCAGAACACGGGGCCAAAGGAGTTAGGACAGAGCATAGTACGGCGAGAGTAGTGCAGTAGCGATACTACCGCCCGACCTGAGCGGTACTACCGCTTATAGGCGGTAATACCGCCCATTCTAGGCGGCACTACCGCTTATAGGCGAAACTGCCATGCCTTATTGCCGCGCGACTACTGCTGAACCTGACACGAAAAGAGTAGACCCAAAATCGAGGCGGTAGTAGAGCGGTACTGGAGCGATACTACCGCTTGACGCTACAAGCGGTACTACCGCTGGCACTGCGGTACTACCGCAGGGAGAAAAACATAACTGTCATAACTTCTTCATAAGAGCTCCGAATTGAGCAAACTCAAGTTTGTTGGATAGAGGAAGACGAGTAGCATCAAAACAAAGGCAGGGAGGCATGTCTAAGATATAGAGGAGTGAACACTCCATCAGAGAAGAACCGGCATAACCTCCAACATCGAAAACATCATATAAGATGCATGTGAACTCTGTTTTTGATGAACTCGAGCTTGTCATCAAGATGACCATAAGCTCTAAGACTCACAAAGAGAACTGGCAAAACCCCCCCAACATCTAAAACATCATAGTAGATGTATGTGAACTCTGTTTTCGATGAACTCGAGCTTGTCATGAAAATGACCATAAGCTCCAAATCTCACAAAGAGAAGAACCAAACAAGAACCAAGAAAGATGATGCAAGCATGCAATGGTTTGAGCTCTCTACGAACGATACGGTCAAGCTACTCATTGAGAGCCCCCCTTGATAGTACGACAATCAATCCTATAACTCGGTCTCCCAACTACCATCATGAGGCTGGTAAAATAGAAAACCTATCAAGGGCAAACCTTTGCCTGGCACAGAGTCCACTTGAGCTAGATGTAGACGATCTTGACTTCCTCAAGATGGACCACCTTTCTTGATTGCGTTGGCTCGGTGAAGACTAGTAGATTGCTCCCCCATACTCCACTACGGGTGGGCCACTCTTCGGCATATCTTCACAAGTCCATTGTCACCACAATGGACGGTAATCTTCAAGCACTTGATCTCCTCGTGATGCATCACTTGAACTTGCACACCGCAACCTAACCTCACAAAGAACTCTCGCCAAGACCATGAGTTAGTACACAAAGCGTAATTGATAATGCTTACCATACCATGGGATCACTTGATCCCTCTCGGTACATCTTCTACGCTCTGTGTGTTAATCAACTTGATTCACTCTTTCACTTAGTGTTGATAAACCTAGAATCTTTCTTGGATGATGTCTTGAAGGTAAACATGAATGATCACACACTCTTCTTCTTCAAGACATGCTTGCAGTAAGCTCAACACTCACGAGACCAATCTTTGGATAATTCCTTGATACGTCCATTTTGCATCATGCTTTTATGTAGATATTTATTGCACTATGGGCTGTTATTACACGTTATGTCACAATACTTATGCCTTTTCTCTCTTATTTTACACGGTTTATATGAAGAGGGAGAATGCCGGCAGCTGGAATTCTGGGCTGGAAATGGAGCAAACATTGGAGACATATTCTGCACAACTCAAAAAGCTCCGAAACTCCACGAAACATCGTTTCAGAAAATATAAAAAATATCTGGCGAAAGAGATTTACCAGGGGGCCACCACCTGTCCACGAGGGTGGGGGGCGCCCCCCTCTAGGCGCGCCCCCTACCTCGTGGGCCAACCGATGACCCCCCCCGATGCCCATCTTCTCCTATATGAGGTGTTTTTACCTGGAAAAATTCAGAAGGAGGCTTTCGGGACTAGACGCCACCGTCTCGAGGTGGAACCTTGGCGGAAACCAATCTAGGGCTTCGTCGAAGCTGTTCTGCCGGGGATACTTCCCTCCGGGAGGGGGAAATTGTCACCGCCGTCATCACCAACAGCTCTCCCATCTCGGGGTGGGTTATCTTCATCAACATCTTCACCAGCACCATCTCCTCTCAAACCCTAGTTCATCTCTTGTATCCAATCTTTGTACCCAAACCTCAGATTGGTACCTATGGTTTGCTAGTAGTGTTGATTACTCCTTGTAGTTGATGCTAGTTGGTTTACTTGGTGGAAGATCATATGTTCAGATCCATTATGCATATTAATACCCCTCTGATCATGAACAATATTATGTCTTATGAGTAGTTACTTTTGTTCCTGAGGACATGGGAGAAGTCTTGCTATAAGTAGTCATGTGAATTTGGTATTCGTTCAATATTTTGATGAGATGTATGTTGTCTCTCCTCTAGTGGTGTTGTCGAGGGGATGAACCCTAGGCAGGCAACGGAAGCCGGATCCTTTTCAAAATCAACGGGGCTAGCGTCGCCCCGCAATCCGCCTCTGACTTGGCCGGGTCGCTCAACCCGGCCAGGACCCACGATCCAGCAAGACTCTCCAGTCCGGCCGGCTCCCCCGATCCGGCCCCAACGGCCGGCTCGAGGGATCCGGACCCGACACGCCAAGACTTCCTCAACAAGCCAGACCGACCCATGGCATGTTCCCCAATCCGGCCACGGGTCAGCTCCCGTCCCATCTCAACCATACAATGGGACGAGATGCACCTACTGATGACCTAGGCGATAGTGCCTCGCCCATGCCCCTAGTCAGCCGGGGCGTGGCTACAGTGCAATCATCACAACCCATGACGCCGGCAGACGGTGACATGACAGAGTACGCCGTACCCGACTCAGCCCGGCCAATCCTTGGCGACCGACAAGACGGCACACAGTTGATACGTCCAAAACATATCTATAATTTCTGCTTGCTCCATGCCTCTTTTGGGTGATATTGCTATGATATTTACACACTTCCATACACTTTTGATCATATTTGGACTAACCTATTAACTCAGTGCACCCCAGTGCCAGTTTCTGTTTTCGGCTGTTTTTGTATTTCAGGTTTTCACGTTACGAGAACTGCCAGGAAAAATCCAGAAAAATTATATAAAAAATCAGCGTTCCAGAACCTACTGTGCGCCCGAAGGACAACCGGGGG
>LR738715.1:608133551-608144821 GCA_902687465.1 Secale cereale | reverse complement strand
CATGAGTCCATGACCAGTAGCTATGTGATGTTCTCCTCCCGTTCTTGTGCTTCACTAATTAGTTCTCGTGAGCTGCCCTACATGATCGAGGCACATATGTAATCCTTATGCTGTTGCTATGATGAGTTTGCTGGGATCCGATGGATTATGAGATTATGTTCAGATTGTGCTTGAGTAATATATTTGATCTACCTCTTTTATATTTATGTTCGTAAGTAATTCTTGCATGTTCTCCGTTGTTATTTATTGCTTTGGCCAAGTAATAGGTAGTGACTCCAAGAGGGAACGTTATGCTTGATTGTGGGTTCATGCCCCTCGATGACTAGTTTGAGTGACAGAAACATGAGTCTAGGGGATGTGCTGTTGCCACAAGGGGGGAAAACAACGGTGCTTGTGCCCGCGGGTGCAAGGATTGTTTACTTTACGCAAAGTTCTTTTAATGCAGTTGTCTGTTGCATTGAGTTTACACTGTGGGTGGGACTCGCAACTTAATACCAGCGAGATGTTCTGGATAGATATCTCAAGGTGGATGATTAGTAGTAGATATTGATGGATTTCGGTCTACTTACTTTGGCGTACCGTCCATGCTTTGAACCTCAACCTTTCTTGCAATGTAGTCAGCATTGGTTTGCGCACATGGTCCTGTCAATTGCCCAACTGTAATTCGTTTACCTCACATAGCTGTTTTATCGTCTTTTGGGAGAGAGACATCACTAGTGAACATCATGAGACTCCGGTCCATATTACCATCATTGATCACATCCGCTATTTACTTTTCGCTATTATTTACTATTGCAATTATATCTATCACTACTATCACTTGCGTTTAATCCTTTGTGAACTACAAGGCCGGAGGGATTGACAACCTCTCTGTACTCGTTGGGAGCAAAGTTATTTGTATCTGTGTGCAGTTCCATGTTGATTGCTAATATCTGGCGACGTAGCAGTTGACACCTTCTTGTTGAACCTAGGAGTCTCTGGGGATTCGATCCTTGGTATCTTTGCCAAGGGAAAAACTTCCGCAACACTACATCTCACACCTTCCACTTGGGGTAACCAACGAGGGGCGAGAAGCCTAGCAAGAGTTTTTCTGGCGCCGTTGCCGGGGACTCTACTCTTCAAGATAGGGGAGTTGCACGCTATCTTTTACCTTTGCTTTTTAGTCTTGTTAGTTTACCTTTCAGTTTCTGCTTTAGTATCTTTTATCAAAAATCACAAAAATAGTTATCTTGCTTGCTTGCTACTATGGGTTCCACCGAGAACACCAAGTTGTGTGACTTCACTAGTCACATCAACGATGACTTTATCAGCACACCTATCACTACACCTGCCACTTCAGCACCTTCATATGAAATTAAACCTGCTTTACTGAATCTAGTTATGAAAGATCAATTCTCCGGTGCTGGAGATGATGCTGCTTTACACTTGAACAACTTTGTTGAACTTTGTGATATTTAAAAGTACCAAGAAATAGATGGTAATATTGTTAAGCTTAAGCTTTTTCCTTTCTCCTTGATAGGAGGAGCTAAAATTTGGTTTCAGTCTTTGCCTAGAAATAGCATAGATTCATGGGACAAGTGCAAAGATGCTTTTATCGGAAAATACTATCCACCTGCTAAAATTATCCAACTGAGAAGTAACATAATGAACTTTAAACAATTGGATAATGAACACGTTGCCCAAGCTTGGGAACGTATGGAATCTCTTATCAAGAACTGCCCTACTCATGGTTTGACTACTTGGATGGTTATCCAAACTTTTTATGCAGGCTTGAACTTTACCTCGCAGAACTTGTTAGATTCGGCCGCGGGAGGAACCTTTATGTCAACTACACTTGGTGCTGCCACGAAGCTTCTCGATGAGATGATGACCAACTATTCCCAATGGCACACCGAAGGCGCTCCAACAGGTAGGAAGGTAAACTCTGTCGAGGAAATTTCCTCCCTTAATGAAAAAGTTGACTTGATCATGTCTCTACTTTCGAAGCAATCCTCTGTTGATCCTCGTGATGTTCCTTTAAATTCTTTGATTGCTCAAGAACAAGTAGATGTGAACTTTATCTCTAGAAACAATTTTAACAACAATGCTTATAGGAGTAATTTTGGTAGCAATCCTAAACCATTCCCCTCTAATTCTTATGGGAACAACAATGTTTATCCTAGCACTAGGAACTCCAATACTGAACTAGAGATTATGATTAAAGATTTCATCACTACCCAAAAAGCCTTTAATACGAGTGTAGAAGAAAAACTACATAAACTAGATGATCTCTCTTTGAAGGTAGACCATTTAGCCAATGAGATAGAATTGCTTAAAATTAAAACTTCTCCTCTTGAGGAGAGGAAGGTCACTCCTATTAATGCTACACTGTTGCTACTATCCAAGTTGTTGAGGATATCCAAACTCTTAGCACCCTACACCTCACAAATTAATGAAAATATTAGGATGATGGCTAAACTTAAAGAAAGATGGGCTAGAGAAAGGGAGGAAGAGGATAGAATTAAGAGCCTTCCTACCCACCACACTGTTGCTACTATCCAAGTTGTTGAGGATATCCAAACTCTTAGCACCCAATGTACTCCTGGTCCCATTGGACCCATTAATGGTGATGCTATGACTATAGAAACTACCAAACATGTTAACCTAAAGGACACCACTACCACTTTACTTGATGCTAGTGACCTTGATTTTGATAATTGCACTCTTACCGAAGTTATTGATTTCCTTCACAAGATGTCTAGAGATCCCCGCACTAGCACGCTTAACCTTGCCTTCACAGAGCATATCACTAATGCTCTCATCAAAGCTAGGGAGGAGAAACTTAGAGTAGAAGCCTCCATACCTAGAAAGCTAGAAGATGGTTGGGATCCTATGATAAAAATTAAATTGAATGACTTCTCTTGCTATGCATTATGTGATGTTGGAGCTAGTACCTCTGTTATGCCCAAAAGAATATATGATATGCTTAAATTGAAACCTTATGATTCTTGTTCCTTTGGTGTTCGTCTCGTTGATTCTTCCATAAAGAAACCTTTGGGGAGGATCGACGATGTTCTTATCGTTGTCAATGATAATTATGTTCCCGTTGGTTTTACTATTATGGATATTGAATGTGAGCCTTTTTGTCCAATTATTTTGGGACGTCCCTTTTTACGCACCGTTGGTGCTATCATTGACATGAAAGAGGGGAATATAAAATTTCAGTTTCCTCTCAAGAAAGGGATGGAACACTTCCCTCGAAAGAAGATCAAGTTACCTTTTTAGTCCGTTGTACGGACTAGCTATTCTTTTACTCTTGATAAAACTTGATATATATGCATTATGCCTAGCTTAAAGGCATAAAAGAAAGCACTTTTGGGAGGCAGCCCACATGAATAAATTTATTTTGCTTTTGTTGTGTCTTGATGTTGTTACTACTGTAGCATCATCATTGTATCTTTACTTTTCAATTTTGTGCCAAGTGTAGCCTCTGATTGCTAGAAAGTTCAAAAGTTGTGAGGTGCTGTCCAGGAAACAGATTCTGTCCTTGGATAGAAAAATTCGTATAAAATCACCAGATCATCTTTTTGGTCTAAATTTTTTCGACAGCGTGCTCTATATAATTTTCTTTCGTGCGTCTGTTCTGAGTTTTTTTATTAGAGTTTCAGAAGTGCCCCGAACAAATCAATTACTACCTGCTGTTCTGTTTTTCACAGATTCTGTCCTGTTTTGCTTTTCCTTCATTTTGCAAACCAAGAGCTTGCTTTTTCTTTGCAAAAACCTTTTGGCAATCTTGAGAAACAGTAGACCTTCAAGAATATCTTTATTTCCAGCAAGGTACAATTATTTTATTATGGGTACTAACCTCGCTAATCAGATTATGATGAGTTATGTATGAAGGGAGTTTTCAAGTGTGCGAGGGAAGATGATAAAAAGATTCAGGAGTGTCAAGCGCTCAAGCTTGGGGATGCCCCCATGCACCCCCAAGAAATATTCAAGGAGACTCAAGCGTCTAAGCTTGGGGATGCCCCCGTGCATCCCCTTCTCCATCAACATTATCAGTTCGTCTTTCGTTCCACTATATTTTAATCACTTCATGTGTTATGTGCTATGCTTGGAGCGTCTTGCTTTTAGTTTTCTTTAGTTTTTCATAACAAGTCGGAACTCAGCTTTCTTTATGTGGGAGAGAAACACGCTCCACTTCTACCTAGAACATAACATAGAATTTTCATGGCTATCTTTGCTGTGTGTGTTCTTTGTCTTTTAATAGCTACTATCATGCTTAGCTCTTAGTATTCATGCTTATCTTTTCAAAGAGCTTTTGTTTAGTTGGTTGCTTGAACTCTCTTTAATTATCATGCTTATCTTATTAAGAGAGTTTGCTTCCGTTGCATTGGTTGATATGTCTATGATAAAGATGCTACGTGCATAATGGCGCTTAGTAGTTCAGGTTTTCTTATGGTTAGTCTCAAATAGCTGGGGGATTCCCAATGTGTTATTGGAGTACCAACATGATTTGTTTGCCAATGATGTGGTATGGTTTAGTAATATCTTCCTTCAAGAATTTATTTTGATTGACTTGGCGTATGCTCACGCATATTTAAGACTGTAAAGAAAGTCTGTCAAGCCTTGATGATCTTTTGTTTCTGAGTAGCGATATAACTACCATGCCTGATTCAATGTTGCTTTGTCGCTCTGCATGATTATGACCATCATTGCTCTCTTAGTTGGTCGCTCCCAGTCTTTTGCTAACCTCCACCTGTACTAAGCGGACTGACTGCTTGTGCATCCAAATTCTTTTAAACCAGTTATGCCATATGAGTCCACCATACCTTCCTACATGGTATTTACCTGCCATTCCTAACGGAGACTTGCATGTACCATCTCGAAATTATTCAAAAAAATGCATTCCTATTTTGTGCCTCTGTTTTAAGTTCATGAGGAAGTAGTAGTTAATTCATGATCTTTTTAAGTTGGACAAGCTTCACCCCGGGATTGCATGTCTAATGTGCAAACCCATAACACGAGAAGGAACTGGCATTGAGTGCGCCCGGCTCAAAATTAATATAACAAACAAACCCTCCTTCACGCTTTGTTCATGAGTAATCAGAAAACTTTGGCAGTGATAAACAAAGAGGATGTGATCGTCCTCATTCGGGAGCCGTTCCTCGAAACTTGTCCATCTCAAGAAGTAATTGAGTTATCTGCTAGCATTCGTTGACGAAACATGCATGATCAAAAAAATAATTATTACCTCTGTTTTTAAAACCAAGAGCTCTGGTACATGTTTTGTCTTTGTTTCCGACTACGGGTTTTCAACCTTGCCAACAAAAGCCATGGTTCGAGAGTCTCCACCTTCTTTTAAAGCACCAACTACTGAGAGCATGATTGTCATTCTGAGTGTAATGTGCATTGTCCCAAAGTAGCATTGTCTTTTGCATGATTATGATATCGTTTATTCTGAAATTATTGTATCTATTCATCACTTAAACCTTGGAGGTGCCCCTGCATTTATGTTTTGCTTCACTAAAGGGGGCAAGGGAGATATCACTTTGTCATATTTCCACACCATGCTCATTACAAATCTATTTGATGTTTCAGTATCATAATGTAAAACTTTCAGTTCTTTGTGATTTTCTCATGAGGCAACTTAATTACTACAGATTCATTGTCTCAGTAAGCTTTTGTCATATGACTATGAAAAATCCTTATATGGTTAATAGCATGTCACCACAGAAATTATTCTTGTTATCATTTACCTACTCGAGGACGAGCAGGAATTAAGCTTGGGGATGTTGATACGTCCAAAACGTATCTATAATTTCTGCTTGCTCCATGCCTCTTTTGGGTGATATTGCTATGATATTTATACACTTCCATACACTTTTGATCATATTTGGACTAACCTATTAACTCAGTGCACCCCAGTGCCAGTTTTTGTTTTCTGCTGTTTTTGTATTTCAGGTTTTCCCATTACGAGAACTGCCAGAAAAATCCCGGAAAAATTATATAAAAAATCAGCGTTCCAGAAGCTTCCTGGCAGCCGAAGTAGGGCCGGAGGGGGGCCACCAGGGCTCCAGGCGCCCTGGTGGCGCGGCCCCCCTCCTGGCCGCGCCGGGGGGGTGCCTGGGCCCCCCAGGCCTCCGCTGATGCCCCCCTTTGGCATATATTTATATCGTGTCCCAAAACCCTCGAGACGGGAACCCTTTTTCGCGATCTCATCTCTGTTCCGCCGCCGCCGCGCTTCCAATATCGGGAGCGCCAGGAGAACTCTTCCCGGCACTCTGCCGGAGGGGAGGATCACCACCGGGAGCTTCTCCACCACCATGGACGCCTCCCGGATGAGTTGTGAGTAGTCTCCCTTGGACCATGGGTCCATGACCAGTAGCTATGTGATGTTCTCCTCCCGTTCTTGTGCTTCACTAATTAGTCCTCGTGAGCTGCCCTACATGATCGAGGCACATATGTAATCCTTATGCTGTTGCTATGTTGAGTTTGCTGGGATCCGATGGATTGTGAGATTATGTTCAGATTGTGTTTGAGTAATATATTTGATCTACCTCTTTTATATTTATGTTCGTAAGTAATTCTTGCATGTTCTCCGTTGTTATTTATTGCTTTGGCCAAGTAGTAGGTAGTGACTCCAAGAGGGAACGTTATGCTTGATTGTGGGTTCATGCCCCTCGATGACTAGCTTGAGTGACAGAAACATGAGTCTAGGGGATGTGCCGTTGCCACAAGGGGGAAAACAACGGTGCTTGTGCCCGCGGGTGCAAGGATTGTTTACTTTACGCAAAGTTCTTTTAATGCAGTTGTCTGTTGCATTGAGTTTACACTATGGGTGGGACTCGCAACTTAATACCAGCGAGATGTTCTGGATAGATATCTCAAGGTGGATGATTAGTAGTAGATATTGATGGATTTCGGTCTACTTACTTTGGCGTACCGCCCATGCTTTGAACCTCAACCTTTCTTGCAATGTAGTCAGCATTGGTTTGCGCACATGGTCCTGTCAATTGCCCAGCTGTAATTCTTTTACCTCACATAGCTGTTTTATCGTCTTTTGGGAGAGAGACATCACTAGTGAACATCATGAGACTCCGGTCCATATTACCATCTTTGATCACATCCGCTATTTACTTTTCGCTATTATTTACTATTGCAATTATATCTATCACTACTATCACTTGCGTTTAATCCTTTGTGAACTACAAGGCCGGAGGGATTGACAACCTCTCTGTACTCGTTGGGAGCAAAGTTATTTGTATCTGTGTGCTGGTCCGCGTTGATTGCTAATATCTGGCGCCATAGCAGTTGACACCTTCTTGTTGAACCTAGGAGTCTCTGGGGATTCGATCATTGGTATCTTTGCCAAGGGAAAAACTTCCGCAACACTACATCTCACACCTTCCACTTGGGGTAACCAACGAGGGGCGAGAAGCCTAGCAACAGTGCCCCCATACCCGACGGGCCCCGCACCCGGAGAACCCGGCGAGCCGTGTACCCGGCGGGTCCCAGCGTCGGCTTCCCGAACAATCCCAATCCGGCCCCACGGTCGTGTAACTTTACCATTGTATCCCTGGGGGGTTGGCCTATATAAAACCCCCCAGATCCCTCATGCATACGGGCGAGGTGAACTAGAGAACAGGATAGACACCTCATGAGAAGTAGCCTAAGCCCTGGCCTGTCTTCCTCCTTCCACTACACAGCTCAAGGAGCAACTATGTATTGATAAACATCAACCACCTTCGGCACGATTAAGGGTATTATCTCCCCGGAGAGCCCCAAACCTGGGTATGTCTTGCGTCCCGCGCTCGCTCATGCCAACCCCGCTTCTGGAGTCCACCAGTGCCCTCGAGTCACCCCCTATCTTTAGCCATCCCTTGGCATCTGCCGTGCACCCACCACGACAGTTGGCGCCCACCGTGGGACGGCTCGAGGTCCTGGCCGGGAGCATGCTTCAGACGGGGCCCCACTCCTACTCCGACGAGCTCGTTGTGCTGACGGACACATCGTCGACGCCCTCGCTACCTCCTTTGCCGCACTGCACATCTCCGATGCACCAGCGGCTGATGAGTTCCCCAACGAGGTACTAGACTTCTCCGACTCCACCATCACTCCCGGCGGCAGCACTCCCGACGGAGCGATGGACCTCTGCGTGGAGGTTTTCGTCACCGACACCGGCGCCACCTCTTCATCAAGCGCGGCGAGGAAGGCTGCCAAGGCTGAGGCCGCGGCGGAACGGGCCGCCCCGCCTGACCCGTTGCGCGCCACTACCCAGCGCCTCCGCATTCCCATCGGCACTGACGTCGACGCCTCCAACATCCCCGAGGCGCGGACCCGCCTCGACGGGGACCGCGAGCGCCTGCTGGACCTCACCCAGTCGCTCGCCGCAACGGAGCACCGCCTCGCATCTGCTCAGATGGAGCGCGATGCTGCCTACGGCTACACGCCTGGTGCCGCCGAGCCTAGCCAGGTCACGGACGTGCGGACCCGGGGCGGCAGGATCGGACGCGCCCTCGGCACCCTTCCTCCCATCTATGAAACTCCCGTGAAGAACATGTGCGCTACTCAGGCGGCCGCGGTCGGCATGGAGCAGCTCGCAGGCGAAGAACTGTGGGAGCGCCTCAAGAGGGTGAGCGACCTCCTCACGGCGGCCAACGCGCAGCAGGACCGCTTCAACCGGCTTGCCAAACTAGCCGGATCCGGCTCCGCCCGCGTCGTTGGAGCTGGCGACGACCAGCACTCGGTGTCTTCCCCACCCGGCCAGGCGCACTCCAGCCGCACCCAGACCCGGCGCAACCCCGCCCCGACAACCGCTGGTGGCTTAGGTGATGAGTCGCCTTCCGAAGTCCAGCGCCGGCTCAACCCTACTCCCAAGCCGACCCGGCCGCAAACTGTGGTCGACCGGCGGGCTGGGCCCACGCGCCATCGACACCGCCGACGCTCGCCACTGCCTCGACGGGCTCGCCCGCTCCCAGGAGCTGGAGGAAACCGACGCGGTCGGTCCGGCGTGTTTCGGTCCGCGCATCCGGAGCGAGCCCTTTGTCAAAGGGTTCACGCTTCCCCGCGACACGCCTAAGTACAACGACACCGTGAAGCCGGAGGACTGGCTCACCAACTACACCACCGCCATCGGCATCGCTGGCGGCAACCACCACCTCGCCGTCCTCTACGCACCACTCGTGCTCTAGGGATCGACCCGCACGTGGCTGAACAGCCTGCCGATGGGCAGCATCAACACATGGGTCAATTTCGAGGAGGCCTTCGTCCGCAATTTCACCGGGACCTACCGGCGACCCGACTGTCCCAGCTAGCTCGCCATGTGCGTGCAGGGGCCGACGGAAACCGGCCGGGAGTACCTAGCACGCTGGACCGAGCTCCGGAACAGCTGTGAAGGCGTCCACGAGGTCCAGGCAATCCAGTACTTTGTCAATGGGTGTCGGGACGATACCCACCTCAAGCACAAGCTGTTGCGCTCCGAACCGACCACCATGTCCGCGCTCATAGGAACGGCGGACAAGTACGCAAACGCCGACTCCGCTATGAAGATCCAGGTGGCCCTAGACGAAGCCGGCAAGACCCGGCCACTCCTGCTCTCCAATCGGCCGGATCCGGCTGGACGTCCTATTCAGCGATAGCAGCCATTTCCGACGCGAGCTGATCTGGTTCGAGGTGGTGGACCTGTCCAACGCATACCACGCACTGCTCGGCCGGCCCGTGCTCGCCAAATTCATGGCGGTCCCCCACTATGCCTACCTGAAGATGAAGCTGCCGGGTCCAAAGGGCCTCATCACCATCACCGGTAACTACCACAAGTCTCTGGAGTGTGCACGAGACGGATCCAAGCTGGCCAAGTCAATGGTCATCGCCAAGGAGCGGCGCCAGCTCGACCAGATCATTGCCCTCGCTGGCGAGGCAGCAACCACGCCAGTCCTAGCCGAGGAGCCGGCCAACGAAGACTCGTTCAAACCCTCCAAGGAAACCAAGAAGGTGAAGCTGAACCCAGAAGACCCCAACTGCAGCAAGTACGTCGTCGTGGGCACTCGCTTCGGCGACAAATAGGAAGGCGAGCTCGTCGACTTCCTCTGTGAGAATCGGGGTATCTTTGCATGGTCCCCAAAGGACATGCCGGGCATCCCGAGGAAGTACGCCGAGGACAAACTTCACGTCCGCAAGGACGCCAAGCCTGTCCACCGGCCTCTACGACGTTTCTCCGAAGAGAAGAGAAGGACCATCGGTGAAGAGATCGCCAAGCTTTTGGTGGCCGGCTTCATCATGGAAGTATTTCACCCCGAGTGGCTGGCCAACCCAGTCCTCGTCCTGAAGGAAAACAACACCTGGCGCATGTGTATCGACTACACCAGTCTGAACAAGGCCTGCCCCAAGGACCCATGCGCCCTCCCGCGGATCGACGAAGTCATCGACTCCACCGCTGGGTGCGAGTTCCTGTCCTTCCTGGAAGCTTACTCCGGCTACCATCAGATCAAGCTGGACCCGGCCGACGCCCTGAAGAAGTCCTTCATCACGCCCTTTGGGGCGTATTGCTACATCACCATGTTGCTCGGCCTGAAGAACGCCGGAGCCACCTTCCAGCGGTGCATGCAGAAATGCTTGCTGCCGCAGCTTGGCCACAATATCCATGTCTACATGGACAACATCGTGGTGAAGACCAAGCATCACCTCACGCTCCTCGACGATCTGAAGGAAACCTTCGCCAACCTGCGCGAGTACAAGGTCAAGCTCAACCCAGAGAAATGCGTTTTCGGCGTCCCAGCCGGAAAGCTACTCGACTTCCTCGTCTCGGAGCGCGACATTGAGGCAAACCCGGAGAAAATCAAGGCCATCGAGCACATGCGCAAGCCGGCTCAGCTACGTGATGTCCATAAGTTCACCGGCTGCTTGGCCTCGGTCAGCCGGTTCCTCAGCCGGCTGTGCGAGAGAGCCTTGCCCCTATACCAGCTGATGAAGAAGATGACGCCGTTCAAATGGAACGACCAGGCGGACGAAGCTTTTCGAGACCTCAAGGGCATGCTCTCCACCCCACCCGTCCTAGCCGCCCAAGCCAAAAAGGAGCCGCTGTTGCTCTACATAGCTGCAACCTCGTGCTCGGCCAGCACGGTGCTCGTGGTCGAGCGACCAGAGAAGGGCAAGATCAAAGCCGTCCAGCGCCCCGTCTACTACCTGAGCGAGGTGCTCTCCACCTCAAAGCAGAACTACCCGCACTACCAGAAGATGTGCTACGGCGTGTACTTCACCGCCAAGAAGCTGAAGCAGTACTTCCAAGAGCA
>LR738715.1:608059232-608087476 GCA_902687465.1 Secale cereale | reverse complement strand
CTTGGTCTTCTTGGCCCAGAACAGGTAGTACTTGTTCCAGAGCTCCCGCGCGCCGAGCCTTGGCGCGAAGACGACATTCCTCTTCCGCAGGAGAGCAAGCTTCGCCGCCTGCTCAGATTTCTCTTTCTTGGCCTTCTCCGCCTTCGCCTTCTCGGTCTTCGGGGCCATGGCGGAGGCGGCGAGGGAAGGGGGACGAAGAGTCCGGCGGCGCCGCAGATGCGAGAGACAGCGGAGGAGGTGTGGAGGCGGAGCGCAAAGGGGAATTTCTGGAGATGGAAGAAGCAATGAAGACGAAGTAAGGTAACGGCCCCTGCTTCCTCTGCTTTTAAGGGGGAAGTGGGGGACGCTCCGCATTTCCCATTAAAGAACGTGGCCACGTTCTCTCCCACGACGCCGCAATCGACGCGTGCCGTTACGGAGGGACGCGGCGGATGCGGAAGGGGATTCGGCGTGCCGTGGGCCGAGCGTGCCCGTGCACTGTTTTGGGCCTGGCCCAACAGCGCTCGGCACCGTGTGTGGCCCAGGCCCGGGGGCTCCTGTCGGTGTACTAAGGTAGGGGTACCTCAGTACCCCAACTTGTGCACGGGCAGTAGCAGCTTCCCGCGGCAGGGCCTACCACGTGCTTGCCGGAGACCTTTCTGATCCATATGAAGCCATTCAAAAACAAAGTATACAAGACAGAAGATCAAGGCCCCGGCAAGTGGAGCTTGCCGGGAAGGCCGTCCCAGGCTCAAGATCACCTCACCAACACAAGGCCCTAGCAAGAGGAACTTGCCAGGAAGACCAGAAGACTATATCTAGAAGACGAGCCCCGGCGCACTCTGCGCCCCGGCAAGACCCGGGGAGCGACAAGCTTCCCGGCCCGACAAGATCAAGACCCCGGCAAGGTGCTTGCCGGGGGAAGTCTGCGCTGTGTGCCCGCGCGCCAGCTCATCGGTCCACGCGTCGCCCTGGGGCCATTCCAGGGACGCGTGGCGGATGGCTGTGCAGCCTGGGGGACACGGTGGCACTCCACGGTGACGAAGCCATCGCCGTGGCGAACGGAGACGCAAGGGCGGGCGCTTTTGGGGTCGACGGTGACGGGCATTTAATGCTCTTGTCCCCCACTGTCAAAGTAGGTGATGACCACTGTTCATCCACTGTTCATCCACTGTTCCCGCACTATTACAACTACCACCAAAGTTACGTTTTTACCCTTTCCCCTACGTTGACACCTGTCGGTGACCCCTAGAGCTATAAAAGGAGGCCCATGCACAACGTAGAAAGGGTTCAGAACCTAGATCGCTCATTCGCTCGGTGTAGCTAGTTCTTCAAGCTCCCGAGCTCCAACACTCAATACAATCTAAGCAGGAGTAGGGTTTTACGCGTCCATCGCGGCCCGAACCTGGGTAAACTGCCTGCGTGAGCTCCTCGATCTGCTCTTTGTGCTCCCTCTGCTCCCTTACCGCACGAACAAGGGGCTCCGGTCCCATAGGTGCTCGTGGTGGACAGTTTCCCCCGACAACGATAATTCCCATGTGTCCTCGGGAGCGCTTTCCTTCATATAAGAGTTTGTCCAGGCTTGTCCTTTGCTGCAAAAAAGTATTGGGCCATCTTGCTGCACCTTATTTACTCTTACTATTTGTCACTTGCTACCAATTACCTTATCACAAAACTATCTGTTACCGATAATTTCAGTGCTTGCAGAAAATACCTTACTGAAAATTGCCTATCATTTCCTTCTGCTCCTCGTTGGGTTCGACACACTTACTTATCAAAAGGACTACGATAGATCCCCTACACTTGTGGGTCATCAAGACTCTTTTCTGGCGCCGTTGACGTGGAGTGAAGCGCCTTTGGTAAGGACAAATTTATATAGTGTGCTGAAATTTACTGTCACTTGTTACTATGGCTCATCATCCTTTGAGGGGCTTGTTCGGGGTATCTTCACCCCGACCAGTAGAGCAAAGAGTTGCTCCTCAACCTACTGAACGTACTGAAAATGTTTGCTATGAAATTCCTTCGGGTATGATAGAGAAACTGCTAGATAATCCCTTTACAGGAGATGGAACATTGCATCCCGACTTACACCTAATCTATGTGGATGAAGTTTGTGGATTATTTAAGCTTGCAGGTATGCCCGAGGATGTTATCAAGAAGAAGGTCTTCCCTTTATCTTTGAAGGGAGATGCATTGACATGGTTTAGGCTATGTAGGGGTGGATTAACGAGCTGCTCGGCTCGTTAAGCTCGTGCTCGTTAAGCTCGTGCTCGTTAAGGCTCGGCTCGTTAAGATTAACGAGCAGAAAACTCTGCTCGGCTCGGTTCGTTTGAAGCTCGTTAAGCTCGTGAGCGCTCGCGAGCGCTCGTTAACAGATTCTGATGACTTATGGTCTATAGGATGAGTGTTTATATGTGGTTGTAAGAAGAAATATGGTGACTACAAAATGAAATGCACTAGTTTGTTACCTCATATGTAGATTAGGTTGAATAAATGGGTTGAGGTGCTACGAAATTGTTGTCAATTAAGATGGAAATATGTGTTGTGTTGTTACTAACGAGCTACTCGTGAAACTCGTTAGCTCGTTCGTTAAGCTCGTTAAGCTTAACGAGCTGAAATCAATGCTTGGCTCTGTTCATTAAGAAGCGAGCCACGAGCTTAACGAGCCGAACTATCGAGCGCTCATTATGCTTGCGAGCTACGAGCTTTTGGTCCAGCCCTAAGGCTATGCGATGATATTGGATCATGGAACTATAATCGACTGAAGTTGGAATTTCATCAGAAGTTCTACCGTATGTGTCGTGGTTTTGTCACGGTAGATGTCCTAGCACAAGGACTTAGTCGTGGAGCCAACGCATCTATGTAGTAGCTTGAGAGGGGTTGAGCAGAATCGAGAGACACAACACAAGACAAGGATTTAGACAGCTTCGGGCCCCGGGAAATATCATCCGGTAACAACCCTACATGTTGTTTGTGGCTAGGTCTCATTATCATCACGAGAGAGTCGACGGTAAACCGACTCTTTGTGTCTAGCCCTAGAGATTGTTTCTTCTTGTCTGTCCCTCTTTGGGGAGCCCTGCCCCTCCTTATATAAGTTGAAGGGGCGGGTTACATGACTAGTCCTAGTAGGATTAGGATTACTCTATTACAAGTGGAGTCCTACTCTTGCTTCCTTTGTAGGAGAATATTCCTTGTGCTTTCCTCATAAACCGGCCCACCATAACATGAACCGGCCTTCCATAAAACACCTCTGGGCCACTGGGTCTTGTCGTTCCTCTGACCCACTCGCCGGGTCACCCATAAGTTGCCAGGCTCAGGCGGGTCACTTAGTGAGTCGTCCAGTCAGGGCAGGTCATTAGTGAGTCGCCAAGTCCGGCTGGGTTATACTTCCGACCGGGTTACGTCGCGGGGTATATCCCCGACATTAGCCCCCAGTTTAATTTGGATTTATCCATGTTGAACTAATCTGCAACATAAACACAAGAACAAATTTGGCGGCTTGTGCTCCATGTTAAATATTCTTATAAGCCGGCATTTGATTATCCTTAAATCCTTGTCATTTCTTCCTTCTTAAAAATCCGAGTCAATAGAACAGCTTCATAATCAATTTGCTTGCAGAAGATATTTTGTAAATAAAGAATCCATTTGAATTGACCTTCAATGCTCTGATTTGACAAAAATATTAGTCTTCAAATATTCAACTGATATTCAGCCGGTTTGAAAATATAGAACTTGCCAGTTTATGATTGCCAAAATTACCGGGTCATAAAAACTGGTGATCCCGGGTCATGACTATTTATAGACGCTGGGTTATGATTGTTGCCAACACCGGGTCACACAATTAATCTTCCCGATTTGCCCAAAACTGAGAATTTCAAGATGTTCCTCCTTTATATGCATCCTGTAGCCCCCAAGTCTTAAGAGGAGAACATAGTGATAGCTTAAGACTTGTTTCAATATAAATGTTGCAACCTTGAAGAAATCCAGATTGTTCATCCCAGTCACTAGTAAAAACTGAAGACTCCATATTATGTAGCCCCCAAGTGCCGGGTTGTCATGCTTGCAGCAGCCTGGGACTTATAATTGCCTTATGCTCATTAAAACTTCAACTAGTGTAGCCCCCAAGGGCCAGGTCATTATGCAATATTGAGCAGGGACTTTATAAATATGATCATGTAGACTTGAACAGCAACGTGTAGCCCCCAAGGGCTGGCTCAACAAAATAATATCGAGCTGGGACTTTATATATATATACTTCTTTGAAAAGAACGTCATATGATGTAACCCCCATCATGGGGCTTGAACCCACGTCCACAAGGTTAAGAGCTTTGTGCATTACCAATTGAGCAGTGGACCTTTTAATATAACAGATTAAGACTTGTGTACCTTGAATTATTGATATGAGTAATTGGTAGCCCCCAAGGGCTGACTCATTACGATGTGATGAGTTGGGTCTTCAATAAGGTGAGCAAACAATGACTTTGCATTAGCCCCCAAGGGTCATGGTGCATGCTTGCAGCGACATGATACTTATGTATTTGATGTAATCGCAACTTTAAATAATGTAGCCCCCAAGTGCCGGGTCATAAGCCTGCAGCAACTCAGGACTATTCCTTCTGTTGTAGAATAAATTATATCCATTGCGCAGAAGCAAATTTGAAAACCTCAATCATAATATTGGTTATTGATAACCATAATAAAAATCCAGCCGTGTTGGCTATTAAAGATTTGAATAATATAACCTGGTTTGAAAACTGATTCATGCCATATACACCGGTATATCCGTGCCCATATGATACATGCTATGATGATGGAATAATGATGCAATGTATGACACAATATATGATGATGTATGTGTATGATCAAGAGGGTTTAAGCTATGGTTCAGATATGACCAGAGCCCCCAAGTAGTCATAATTGTGGCATTGTGCCGATCAAGAGGTGTAGCTATGGTTCGAATACGACCAAGCCCCCAAGTGATTTCCCTGGTGCCCTTATGCCTATCAAGAGGTGTAACTATGGTTCGAACCCATAGCCCCCAAGTGATTTCTGTGGTGGCCATAAGCCTATAAAGAGGTGTAGCTATGGTTCGAATACGACCAAGCCCCCAAGTGATTTCCCTGGTGCCCTTATGCCTATCAAGAGGTGTGACTATGGTTCGAACATAGCCCCCAAGTGATATTGTGAGCTGTGCTCAAGGGATACCCATGTTTGAGCTGTGCTGTGCAGCAGACTCTCTTTGGCCCCTTATGATAATATTGGCTTGATAGCCGGATTACCGAAGTAACCAGAGCTGTGCTCTTATGATAATATTGGCTTGATAGCCGGATCACCGAAGTAACCAGAGTTGTGCTCTTATGATAATATTGGCTTGATAGCCGGATCAATGGGTAATTAGAACTCCGCTTTATAAACAGAAGCCCCCATGTGATATTTTTTTGAGCTGTGCTTAGTGGGTACCTATGTTTGAGTTGTGCTTTTGCAACACTCTCTTTGGCCCCTTTTGACTTTTCTGAGAACTCGAACTTTGCGAGAGATATTTCTTCTTGAACCGGATTTTAAACAGGATATTGAGAGCTTAAAAGCTTTGTGGGAGACATCTTTCCCTTGAACCGGATCTTAAACCGGAATCTTCATTTTCAGCCGGAATTTTTCTGACGGCCTTTAAACTCGAACTTGTGAGAGATTAATTCTTTTTGAACCAGAGATTCTTAAACCAGATTTGAGAGCTTCACGCCTTTGTAAGAGACATATTTCCCTTGAACCGGATTTTAAACCGAAATCCTTCTTCTTAAGCCAGAAATTTTCTGACGGCCTTTAAATTTGCACCAGTATGGCGGTTTAGGGTCCTGCATTAGTTAACTTTGCAAACAGGAGTAATTGCCCTTTTTTAAAGAAAGCAATATATAATAAAAATATACTGGATGGATTTCACCTGATATGTTAGGGTAGTATTTGTCCGCCTTAGAGTTGATGATCAGTTGACCACCATGATGAAGCGACGTGGTAACCGTGCGAATGGGCAAGTGAGCCGCATTGTGTTGATATATGCCAAACCGCGGAGGCGGACGGAAAAAACAACCGCAACATTAGAGGCAGTATGGACGGGCGAGAGTCGCTACTGCTCTTCCAGTGACCAAATGTCCTGCATAAATAATATCATAAACCAGAGTAATTGTTCTCAAAAGGAAAAAATGAGACATGCTATTTAAATTAGTCTAGACCGATATCACCTGATGTATTTGGACCTTATGATCCTCATCGGTCCGTTAGTCAACCCGGCATGTTGAATAGGCCGGACCGCAGGGCGGACAGTAAAACGACCGTAGCATCAGAGGCAGCACAGACACATGAGTCGGCCGTAGTGTTGTAAGCCGGCGCAAACGAGCAAGTTGTTCTCCGCGTTGTAAACCGGTGCGGACGCGTGAACCGTCAAGAGGGCAGATGAGCGAGTCGTCCGTGGCGTTGTAAGGCGGCGCAGACGGGCGAGTCGGCCAAGGTATTGTAAGCCGGCGCGGGAGTACGTTGAGTAAGGACGACAACATGTGCCGAATGATGTTGGCACACCTCCATCTCCGCGGTATAATGCTACTTTGTAATGAATAATTCTCCTACACATAAAATACAGCAGGGCAAAGTAGTTTTGTTCGGATGATTTAATATGTGCTAAAAAATAAATAGGGTAAATAGCACCTGGTATTTTTCGTCGAGTCCAAAGCGATCGAAGCAAAATTCAACATGCCGGTTTAATGAGCCTTCATATCCACCCACACACCCATCAAGTTTTGGAGGACGTGCCCAAATGGCAATTTTTACGGCAAATATATCATTGTTTTGGCCGATGCTAATCATGTTAGCTTTGACTGACTCGTGCATGCACCATTGGAGCTGTTTGTTCTTTGAGACAGCAGCATACGACACATCTTGACTTTGATCTGCCGCAAATTACTAGTTTGGTACTTGCCCGCTGGATTCCTATTCCATTATTGTAGGCAGATTGGTCTCTGAACCATCACATAGGCATGCACTGCCCAGGGTATCTCCTTCGCCGTATCCTTGTTCAGCATACTAACCTCCAGGCCTTGTACACCTTGAAACCATCGAAACTGCGGTAACTGAAGCCTAAAAACTTATCGCAACCCACAGGTATCCCTCAAGCTGTAACTCGAAACAGCGGCTGAGGGGCGCCGGAGGCTCGGACTCAAGCGCGGGCGGGTCTCCTGCAGCCTGCGAGGTGGCCTGAAACAGCGGCTCTCGACGGGTCATGGCAGAGGTGTTTGCAGCAGAGGGCGGCTCAGGCGTGCGGGCACAGAGACCCGCCGAGGTAGCTTCAAAGTCTGGTGACGGCGGCGACTCGCAGGCGCGGCTTGACGACGGTCGGCTCGGCGTGAGGCCCAGGCGACTGAGGCCAGAGGCTTTCAATGGTAGGTGGAAGTTGTGGCAAAGGCCCAGTCCGGCGGGTGCGAAGCCGAGGTGACCAATACCGGGGCGGTTTCGATGGTGGGTTGACGGGTTGGTCGGGCCACTCGCGGGGCAAAAAAGCCAGATGAGGTCCCGCGGCGGTGAGTCCGATTCACGGCTGAGGCTAGAGGCGCTGGTCGTGGAGGGTTGCAGGCGGAGATGAGGTCACGCTGGCGACTTGTGATGGAGTGAGGCCGGCAACAGCTCAGAGGGGTCGGCTTACAACCGCTCCGGCAAAGTGACGGTGGCTGCAGACGGCGACTTGATGCCGAGAAAGACGGAGGCGAGGTTGCTTTTGCATGCATGTTCCGATTGATTTTATCCGATCAGGTGGATATTTCATTGTTTTGTTGATGATGTGACATTTTCTCATATGCATATTCTCTATACGTGTCCATCTCTTTAATTTTGTGGAGCAACAACTTGTAGATTTCTTTCTGAACAACAACGGTCGGCCATATACGGGCGACTCAACGCGCGGTCGTAGCCGCAGCAGCAGAGACGAGGCGGATCGCAGGTGGGCAGCGGCGACGTGAGGCTGGGGCGGCGGCTCGGAGGCGATCCGTCAAGGAGGCGGATGCGAGGGCGGTTCTTGGTTGGGACACCCTTTTTTTCCTTTTATCCTTTTGTCGCTTATGTTCCGTAGTACTAGTACTAATCCATGGTTGATATCCTCTTGTTTCCGTCAGGTGATGAATAGTAATAGCAGCCACTTTGTCTGATCTCCCCATAACTGGCCTGATCATCTTCGCAACTTGAGCAAGCAACTAGCCTTGCCTTAGTTTCAAATGACAGCTCAACAGAAATCGATCCGGATTCGACGGATCATCTAGTTGCGGCGGCGCGCTCCATGCAACCCTAATCTTTCTTTAATTCAAACCTCCTACGGGTATTAGATCTGACTGCTCACCTTGAATACAATGTAAATCCTTCCCCAACAATTCTTCTTCACCTGGAAAATTGCAAACTTCTCAATCCCTAGAAGAAATCCCTCCAAGAACTGAACACCACCGTGCGCAAGCCCCACGGTGGGCGCCAACTGTCGTGGTTTTGTCAACGCAGATGTCCTAGCACAAGGACCTAGTCGTGCAGCCAACGCATCTATGTTGTAGCTTGAGAGGGGTTGAGCGGAATCGAGAGACGCAACACAAGACAAGGATTCAGACAGCTTTGGGCCCCGGGAAACATCATCCGGTAACAACCCTACATGATGTTTGTGGCTAGGACTCATTATCATCACGAGAGAGTCGTCGGTAAACCGGCTCTTTGTGTCTAGCCCTAGAGATTGTTTTTTCTTGCCTATCCCTCTTTGGGGAGCCCTGCCCCTCCTTATATAAGTTGAAGGGGCGGGTTACATGACTAGTCCTAGTAGGATTAGGATTACTCCATTACAAGTGGAGTCCTAGTCTTGCTTCCTTTGTAGGAGAATATTCCTTGTGCTTTCCTCATAAACCGGCCCACCATAACATGAACCGGCCTTCCATAAACCGCCTTCTAGGCCACCGGGTCTTGTCGTTCCTCTGACCTGCTCGCCGGGTCACCCATAAGTCGCCAGGCTCGGGTGGGTCACTTAGTGAGTCGTCCAGTCAGGGTAGGTCATTAGTGAGTCGCCAAGTCCGGCCGGGTTATACTTCCGACTGGGTTACGCCGCGGGGTATATCCCCGACTGTCGGCGTCCAGGGAACCAGGGTACCCAGACTTGCCTGTCTACGGACCGCGACGCGCTCCTACAGGAGCCTGGTACAGCCCAGCTGATCGACCAGCTGCCCAAGACCCTCGCGAGGGAGCCAAGCCTTGCGAGGAGAACAACGTCAAGACCCCCTCAGGAGCGGCCTCGGGAAGGTTCTCCGGAGGGGCGGAGAATCCAAGGCCAAGCTTGCTTCAGGAGGAGGCAGTGATGTCAGCAGTGACGCAACGCGCCAGCGGGTGCCAGCGTCCGCCAGCGGCGCAGTTGCCATTTCGGTGCAAGGGGACAGCGCAGCCGCAGGTTCCCGAGGAGCGGGACAAAGGTTTCCCCATTGGTGCAATAAGACCGAAAACCGCAAGGACGGCAAGGAGGATGTCACCGCCGAGCCCACCACCGCGTCACCGCCTGATCGTTTTGCAGGCGAAGACTGCTTTTGTCAGGGTAGGAACGTCCTTATGTTCCCGCCCAAAAATGGCCGTTGTGGGATCCCTTCCCGCCTAAACATTTCGGGGGAAGAGGACCCTGGCCGCCTATATAAGTAGCTAGGATCCCCACTATGAAGGGGGGGAGGGACAGATCCATAAACTCTGCCATCACGCAAAGGAGCAAGAACACTTGCCTCCTGGCCCTCCTTAGCTCACCTCCTGAGTTCAGGAACCACTGTACTAGTTCATATTCCAGCCCTCCCGAGGCGAATCCACCAAAGCAGGAAGTAGGGTATTACACCACGCGGTGGCCTGAACGTGGGTAAACTCTTGCGTGCTTCACTTGTTGTTTGCTTGAATCTCTTCACTAGGCGAGCTCGAGACGCTTGGTAGACGTGAGTGGGAGAGATCTTCGTTCACACCCCTGTGTTTGAACTTCTTGGGTTTTGCGGAGCCCTAAATCCGACATTTGGCGCACCAGGTAGGGGGCGTGTCAAGATCCCGCCTCTCCGACGACCTCGTCCCGCTCTTGTCCATCGACCCCTCGTCGCCCAGCTTCAACAAACCGCGACCACGATGGCAGAGGCACATCAGACGCGTGCGGAAGCCTATGGCGCCCTCGCCCCTCAGGCATCGCCCTTCGGACGCGGGACTCGCCGTCATCCGGCCTTGATCGGGGCCGATGGCACGATGAGCATCACCGACCCGCCGTCGGGGGACCGGCAGCACCCACCGCCCACTCGACGCCAAAGCCGCGCGGCGGCGCGGGCCGCCGAGCACGTAACAGCGAGCTCACGGGACCGGTGCAAAATGGCGAACATGAGGGCCACGCTGCTGGTGGCAAGGGAGCTGCTAAGGTGCCGGTTGCTCGATAGCGGCCATGACGCGCTGCTCCTCAGGGTGGCCGAGCTCCTCGACGCCGCCAGCACCGGAGCCAAGCCATTCTGCTTCCACACGACGACGCTAGGGACCGGGTGCCGTGCCAGCCGCGCCCGGTCGCCCGTATGGTCAAGACCTGAGGTGACCTACGAGGGCGACATGGGGTATGATCCGCTGAACCATGTGTATGACACCACCCCTCTGCCTCAAAGCCCTTTGTACTCAGGTACCGCTCCTATCGAGGAGCTATGTAGGATCGAAAGTATGTCTAGAGGGGGGGTGATTAGACTACTTGACAATATAAAAAATCTGCCTTTTGATTAAGCAAAGTTTTTGGCAGTTTCACAATTAAGATCAAATCAAGTATCACCCTACACATGCAATTCTAGAGTATAAGCAGCGGAAAGTAAATTGCACATGTAAAAGAGAGGTGGAGAAGATCAAACGCAGTTTGGTGACACGAAGATTTTTGTCGTGGTTCCGATAGGTGGTGCTATCGTACATCCACGTTGATGGAGACTTCAACCCACGGAGGGTAACGGCTGCGCGAGTCCACGGAGGGGTCCACCCACGAAGGGTCCACGAAGAAGCAACCTTGTCTATTCCATCATGGCCTATGCCCACGGAGGACTAGCCTTACTCGGGGTAGATCTTCACGAAGTAGGCGATCTCCTTGCCCTTACAAACTTCTTGGTTCAACTCCACATCTCAAAGACGGAGGCTCCCAAGCGACACCTAACCAATCTAGGAGGCACCACCCTCCAAAAGGTAATAGATGGTGTTGATGGTGATGAACTCCTTGCTCTTGTGCTTCAAATGATAATCTCCCCAACACTCAACTCTCCTCACTGATATGGCTGTGGTGGAAGAAAGGTTTGAGTGGAAAGCAACTTGGGAAGGCTAGAAATCAAGTTTCATATGGTAGGAATGGAATGGCTTGATCTCAACACAAGGGTAGGTGGTTCACTTCTCAGAAAGTGTATGGTAGAAGTGGTGGTACTTTCTGATGGCTCTCCCCACGAATGAAGAGGGGGTGGAGGGGTATATATAGCCTCCACACAAAATCCAACCGTTACACACACATTTGACCAATCTCGGTGAGACCGAAGTGAAAACTCGGTCAGACCGAAAGTTCAAATATAGTGAACGTTGGGATTTTCGGTGGGACCGAAAATACCATCTCGGTGTGTCCGAAGTGAGTCAAAGGTTGGAGCTTGCCATCTCGGTGAGACCGAAAGTAACAACTCGGATATTCCGAAGTGATGTCAATTGGTTACAGAAGGTTGGCAGTCCATTTTCGGTGAGACCGAAACTCAAAATCGGATGGACCGAGAAATTAGGGTTTGGGAGAATAACTGAGGTGGTTCATCTCGGTGGGACTGAGTTTGCAGAATCGGTTTGTCCGAGATTACTTATGAGTGTGTTAAGTAGTGAAAAGTGCTGATAGTTGAGGGAGCTAGATCACCAAGCACTTGAGCAACCAGATCATTAACACAACCTCATCCCCTTTTAATAGTATTGGCTTTTCCTATGGACTCAATGTGATCTTTGATCACTAAACCAAAAATAGAGTCTTGAGATTTTGCCAATGCTTGTCTTAGCATTTTGAGGGGTCCACTTCTTCAGACATTTCCATACCCATATCATCGAACTTTTCTGAAATGATTCTCAAGTAAATATTAGTTCAATGATATATATGTTGTTATTAATTACCAAAACCACCCGGGGATTAGTTGCACTTTCAATCTCCCCCTTTTTGGTAATTGATGACAACATATAGATCAAAGCTTCGACAAAGGATATAATCAATGAATAATATCGTCGCTTTGAGAAGTATGTGATAAACAAGAGCTCCCCCTAAATTTGTGCATTATTTAAAATTTGCGTTTGAATGCAAATGCACAATCGATTAGGATTATGGGTCACTCTTCCATGTCACATACATCTTGGTGGAGCGCACAAAATGATAAGAATGAATAACATGCACTTAATCACCAAGACAAGAGTAAATAGCCATACAATAAGGAATAGCATAGGATAAGCAATAAGCACACATTAAGCATAGTATGACTAAGCACTCATTAAGGTAGCATCAAACGTAGTAGCAAGCACACTTAAAGTATCAGGAACCAAAAGAAACCAATGTATCTCAAGGAAAAACCGGCAAAAGAACGAAAGACGAAAGAGCACTCTCTCTCTCGAAGCCCTATGATCTATAACAATTTCTCCCCCTTTGGCAACAAGTTACCAAAAAGTTCGAAAAGGTATAGAGCTAAGCGTCACTGCGGGCTCTGCTGGCGGCTCCCGTCTGGGTAGATGTCGGTGTAGAGATAGCTGCATCTGCGAAGACTTCTGCTGATGTCTGCGGTGGAGGAGTGGATGCTGGAGCTGGAGGAACTGCTGGAGCTGTAGCTGGTGCTGAAGTGGTAGCCCTGGAGTCTGTCACTGGGATAGCTGCAGATCTGGATCCTCTGGGAACCTGAGCAGTCTGGCGATGAGAGTCCTGGACTAGATCATCCTGCATAAGCTCTGCTCTCTCCTGCCTTGTCTCCTCCATGTCTGCCTCAAGCTTGTTGACAGGCACCTGAATCTCAGTCAGCTTCACGTCCAGAGCGTGGATCTTGTCCTCGACAATCCTCTCTAGGCTCTCCTGAGATTGCTCAATGCTGGCCAGGCGTTGTTCAATCCTTTGGGTAGCTTCAAGAATTTGTTCTCCAAAGCTCTTTGGCTTAGCTGCTGCTGCTGCCTCTTTGTCAGCTTTAGCCTTCTTCGCAGCTTCGATTTTGGCTTGTCCTTCAACTGAGGTAGGATCCTCTTCATCCATCACAACTACGTTGTCCTCATGCTCTGGCTGCAGTGGCAAGTGCTTCCTATCCAACATGAATTTGCCCGTGCCAAACTTGGCGTTGATGAGCATCTGAATCTGCGGTGCAAACCCACACGACCTCTTCTGGTCAGCTGCAGTCCTCTTAATGGTCTCAACCATCAAGTCCATCACCTTGAAAGGTGCCTTCTCATCGAGAATGTGCAGCATGTTGATAGAATAGCCTCGAATCATCCGGTGGTCTCCAGACTTAGGCATCAATGTATGCCTCAGAATAGTGTTAGTGGTGGTCAGACCTGCCTGGAGATAGTACACTGAGCCAAGCTTCCATCCTTCCAAATCAGCAGCCGGGATCTCCTTGTACATGTTCTTCATGGAATCACGACTCTTCTTAGGAATCCCATAGACATCAATGTCGTCCTCTCTCTGCACTGGAGCGTTCAGAAGTTCTGCCCATTCTTCAACAGTCGAAGAAAACCGTTGACCTTCAGTCATCCAGGTGATCTTGCCATCAGGATAGAAGTGGGCTGTGGCATAGAACTGCATGATCATCTCGTCATTCCAAGCTGTCAGCTCTTGACCCACAAAATCAGCAACTCCACATGCAGTAAAGCTCTCATGCACATGGGGAAAGAAGTCCCGGTGCTCTTCACTGTCAATATACTTCCAGTCAACATACCTGGTGTCAGCAACAATGGGCTTCTTATCCATCAGCACGGTCTCATAGAAATCCTGCTGCTCTCTGGTGTGGAATCTGGGGTCCACAGCAGTCCTTCTCCTTACAGCATATGGATCAGACTGTCTCCATAGCCTGAGACCTTTGTCCTTCCTTGCCTTCATGTCCTCAGCTTGAGGATGGGCATCATTGTGGAGTGGCAACTTGGGACGGAGCTTGAGCAACACATGCTCTTCATCTGATTCAGACGGTGGCATCTCACCTTTGTTCTTCTCAGAAGCTGGAATGCTTCTGGTTGTTCTCTTGGGCTTGGCTAGAGCTGCCTTGGCTTGAGCAGGCTTCTTGGGTTTAGAGGAGGCTTGAGCCCGAATAGCATCACCCATGAACTTAGCTTTCTGAGGAGGAGGCTGGGGTGCATCTTCTTCTTCTTCTTCTGCAGCATCAACTTGAGGTTCAGCATATACTACCCTCTTCCTTTTGGAAGTCTTCTTCACCTTGCTTGGAGCAGGCTCTTCCAAGTTGAGCTTCTTTGCAACTGCTGACTGCTTTACTTTGCTTGTGCCTTTCCTTGACTGCTGCCCTTGGTGCTCTTTGGCAACCACATTCCTCTTTGGCTTGGAGGTAACTTCCTCAGCAACAAAGTCAGAGTCCTCATCATCAGAAGTTCTCTTCTTCCTGGTTCTGGTGGCTGCAGGAGGCAAACCACTAGGGGTGCTCCTCTCACCATCATCACTGGAGCTGCTAGCAGGACTTGTATCTGCCTCTGGAATCTCAGCAAAAGGTGACTCAGACCTGTTCTGGCTGTCACTGACATCTGACATGGCTGAAAACCTGTGAAAAGATAAGGTATAGGCAGAGTAGAAGAGTTATCACAACTGCAGAGGTTTTTGCAAAAAAAATTGAGTTCAAAACTTAGTTTTGAGTTTTCACAGAATGTATTTCGGTCAAACCGATTTTAAGTTTCGGTGAAACCGAAGTGTTCAACAGAAACCTACACACCACTTTCGGTCAGA
The DNA here is from genome assembly GCA_902687465.1 of Secale cereale. Taxonomy (NCBI): domain Eukaryota; kingdom Viridiplantae; phylum Streptophyta; class Magnoliopsida; order Poales; family Poaceae; genus Secale; species Secale cereale. The sequence goes on along the minus strand of LR738715.1, from coordinate 608,072,532 downwards.
CCGAAATGGGTTTCGGTCCTACCGATAACTTAGGGTTTCACTGAAACTACGTTTCGGTCATTCCGATTGGCACAACTCGGTTAAACCGAATGATGCAGTGCAATGGCCAGAGGCCAAATCGGTCATTCCGAGTTTCAAAATCGGTTTCACCGAGATGCGTTCCGTGGAAACCTAAACCTAAGAATTTTGCTCGAAACTAGAGGATCTGAACTAATGTATAGGGAATATCTCAAACGTGGATTGAATCATGGCAAGCCTATCGTGCAAGAATCAGATGGGGAGCACGAAAGGGGTCGGGATACACCCTAACTTGGTGGAATCCCTCTACGGCGGCAACGGTGGAGATGATTACCGTTGACGGCGGCGGAGACCTGCGGCGAGGGCGCACAGGCGATGACGGCGACGATCCGTAGACCAGGGCGACGGCAGCAGGGGTCTTGGGGGCGAACGGTTTGAAGAATTAAATCGCGCGCAGCCCTCAGGTATATATAACCCCATGCTGTCGGTGGGACCGAGTTGAAAAACTCGGTGTCACCGAGATGTATAACTGCTGTGCAGTTACGCATATCGGTCAGACCGAGATTTTGAACTCGGTTTCACCGAGATGAAACCTAGATCAGTCTAAGCGTTTCGGTTGGACCGAGATTGAGAAGCCGGTCAGACCGAAATGGACTTAGAAGGTTTTGGAAGTCAGCCTTAGACGAATCGGTGGTTCCGAGTGCTCCTCACTCGGACTATCCGAAAAAGACTTGTTCAAAGTTGTGATATGAGCATGAATAGAATTTGAGACAAGAAAGCATAGATAGCTAGGGAAAGATGCTTAGGCATTCTTGTCCATCCATTTGGCCAGAAAAAGAAAACAAAACAATCAAAACAACAAATGGATGTCCTTGAATGGATAAAATCATGCATTCAACATGCTCACACAATAAGATAGCAACTGAAATATGTGTCAAACATGCACAACCAACACTCTAGCTACTAGCACACAATTTGTCGATGACTAGGTCATCTATATATGAGTATATTGACTTAGGAGCCAAATGAGAACATTTGATCATAGGTCATACTCATCGTTTAAGCACAAGTGGGGTTACCACTTTTACATAAAGCATTTATGTGTTCACATCATTTGGAGATGCTTTAGCTCAATTTTTTTTTAGAGCAAAGCTCCCCCTAGATGTGAGAACCCCTTTTAAAGGGTCAAACTAACCTTGGGTTGTCGTAGAAGACTTCATGTAGATGTTGAAGATGTGGATGCTCAAAGTTGATGTAGATCATCAAGAGTTGGGAGCTATCCTTTGGATTAGGGCACTTTCAATACCTACATGGGTTAGTCCCACAAGGAACAAACAAGAATATCCATAGACATAGAGTGAAGTACATAAAAGATGATGTCCATGAAAGCAATGATTACCTTGTCCCTTGACTTACCAACAAGAGGGTTTGTGACTCCATGAACTAGTGCATGATGTGGAAGTTGATTGCACAAGTTCTTGCCAAAATGAATATGAGTGAAGTTTGTTGGCGGAGTCACCCTCAAGAACCTTCTAGTTCTTCTTCTTTGGGATCCACATCATCTTGATGGGAATCCTTGGTGTTGTAGTTGAGCTTGACGAAGTTGAACTTGATGTGTCCTTGGGAACCCACTTGACCATGGCTTGAGGTGCTTCAATGAATGCATCAATCTCCTCTTGAAGCTTGTCCTTGGCCTTTAGCTTGTGGTCTTGTGGTGGAAGGTCATCTTGAGCTTGTTCCACATTGGAAGAAGTAGGATCATACTTCTCCTTTTGTGAAACAAACTGTGGAGTAGGGTATTGACCTTCTTCCCACTCAACACCTTCGGCGTTGAACTTTCGCTCAAAACCAATCCCTTGATTCTTCCGGTGTCTTCCTTGTTTGCGAACAATCTCCTCAAAGTTCTTGCTTCCGGCAAGACTCTTGTAGACACCTTTCTCTATGATTTCCTTCAATAAGCTATTTTCTTGCTCAAGTGTAACTTGGCTTGAAACATTGTTAGTGGAATCAAGAGAACTACTAGAAGCAACAATATTGGATTTAACATTGTTATTGTTACTACTAGAGGAAGAATTTTTTTTATGCTTGTCATGCTTAGTCTTAATAGGTGGCAAGAAATTAGACAAGAGAAGTCGTTTGGTAAGATATGAAGAACTCTTCTTTCGAAGATCGTCATTGATCGCTTTTAGAAACTCATGTTCTTGCTCTAGAGTGAGCTTCTCGAAGCGTAGCTTCTCATGAGATCTTAGGAGCTCTCTATGATCTTCTTGAGTTGTTTCATGAGCTAACTTAAGAGTGTTTAGTTCTTTAGTTAGACGCTCAATCTCCTTCATAGCATTGTCATTCGACTCTTCTCGACTATAAAGACTACTAGCATTTTCATCACTACTAAGCTCACTAGATTTATCATGCAAGAGCTCATCTTCAGCAAGCAAGTCATCCTCATCACTATCAAAGTCAATGAATTCAGGGTGTGTTACCTTGGGGCCTTTAGCCATGAAGCATCTTCCAATTCCCTCATTTGGTGAATCAAATAAGTCATAGGAGTTGGAGTTGGAGGATACGAGTGCAAGTCCGGCAACACCTTCATCTTGACTATAGTCGGAGTCGGAGTGATAGCTTCCATCGGATTGATTGTCGGAGTCGGAGCCGGAGACCCATTCACCTACATGAGCTTGATGTCTTCTTCTTGTGTAGCTCCTTGATGACTTGTCTTTCCTTTCCGAATCCTTGCTTCTCCGAGAGGGTCTTCGTTCATAACGATCATCTCTACTCCTTCTCTCTCTCCGAGGTGACTCATCTCTTGCTCTTCTTCTTGGAGATTCTTCTCTTCTCTTGTGGGGAGCCGTACACTCATTTGAGAAGTGTCCGGGTCTTCCACAATTGTAGCAGTTTCGATCACGACTAGAAGATCTCTTTTCATCATATGATCTAGACTTTGAGCTTCTTTCTTTGCCTCTATTCTTGTAGAACTTGTTGAAGTTCTTGACCATTAGGCTTATCTCTTCATTGGAAATTAGCTTGTCACTTGAGGTAGTAGGAACATCACTTGTAGCTTTGTAAGCACCACTTGACTTATTGTGAAGCTCTTCCTTATCCTTAAGTGTCATCTCATGAGCAACAATTCTTCCAATGACTTCAGTTGGCTTGAGAGTCTTGTAGTTTGGCATCATTTGGATCAAAGTGCACACGGTGTCATACTTTCCATCCAAAGCTCTGAGAATCTTCTTAATGATGAATCGGTCGGTCATTTCTTCGCTTCCTAAGCCTGCAATCTCATTTGTGATGAGAGCAAGCCTAGAGTACATTTCAGCGACTCCTTCACCATCCTTCATCTTGAACTTGTCAAGTTGTCCTTGAAGAATATCTAGCTTTGATTCCTTCACAGATTCAGTACCTTCGTGCATTTCAACCAAAGTATCCCAAATCTCTTTAGCATTCTCAAGACGGCTGATTTTGTTGAACTCCTCGAGACACAAAGCATTGAAGAGAATGTCACAAGCTTGAGCATTGTTTTGCAACATCCGCAACTCTTCCGGTGTAGCTTCGCGATCCGGAACTTTTCCTTCTTCGAAGAAATCACCTTGCATACCAACACAAATAATGCCCCATGCGGCTGGGTTATGACCAAGAATATGCATTTTCATTTTATGCTTCCAACTAGCAAAATTTGTACCATCAAAGTAAGGACCTCTACGATAATTACCCTCACTAGACGCCATACTCTCCTAGGTTGTGAAACCAAGCTTATGGAGTCCAATGCAATGGAAACCAAAACAATGGAGACCAAAGCTCTGATACCACTTGTAGGATTGAAAGTATGTCTAGAGGGGGGGTGATTAGACTACCTGACAATATAAAAATTCTGCCTTTTGATCATGAACAGTTTTTGGCAGTTTCACAATTATGATCAATTCAAGTATCACCCTACACATGCAATTCTAGAGTATAAGCAGCAGAAAGTAAATTGCACATGTAGTAAAGAGAGGTGGAGAAGATCAAACGCAATTTGGAGACACGGAGATTTTTCTCGTGGTTCCGATAGGTGGTGCTATCGTACATCCACGTTGATGGAGACTTCAACCCACGGAGGGTAACGGCTGCGCGAGTCCACGGAGGGCTCCACCCACAAAGGGTCCACGAAGAAGCAACCTTGTCTATTCCATCATGGCCTACGCCCACGGAGGACTAGCCTTACTCGGGGTAGATCTTCACGAAGTAGGCGATCTCCTTGCCCTTACAAACTTCTTGGTTCAACTCCACATCTCGAAGACGGAGGCTCCCAAGCGACACCTAACCAATCTAGAAGGCACCACCCTCCAAAAGGTAATAGATGTTGTTGATGATGATGAACTCCTTGCTCTTGTGCTTCAAATGATAATCTCCCCAACACTCAACTCTCCTCACTGATATGGCTGTGGTGGAAGAAAGGATTGAGTGGAAAGCAACTTGGGAAGGCTAGAAATCAAGTTTCATATGGTAGGAATGGAATAACTTGATCTCAACACAAGGGTAGGTGGTTCTCTTCTCAGAAAGTGTAAGGTAGGAGTGGTAGTACTTTCTGATGGCTCTCTCCACGAATGAAGAGGGGGTGGAGGGGTATATATAGCCTCCACACAAAATCCAACCGTTACACACATAATTGAGCAATCTCGGTGAGACCGAAGTGAAAACTCGGTCAGACCGAAAGTTCAAATATAGTGAACGTTGGGGTTTTCGGTGGGACCGAAAATACCATCTCGGTGTGTCCGATATGAGTCAAAGGTTGGAGCTTGCCATAATCGGTGGGACCGAAATCAACAACTCGGATATTCCGAAATGATGACAAACGGTTACAGAAGGTTGGCAGCCCAGTTTCGGTGAGACCGAACTCAAAATCGGATGGACCGAAATTTCTAGGGTTTTGGAAAATAGCTGAGGTGGTTCATCTCGGTGGGACTGAGTTGGAAGAATCGGTTTGTCCGAGATTACTTATGAGTGTGTTTAGTAGTGAAAGTTGCTGATAGTTAAAGGAGATATATCACTAAGCACTTGAGCAACCAGATCATCAACACAATCTCATCCCCTTTTAATAGTATTGGCTTTCCCTATGGACTCAATGTGATCTTTGATCACTAAACCAAAAATGGAGTCTTGAGCTTTTGCCAATGCTTGCCTTAGCATTTTGAGGGGTCCACTTCTTCAGACATTTCCATACCCATATCATCGAACTTCTCTGAAATGATTCTCAAGTAACTATTAGTTCAATGATATATATGTTGTTATTAATTACCAAAACCACCCGGGGATTAGTTGCACTTTCAATCTCCCCCTTTTTGGTAATTGATGACAACATATAGATCAAAGCTTCAACAAAAGATATAATCAATGAGTAATATCGTCGCTTTGAGAAGTATGTGATAAACAAGAGCTCCCCCTAAATTTGTGCATTATTTAAAATTTGCGTTTGAATGCAAATGCACAATCGATTAGGATTATGGGTCACTCTTCCATGTCACTTACATCTTGGTGGAGCGCACAAAATGATAAGAATGAATAACATGCACTCAATCACCAAGACATGAGTAAATAATCATACAAGAAGGAATAGCATATGATAAGCATTAAGCACACATTAAAGCATAGTACGACCAAGCACTCATTAAGGTAGCATCAAACGTAGTAGCAAGCACACAGAAAGTATCGAAAGACCAAAAGAACCAAATGTATCTCAAAGAAAACCGGCAAAAGAACGAAAGAGAACTCTCTCTCTCGAAGCTCTATGATCTATACAATTTCTCCCCCTTTGGCAACAAGTTACCAAAAAGTTCGAAAAAGCATAGAGCTAAGCGTCACTGTGGGCTCTGCTGGCGGCTGCCGTCTGGGTAGATGTCGGAGTAGAAATGACGGCATCGGCGAAGACTTCTGCTGATGTCTGCGCTGGAGGAGTGGATGCTGGAGCTGGAGCTGGAGGAGGTGCTGAAGTAGTAGCCCTGGAGTCAGTCACTGGGATAGCTGCTGATCGGGATCCTCTGGGAACCTGAGCAGTCTGGCGATGAGAGTCCTGGACTAGATCATCCTGCATGAGCTATGCTCTCTCCTGCCTTGCTTCCTCCATGTCTGCCTCAAGCTTGTTGACGGTCACCTGAATCTCAGTCAGCTTCACGTCCAGAGCGTGGATCTTGTCGTCAACAATCCTCTCTAGGCTTTCCTGAGATTGTTCAATGCTGGCCAGGCGTTGTTCAATTCTCTGGGTAGCTTCAAGAATCTGCTCTCCGAAGCTCTTTGGTTTAGCTGCTGCTGCTGCTGCCTCTTTATCAGCTTTAGCTTTCTTAGCAGCCTTAATTTTGGCTTGACCTTCAACTGAAGTTGGATCCTCTTCATCCATCACAACAATTTTATCTTCATGCTCTGGCTGCAGTGGCAAGTGCTTCCTATCCAACATGAACTTGCCCGTGCCAAACTTGGCATTGATGAGCATCTGAATCTGCGGGGCAAATCCACACGACCTCTTTTGGTCAGCTGCAGTCCTCTTAATGGTCTCTACCATTAAGTCCATCACCTTAAAAGGTGCCTTCTCATCAAGAATGTGCAGCATGTTGATAGAATAGCCTCGAATCATGCGATGGTCTCCAGACTTGGGCATCAATGTATGCCTCAGAATAGTGTTTGTGGTGGTCAGACCTGCCTGGAGATAGTACACTGAGCCAAGCTTCCACCCTTCCAAATCAGCTGCGGGGATCTCCTTGTACATGTTCTTCATGGAATCATGGTTCTTCTTAGGAATCCCATAGACATCAATGTCGTCCTCCCTCTGCACTGGAGCATTAAGAAGTTCTGCCCATTCTTCAACAGACGAAGAAAACCTTTGACCTTCAGTCATCTAGGTGATCTTCCCATCAGGATAAAAGTGGGATGTGGCGTAGAACTGCATGATCATCTCATCGTTCCAATCTGTCAGCTTCTGACCCACAAACTCATCAACTCCACATGAAGTGAAGCTCTCATGCACATGGGGAAAGAAGTCTCGGTGCTCTTCACTGTCGATGTACTTCCAGTCAACATACCTGGTGTCTGCAACAATAGGCTTCTTATCCATCAGCACGGTCTCATAGAAGTCCTGCTGCTCTCTGGTGTGGAATCTGGGGTCCACAGCAGTCCTTCTCCTCACGGCATATGGATCAGACTGTCTCCATAGCCTGAGACCTCTGTCCTTCCTTGCCTTCATATCCTCGGCTTGAGGATGAGCATCGTTGTGGAGTGGCAACTTAGGACGGAGCTTCAGCAACACATGTTCTTCTTCAGACTCAGACGGTGGCATATCACCTTTGTTCTTCTCAGAGGCTGGAATGTTCCTGGTTGTCCTCTTGGGCTTGGCTGGAGCTGCCTTGGCTTGAGCAGGCTTCTTGGGCTTAGAAGTGGCTTGAGCCCTAATTGCATCACCCATGAACTTAGCCTTCTGAGGAGGAGGCTGAGGTGCATCTTCTTCTTCTTCTTCAGCTGCTACATCTGCATGAGGTTCAGCATATACTACCCTCTTCCTCTTGGAAGTTTTCTTCACTTTACTTTGGGCTGGCTCTTCCAAGTTTAGTTTCTTGGCAACAACTGACTGCTTGACCTTGCTGGTGCCTTTCTTGGACTGCTGCCCTTCGTGCTCTTTGGCAACAACTTTTCTCTTGGGCTTGGAGGTTACTTCCTCAGCAACGAAGTCAGAGTCCTCATCATCAGAATTTCTTTGCTTTCTGGTCCTGGTGGCTGCAGGAGGCAAACCACTAGGGGTACTCCTTTCACCATCATCACTAGGACTACTAGCCTCAGGACTAGTATCTGCCTCAGGGATCTCTGCAAACGGTGACTCAGACCTGTTCTGGCTGTCACTGGCATCTGACATGGCTGACAACCTGTGAAAAGATAAGGTATAGGCAGAGTAGAAGAGTTATCACAACTGCAGAGTTTTTGCAAAAAAAATGAGTTCAAATCTTAGTTTTGAGTTTTCACAGAATGCATTTCGGTCAAACCGAATTTCAGTTTCGGTGAATCCGAAGTGTATACAGAGGCTTATCACACCACTTTCGGTCAGACCGAAGTGGGTTTCGGTCCTGCCGAAACACTAGGGTTTCACTAAGACTCTACATCGGTCACACCGATTTGCACGACTCGGCTAGACCGAAAGGTGCAGTGCAATGGCCAGAGGCCAAATCGGTCATTCCGAGTTTTCAAAATCGGTTTCACCGAGATGTATTCCGTGGAAACCTAAACCTAAGAATTTCGCTCGAAACTAAAACGATCTGATCTGATGTTAAGGAATTTTCCAATCGTGGCTAGATACATGGCAAACCAATCGTGCAAGAATCAGATGGGGAGCACGAGAGGGATCGAGACTCACCCTAACTTGGTGAAGTCCCTCTACGGAGGCAACGGCGCGGAGAAGAATACCGTTGACGGCGGCGGAGACCTGCGGCGAGGGCGCACAGGCGACGACGGCGACGATCCGAAGACCAGGGCGACGGCAGCAGGGGACTTGGGGGCGAAACGGTTTGAAGAAATAATCGCGCGCTGCCCTCAGTATATATATCCCCATGCTGTCGGTGGGACCGAGTTGAAAAACTCGGTGACACCGAAATGTATAACTGATGTGCAGTTACGCATATCGGTCACGCCGAGATTTTGAACTCGGTTTCACCGAGATGAAACCTAGATCAGTCTAAGCGTTTCGGTTGGACCGAGTGGGAAAAGTTGGTCAGACCGAAATTGACTTAGAAGGTTTTGGAAGTCAGCCTTAGACGGATCGGTGGCTCCGAGTGCTCCTCACTCGGAGGGTCCGAAAATGACTTGTTCAAAGTTGTGATATGAGCATGAATAGAATTTGAGACAAGAAAGCATAGATAGCTAGGGAAGGTGCTTAGGCATTCTTGTCCATCCATTTGGCCAGAAAAATCAAAACAATCAAAACAACAAATGGATGTCCTTGAATGGATAAAATCATGCATTCAACATGCTCACACAATAAGATAGCAAATGAAATATGTGTCAAACATGCACATCCAACACTCTAGCTACTAGCACACAATTTGTCGATGACTAGGTCATCTATATATGAGTATTTTGACTTAGGAGTCAAATGAGAACATTTGATCATAGGTCATACTCATCGTTTAAGCACAAGTGGGGTTACCACTTTTACATAAAGCATTGATGTGTTCACATCATTTGGAGATGCTTTAGCTCAATTTATAGAGCAAAGCTCCCCTAGATGTGAGAACCCCTTTTAAAGGGTCAAACTAACCTTGGGTTGTCGTAGAAGACTTCATGTAGATGTTGAAGATGTGGATGCTCAATGTTGATGTAGATCATCAAGAGTTGGGAGCTATCCTTTGGATTAGGGCACTTTCAATACCTACATGGGTTAGTCCCACAAGGAACAAACAAGAATATCCATAGACATAGATTGAAGTACACAAAAGATGATGTCCATGAAATCAATGATTACCTTGTCCCTTGACTTACCAACAAGAGGGTTTGTGACTCCATGAACTAGTGCATGATGTGGAAGTTGATTGCACAAGTTCTTGCCAAAATGAATATGAGTGAAGTATGTTGGCGGAGTCACCCTCAAGAACCTTCTAGTTCTTCTTCTTTGGGATCCACATCATCTTGATGGGAATCCTTGGGGTTGTAGTTGAGCTTGACGAAGTAGAACTTGACGTGTCCTTGGGAACCCACTTGACCATGGCTTGAGGTGCTTCTATGAATGCATCAATCTCCTCTTGAAGCTTGTCCTTGGCCTTTAGCTTGTGGTCTTGTGGTGGAAGGTCATCTTGAGCTTGTTCCACATTGGAAGAAGTAGGATCATACTTCTCCTTTTGAGAAACAAACTGTGGAGTAGGGTATTGACCTTCTTCCCACTCAACACCTTCGGCGTTGAACTTTCGCTCAAAACCAATCCCTTGATTCTTCCGGTGCCTTCCTTGTTTGCGAACAATTTCCTCAAAGTTCTTGCTTCCGGCAAGACTCTTGTAGACACCTTTCTCTATGATTTCCTTCAATAAGCTATTTTCTTGCTCAAGTGTAACTTGGCTTGAAACATTGTTAGTGGAATCAAGAGAACTACTAGAAGCAACAATATTAGATTTAACATGGTTATTGTTACTACTAGAGGAAGAATTTTTCTTATGCTTGTCATGCTTAGTCTTAATAGGTGGCAAGAAATTAGACAAGAGAAGTCGTTTGGCAAGATATGAAGAACTCTTCTTTCGAAGATCGTCATTGATCGCTTTTAGAAACTCATGTTCTTGCTCTAGAGTGAGCTTCTCGAAGCGTAGCTTCTCATGAGATCTTAATAGCTCTCTATGATCTTCTTGAGTTGTTTCATGAGCTAACTTAAGAGTGTTTAGTTCTTTAGTTAGACGCTCAATCTCCTTCATAGCATTGTCATTCGACTCTTCTCGACTATAAAGACTACTAGCATTTTCATCGTTACTAAGCTCACTAGATTTATCATGCAAGAGCTCATCTTCACCAAGCAAGTCATCCTCATCACTATTGAAGTCAATGAATTCAGGGTGTGATACCTTGGGGCCTTTAGCCATGAAGCATCTTCCAATTCCCTCATTTGGTGAATCAAATAAGTCGTAGGAGTTGGAGTTGGAGGATACGAGAGCAAGACCGGCAACACCTTCATCTTGACTGTAGTCGGAGTCGGAGTGATAGCTTCCATCGGATTGATTGTCGGAGTCGGAGCCGGAGACCCATTCACCTACATGAGCTTGATGTCTTCTTCTTGTGTAGCTCCTTGATGACTTGTATTTCCTCTCCGAATCCTTGCTTCTCCGAGAGGGTCTTCGTTCATAACGATCATCTCTACTCCTTCTCTCTTTCCGAGGTGACTCATCTCTTGATCTTCTTCTTGGAGATTCTTCTCTTCTCTTGTGGGGAGCCGTACACTCATTTGAGTAGTGTCCGGGTCTTCCACAATTGTAGCAGTTTCGATCACGACTAGAAGATCTCTTTTCATCATATGATCTAGACTTTGAGCTTCTCTCTTTGCCTCTATACTTGTAGAATTTGTTGAAGTTTTTGACCATTAGGCTTATCTCTTCATTGGAAATTAACTTGTCACTTGAGGTTGTGGGAGCATCACTTGTAGCTTTGTAAGCACCGCTTGACTTGTTGTGAAGCTCTTCCTTATCCTTAAGTGTCATCTCATGAGCAACAATTCTTCCAATGACTTCAGTTGGCTTGAGAGTCTTGTAGTTTGGCATCATTTGGATCAAAGTGCACACGGTGTCATACTTTCCATCCAAAGCTCTGAGAATCTTCTTAATGATGAATCGGTCGGTCATTTCTTCGCTTCCTAAGCCGGCAATCTCATTTGTGATGAGAGCAAGCCTAGAGTACATTTCAGCGACTCCTTCACCATCATTCATCTTGAACTTGTCAAGTTGACCTTGAAGAATATCTAGCTTTGATTCCTTCACAGATTCAGTACCTTCGTGCATTTCAACCAAAGTATCCCAAATCTCTTTAGCATTCTCAAGACGGCTGATTTTGTTGAACTCTTCGGGACACAAAGCATTGAAGAGAATGTCACAAGCTTGAGCATTGTTTTGCAACATCCGCAACTCTTCTGGTGTAGCTTCGCGATCCGGAACTTTTCCTTCTTCAAAGAAATCACCTTGCATACCAACACAAATAATGCCCCATGCGGCTGGGTTATGACCAAGAATATGCATTTTCATTTTATGCTTCCAACTAGCAAAATTTGTACCATCAAAGTGAGGACCTCTACGATAATTACCCTCACTAGACGCCATACTCTCCTAGGTTGTGAAACCAAGCTTATGGAGTCCAATGCAATGGAAACCAAATCAATGGAGACCAAAGCTCTGATACCACTTGTAGGATCAAAAGTATGTCTAGAGGGGGGGTGATTAGACTACTTGACAATATAAAAAATCTGCCTTTTGATTAAGCAAAGTTTTTGGCAGTTTCACAATTAAGATCAAATCAAGTATCACCCTACACATGCAATTCTAGAGTATAAGCAGCGGAAAGTAAATTGCACATGTAAAAGAGAGGTGGAGAAGATCAAACGCAGTTTGGTGACACGAAGATTTTTGTCGTGGTTCCGATAGGTGGTGCTATCGTACATCCACGTTGATGGAGACTTCAACCCACGGAGGGTAACGGCTGCGTGAGTCCACGGAGGGGTCCACCCACGAAGGGTCCACGAAGAAGCAACCTTGTCTATTCCATCATGGCCTACGCCCACGGAGGACTAGCCTTACTCGGGGTAGATCTTCACGAAGTAGGCGATCTCCTTGCCCTTACAAACTTCTTGGTTCAACTCCACATCTCAAAGACGGAGGCTCCCAAGCGACACCTAACCAATCTAGGAGGCACCACCCTCCAAAAGGTAATAGATGGTGTTGATGGTGATGAACTCCTTGCTCTTGTGCTTCAAATGATAATCTCCCCAACAGTCAACTCTCCTCACTAATATGGCTGTGGTGGAAGAAAGGTTTGAGTGGAAAGCAACTTGGGAAGGCTAGAAATCAAGTTTCATATGGTAGGAATGGAATGGCTTGATCTCAACACAAGGGTAGGTGGTTCACTTCTCAGAAAGTGTATGGTAGGAGTGGTAGACTTTCTGATGGCTCTCTCCACGAATGAAGAGGGGGTGGAGGGGTATATATAGCCTCCACACAAAATCCAACCGTTACACACACATTTGACCAATCTCGGTGAGACCGAAGTGAAAACTCGGTCAGACCGAAAGTTCAAATATAGTGAACGTTGGGATTTTCGGTGGGACCGAAATACCATCTCGGTGTGTCCGAAGTGAGTCAAAGGTTGGAGCTTGCCATCTCGGTGGGACCGAAAATAACAACTCGGATATTCCGAAGTGATGTCAATTTGTTACAGAAGGTTGGCAGTCCATTTTCGGTGAGACCGAAACTCAAAATCGGATGGACCGAGAAATTAGGGTTTGGAAGAATAACTGAGGTGGTTCATCTCGGTGGGACTGAGTTTGCAGAATCGGTTTGTCCGAGATTACTTATGAGTGTGTTAAGTAGTGAAGAGTGCTGATAGTTGAGGGAGCTAGATCACCAAGCACTTGAGCAACCAGATCATTAACACAACCTCATCCCCTTTTAATAGTATTGGCTTTTCCTATGGACTCAATGTGATCTTTGATCACTAAACCAAAAATAGAGTCTTGAGCTTTTGCCAATGCTTGTCTTAGCATTTTGAGGGGTCCACTTCTTCAGACATTTCCATACCCAAATCATCGAACTTCTCT
>LR738715.1:608023150-608048799 GCA_902687465.1 Secale cereale | reverse complement strand
TGCATCATATACAACTCTTCTTTGAGATATCCATTTAGGAATGCAGTTTTGACATCCATTTGCCAGATTTCATAATCATAAAATGCGGCAATTGCTAACATGATTCGGACAGACTTAAGCATCGCTACAGGTGAGAAAGTCTCATTGTAGTCAACTCCTTGAACTTGTCGAAAACCTTTCGCAACAAGTCGAGCTTTGTAAACAGTAATATTACCGTCTGCGTCGGTCTTCCTCTTGAAGATCCATTTATTTTCGATGGCTTGCCGATCATCGGGCAAGTCAACCAAAGTCCATACTTTGTTCTCATACATGGATCCCATCTCAGATTTCATGGCTTCAAGCCATTTTGCGGAATCCGGGCTCATCATCGCTTCCTCATAGTTCGTAGGTTCATCATGGTCTAGTAACATGATTTCCAGAACGGGGTTGCCGTACCACTCTGGTGCGGAACGTACTCTGGTTGATCTACGACGTTCAGTAGAAACTTGATCCGAAGTTTCATGATCATTATCATCAACTTCCTCACTAATTGGTGTAGGAATCACTGGAACAATTTCCTGTGATGTACCACTTTCCAATATGGGAGAAGGTACAATTACCTCATCAAGCTCTACTTTCCTCCCACTCACTTCTTTCGAGAGAAACTCTTTTTCTAGAAAGGATCCATTCTTAGCAACTAATATCTTGCCTTCGGATCTGTGATAGAAGGTGTACCCAACAGTTTCTTTTTGGGTATTCTATGAAGATTTACTTCTCCGATTTGGGTTCGATCTTATCATGTTGAAACTTTTTCACATAAGCATCGCAGTCCCAAACTTAAAGAAATGACAGCTTAGGTTTATCGTCAAACCACAGTTCATACGGTGTCATCTCCACGGATTTAGATGGTGCCCTATTTAACGTGAATGTAGCTGTCTCTAATGCATAACCCCAAAAGCGATAGTGGTAGATCGGTAAGAGACATCATTGATCGCACCATATCCAATAAAGTACGGTTATGACGTTCGGTCACACCATTACACTGTGGTGTTCCAGGTGGCGTGAGTAGTGAAACTATTTCACATTGTTTTTACTGAAGGCCAAACTCGATAACTCAAATATTTTATCTCTACGATCATATCGTAGAAACTCTTATTTTCTTGTTACGATGATTCTCCACTTCACACTGAAATTCTTTGAACTTTTCAAATGTTTCAGACTTGTGCTTCATTAAGTAGATATACCCATATCTGCTCAAATCATTAGTGAAGGTCAGAAAATAACGATACCCGCCGCGAGCTTCAACACTCATTGGTCTGCATACATCAGCATGTATGATTTCCAACAAATCTGTTGCTTGCTCCACAGTTCCGGAGAACGGAGTTTTAGTCATCTTGCCCATGAGGCATGGTTCGCAAGCACCAAGTGATTCATAATCAAGTGATTCCAAAAGTCCATCATTATGGAGTTTCTTCATGCGTTTTACACCAATATGACCAAGACGGCAGTGCCACAAATAAGTTGCACTATCATTATTAACCTTGCATCTTTTGGCTTCAATATTATGAATATGTGTATCACACGAACGAGATCCAACAAACTATTTTCATTGGGTGTATGACCATAGAAGGTTTTATTCATGTAAACAGAACAACAATTATTCTCTAACCTACATGAATAACCGTATTGCAATAAACATGATCAAATCATATTCATGCTCAACATAAACACCAAATAACACTTATTTAGGTTCAACACTAATCCCGAAAGTATAGGGAGTGTACGATGGTGATCATATCAATCTTGGAACTATTTCCAATACACATCGTCACTTCATCCTTTAACTAGTTTCTGTTCATTATGCAACTCCTATTTCGAGTTACTACTCTTTAGCAACTGAACCAATATCAAATACCGAGGGGTTGCTATGAACATTAGTAAAATACACAACAATTAATCTGTATATCAAATATACCTTTGTTCACTTTGCCATCCTTCTTATCCGCCAAATATCTAGGGCAGTTTCACTTCTAGTGACCATTTCCTTTGCAGTAGAAGCACTTGTTTCAGGCTTGAGTTTAGCTTTGGGTTTCTTCATGGGAGTGACAACTTGCTTGTCATTCTTCTTGAAGTTCCCCTTCTATCCCTTTGCCCTTTACTTGAAACAAGTGGTCTTGTTAACCATCAACACTTGATGCTCTTTCTTGATTTCTACCTTCGCCGATTTCAGCATCGCGAAGAGCTCGGGAATTACTTTCGTCATCCCTTGCATATTATAGTTCATCACGAAGTTCTACTAACTTGGTGATAGTGACTAGAGAACTTTGTCAATTACTATCTTATCTGGAAGATTAACTCCCACTTGATTCAAGTAATTGTAGTACCCAGACAATCTGAGCACATGCTCACTGGTTGAGCTATTCTCCTCCATCTTGTAGGCAAAGTACTGTCAGAGGTCTTATACCTCTCGACACGGGTATGAGTATGAAATACTAATTTCAACTCTTGGAACATCTCATATGCTCCGTGGCGTTCAAAACATTTTTGAAGTCCCGGTTATAAGCCGTAAAGTATGGTGCACTAAACTATCAAGTAGTCATCATATCGAGCTTTTGTCAAAACGTTCATAACGTCTACATCTGCTCCTGCAATAGGTCTGTCACCTAGCGGTGCATCAAGGACATAATTCTTCTGTGCAGCAATGAGGATAATCCTCAGATCACGGAACAATTCCGCATCATTGCTACTAACATCTTTCAACTTAGTTTTCTCTAGGAACATAAAAAATAAACGTGGAGCAAAATCGCGAGCTATTGATCTACAACATAGATATGCTAATACTACCAGGACTAAGTTCATGATAAATTAAAGTTCAATTAATCATATTACTTAAGAACTCCCACTTAGATAGACATCCCTCCGGTCATCTAAATGATCACGTGATCCAAATCAACTAAACCATGTCCGATCATCACGTGAGATGGAGTAGTTTCAATGGTGAACATCTTATGTTGATCATATCTACTATATGATTCACGCTCGACCTTTCGGTCTCCAGTGTTCCGAGGCCATATCTGCATATGCTAGGCTCGTCAAGTTTAACCCGAGTATTCTGCGTGTGCAAAACTGGCTTACACCCGTTGTATTTGAACGTAGAGCTTATCACACCCGATCATCACGTGGTGTCTCGGCACGACGAACTTTCGCAACGGTGCATACTCAGGGAGAACACTTATACCTTGAAATTTAATAAGGGATCATCTTATAATGCTACCGTCATTCTAAGCAAAATAAGATAAACATCACATGCAATCAAAATATGTGACATGATATGGCCATCATCATCTTGTGCTTTTGATCTCCATCTCCAAAGCACCGTCATGATCACCTTCGTCACCGGCGCGACACCTTGATCTCCATCATAGCATCGTTGTCGTCTCGCCAACTATTGCTTCTACGACTATCGCTACCGCTTAGTGATAAAGTAAAGCAATTACATGGAGATTGCATTTCATACAATAAAGCGACAACCATATGGCTCCTGCCAGTTGCCGATAACATTACAAAACATGATCATCTCATACAAAAACCGTATAACTCATCATGTCTTGACCATATCACATCACAACATGCCCTGCAAAAACAAGTTAGACGTCCTCTACTTTGTTGTTGCAAGTTTTACGTGGCTGCTACGGGCTTAGCAAGAACCGTTCTTACCTACGCATACAAAACCACAACGATGTTTCGTCAAGTATGTGCTGTTTTAACCTTCACAAGGACCGGGCGTAGCCACACTTGATTCAGCTAAAGTGAGAGAGACAGACACCCGCCAGTCACCTTTAAGCAACGAGTGCTCGTAACGGTGAAACCAGTCTCGCGTAAGCGTACGCGTAATGTCGGTCCGGGCCGCTTCATCTCACAATACCGCCGAAGCAAAGTATGACATGCTGGTAAGCAGTATGACTAGTATCGCCCACAACTCATTGTGTTCTACTCGTGCATATCATCTACGCATAGACCTGGCTCATGATGCCACTGTTGGGGAACGTAGTATTTTCAAAATTTCCTACGATCACGCAAGATCTATCTACTAGATGCATAGCAACGAGAGGGGAGAGTGTGTCTACGTACCCTCGTAGACCGAAAGCGGAAGCGTTTATCAACGCGGTTGATGTAGTCGTGCACCTTCACGATCCGTCCCGATCTAGTACCGAACGTACGGCACCTCCGCGTTCAGCACACGTTCAGCTCGATGACGTCCTCGCCTTCTTGATCCAGCAAGACGGGCGAAGTAGTAGATGAGTTCCGGCAGCACGACGGCGTGGTGACGGTTGTTGATGAAGAACAATCTCTGCAGGGCTTCGCCAAGCACTACAGAAACTAGACGGAGGATAAACTAGAGGGTCGGGGTAGCCGACACACGGCTTGGTGTATCTTGATGTGTCTTGGGTGCTAGCCCTACCCCTCTATTTATATGTTGAGCCCTGGGGTCGAAACTTGGAGCAAAAGCCTCCTCAAAGTCGGTTTTGCCCGAAAGGAAAGAGTCCCACTCGGACTCCAGGGCTAGACGCCAGGGTTCCCGGCGTCTACCCCCTAGACGCCAGGGTTCCTGGCGTCTAGCCTCTGGTCTCCGCAAAACTTCC
Organism: Secale cereale; assembly: GCA_902687465.1. Taxonomy (NCBI): domain Eukaryota; kingdom Viridiplantae; phylum Streptophyta; class Magnoliopsida; order Poales; family Poaceae; genus Secale; species Secale cereale. The sequence continues at coordinate 608,044,177 of LR738715.1, read as the reverse complement.
TTTTGCACTTTCCTAAAGCCTCGTGGGCTTTCCCCTTTGGCCCAAATAAAGTGTTCTCGTACCCAAACACTTCGGGAAACATCCGGAACCCCTTCCGGTGAATTCCGGAACCCTTCCGGAGGTCAAACACTATTATCCCATATATTAATCTTTATCTCCGGACCATTCCAGAGTTCCTCGTCATGTCCGTGATCACATCCGGGACTCCGAACAACATTCGGTCATCAACATTCATAACTCATTAAATACTATATCGTCAACGAAACGTTAAGCGTGCGGAACCTACGGGTTCGAGAACTATGTAGACATGACCGAGACACCTCTCCGGTCAATAACCAATAGCGGAACCTGGATGCCCATATTGGCTCCTACATATTCTACGAAGATCTTTATCGGTTGAACCGCATAACAACATACGTTGTTCCCTTTGTCATCGGTATGTTACTTGCCCGAGATTCGATCGTCGGTATCTCTATACCTAGTTCAATCTCGTTACCGGCAAGTCTCTTTACTCGTTCCGTAATACATCATCTCGTGACTAACTCATTAGTCATTTGCTTGCAAGGCTTATTATGATGTGCATTACCGAGAGGGCCCAGAGATACCTCTCCGACATTCGGAGTGACAAATCCCAATCTTGATCTATGCCAACACCACGAATACTTTCGGAGACACCTGTAGAGCATCTTTATGATCACCCAGTTACGTTGTGACGTTTGATAGCACACAAGGTGTTCCTACGGTATTCGGGAGTTGCATAATCTCATAGTCATAGGAACATGTATAAGTCATGAAGAAAGCAATAGCAGTTAAACTAAACGATCATAGTGCTATGCTAACGGATGGGTCTTGTCCATCACATCATTCTCCTAATGATGTGATCCCGTTGATCAAATGACAACTCATGTCTATGGCTAGGAAACATAACCATCTTTGATCAATGAGCTAGTCTAGTAGAGGCATACTAGGGACATACTGTTTTGTCTATGTATTCACACATGTATTAAGTTTCCGGTTAATACAATTCTAGCATGAATAATAAACATTTATCATGATATAAGGAAATAAATAATAACTTTATTATTGCCTCTAGGGCATATTTCCTTCATATGTCTCATGATTTTAACTTTCCTAAATTTCGTAGACAACCCCACGATAAAGAATTACCTAGTAAGGATGAAATTATTGGTCTTGCTTCTATTGCTGTGCCTCCTAACGATCCTTTAGAATAATATCTGCTAGACCATGAAAATGATACGTATATGAATGAGAGAAGGGAAATAGATGAAATATTCTTTAAGCAGGGACCCGTATTAAAAAACAACTTGCTTGTTGAAATCCTAGGGGATCCTCCTCCACCCAAGGGTGATCCCGTGTTTGAACTCAAACCATTACCTGATAATCTTAAGTATGTTTATCTCGACGAAAAGAACATATATCCTGTTATTATCAGTGCTAACCTTTCAAAGCAGGAAGAAGAAAAAATATTGAAAACTATGAAGAAGCATCGTGTTGCTATTGGATATACTCTGGATGATCTTAATGGCATTAGTCCCACTTTATGCCAACACAAGATAAAATAGGAAGAGGACGCTAAACCGGTTATTGATCATCAACGACGGTTAAATCTTAAGATGAAAGAAGTGGTAAGGAAAGAAATACTAAAGCTTCTAGAGGCAGGTATTATCTATCCAGTTGCTGATAGCCAGTGGGTAAGTCTTGTCCATTGTGTCCCTAAGAAGGGAGGTATGACTGTTGTTCCTAATGATAAAGATGAATTGATCCCACAAAGAATTGTTACAGGTTATAGGATGGTAATTGATTTCCACAAATTAAATAAAGCTACTAAGAAAGATCATTACCCTTTGCCTTTTATTGATCAAATGCTAGAAAGGTTATCCAAAGATACTCATTTTTGCTTTCTAGATGGTTATTCTGGTTTCTCTTAAATACCTATGTCAAAAGGGGATCAAGAAAAGACCACTTTTACTTGTCCTTTCGGTACCTTTGCTTATAGACGTATGACTTTTGGTTTATGTAATGTACCTGCTACTTTTCAAAGATGCATGATGGCTATATTCTCTGATTTTTGTGAAAAGATTGTTGAGGTTTTCATGGATGATTTTTCCGTTTACGGAACTTCTTTTGATGATTGCTTGAGCAACCTTGATCGATTTTTGTAGAGATGTGAAGACACTAATCTTGTCTTGAATTGGGAAAAGTGCCACTTTATGGTTAATGAAGGCATTGTCTTGGGACATAAAATTTCTGAAAGAGGTATTGAAGTTGACAAGGCTAAGGTTGATGCTATTGAAAAGATGCCGTGTCCCAAGGACATCATATGAAGTTTCCTCGGTCATGTCGGGTTTTATAGGAGGTTCATTAAGGACTTCTCCAAAATCTCCAGGCCTCTGACTAATCTCTTACAAAAAGATGTTCCTTTTGTTTTTTATGATGATTGTGTAGAAGCATTTGAAATACTTAAGAAAGCACTGATCTCTGCACCTGTTGTCCAGCCTCCTGACTGGAATTTACCCTTTGAGATTATGTGCGATGCTAGTGATTATGCTGTAGGTGCTGTTCTAGGACAAATAGTTGATAAGAAATTGGATGTTATCCAATATGCTAGTAAAACTCTAGATAGTGCCCAGAGAAGTTATGCTACTACTGAGAAGGAATTTTTAGCAGTTGTATTTGCTTGTGATAAGTATAGACCTTATATTGTTGATTCTAAAGTTACTATTCACACTGATCACGCTGCCATCAAATACCTTATGGAAAAGAAAGGTGCTAAACCTAGACTTATTAGAATGGGTTCTCTTGCTGCAAGAATTTGATTTGCATATTATTGATAGGAAGGGAGCTGAGAACCCCGTTGCAGATAACTTGTCTAGGCTAGAGAATATTCTTGATGACCCACAACCTATTGATGATAGCTTTCCTGATGAACAATTAGCTGTCATAAATACTTCTCGTACTGCTCCATGGTATGCTGATTATACTAATTACATTGTTGCTACGTTTATACCACCTAGCTTCACATACTAGCAAAAGAAAAAGTTCTTCTATGATTTGAGGCATTACTTCTAGGATGACCCACATCTTTATAAAGAAGGAGTAGATGGTATTATTAGACGTTGTGTACCTGAGCATGAACAGGCACAGATCCTACGCAAGTTCCACTCCGAAGCTTATGGAGGACACCATGCTGGAGATAGAACTGCACATAAGGTATTGCAATCTGGTTTTTATTGGCCTACTCTCTTCAAGGATGCTCGTAAGTTTGTTTTATCTTGTGACGAATGTCAAAAAATTGGTAATATTAGTAGACGTCAAGAAATGCCTATGAATTATCCACTTGTTATTGAACCTTTTGATGTCTGGAGCTTTGATTATATGGGGCCGTTTCCTTCCTGAAATGGGTATACACATATTTTAGTTGATGTTGATTACGTCACTAAGTGGGTAGAAGTTATTCCAACTAGTAGTGCTGATCACAACACCTCTATTAAGATGCTTAAAGAAGTTATTTTTCCGAGGTTTGGAGTCCCTAGATACTTAATGACTGACGGTGGTTCACACTTTATTCATGGTGCTTTCCGTAAAATGCTTGCTAAGTATGATGTTAACCATAGAATTGCATCCCCTTATCACCCACAGTCTAGTGGTCAAGTAGAACTAAGTAACAGAGAGCTGAAATTAATTTTGCAAAAGACAGTTAATAGGTCTAGAAAGAATTGGTCCAAGAAACTTGATGATGCATTATGGGCCTATATAACCGCATACAAAAATCCTATGGGTATGTCTCCATATAAGATGGTTTATGGAAAAGCATGTCACTTACCTCTCGAGCTAGAACATAAGGCATATTGGGCTATGTGATGGCCTGGCTTATTAAGGATGATAGACTACTCATATCAATAAGGAATTCCTTCTTTTCCGGGAGCCCATTCGGATAGAACTCCAAAGTTAAGCGTGCTCAGCTTGGAGTAGTTTCAGGATGGGTGACCGACCGGGAAGTTGCTCCCGGGTGCGCACGAGTGAGGACAAAGTGCGCAGAAAAGACTAGTATTGATATGTGGGGCCAGTCTAGATCCCGCCAGGAGTAACGACCACCGGCGGGTGTGTCCGGGGCGTGACAAGTTGGTATCAGAGCCGACCCTCATGGTTACACGGATGTTTGCGGACAGTTTGCAGTCATGTTGTGCATGACGTTTGTGACCCGTCGTGGCACACGGCATGGCACATGTGCTGTCCTGGAAGCACAGACGGTTGTGCCAAGAGGGAACGTTCCTGTGGCCCGACCAAGACGTCGGTTCCTCTGAGTGAGGTTGTATGTGATGGCCTGGCTTATTAAGGATGATAGACTACTCATATCAATAAGGAATTCCTTCTTTTCCGGGAGCCCATTCGGATAAAACTCCAAAGTTAAGCGTTCTCAGCTTGGAGTAGTTTCAGGATGGGTGACCGACCGGGAAGTTGCTCCCGGGTGCGCACGAGTGAGGACAAAGTGCGCAGAAAAGACTAGTATTGATATGTGGGGCCAGTCTAGATCCCGCCAGGAGTAACGACCACCGGCGGGTGTGTCCGGGGCGTGACAGGCTATTAAAGAGCTCAATTATGATTTCAAACTTGCCGGTGAGAAGAGGATATTTGACATTAGCTTCCTTGATGAATGGAGAACCCAAGCTTATGAGAATGCCAAGCTGTTTAAAGAAAAGGTTAAAAGATGGCATGACAAAAGGATACAAAAGCGTGAGTTCAACGTAGGTGATTATGACTTGCTATACAACTCTTGTTTAAGATTTTTTACAGGAAAACTTCTCTCTAAATGTGAAGATCCTTACGTTATCCAGGAGGTCTATCGTTCCGGTGGCATAAAAATCAACAACTTCGAAGGCACAAATCCGAAGGTGGTGAATGGTCAAAGAATCAAACATTATATCTCAGGTAACCCTATAAATGTTGAAACCAATGTTATTAAAACCGTAACCCCGGATGAATACATAAGGGACACTTTCCAGAATGATTCAAACCCCAAAAAGGAAGATGTATGTGGTACGGTAAGTAAACCAACTCCCAAACAGTTCTAATGGCAATTTTCACCGTTTTGGAATATTTAGAAAAATAGAAAAATATGAGGCAGTCCGGAAAGGACACGAGGCGCCCCCTTCCACTGGGCGCGCCCCCTGCCTCGTGGGCACCTCATTTGCCTCCCGGACTTTGATTTCTTGCACGTTACTTCTTTTGGTCGGTAAAAATTCATTATATATTCTCCCGAAGGTTTTGACCACCGTATCACGCAAAAATCCTCTGTTCTTGTTTCAAGCTATTTTCTGCTAGGGTTGACAAGGCCACGCATAATGTCGTCCTCCTCCTCCAACAATGAGGGCAATGATGCTTGGCTAATGAACATAGAGCTAAAGAGGGAAGAACCCGAGGAGATCAACAAGGAGAATAGGATCAGAAGGCTGTGGAAGATCAGGCTCCGGCAACAGGAGAAGAAGACATCCTTCAACCCCTTCCAAACCTTTTTACTTCAACTGAGATTGAAGCTTTCAAGATGATTGAGTTAGCTCAAATAGAAAACAAGTATCTCACAAGTGAAAATATGTTGGTGAAGGAGCATATCGCCGCACTCAAAGGTATTATCCACAAGTTGGAGGATCTCCTACGCTCGATGTATGACGATCCGACATCACTGCTTTCAACTCCATCATCATCGACTTCGAAGAAGGAGACATAATCATATGGGTATGGGCACTCCCCTTGGCAACTTCCAAGCTTGGGGGAGGTGCCCCGGTATCGTATTACCATCATGCTCCTATCTTTACCATTTTTCTTAGTTCGATCCTTTTGGTATTATCTTGATCTAGTAGAATAAAATTAGCATGATATAGTTGTGAGCTTTTACTTTATGATCTTTATCTTTGTAACCAAGTCCGTGAGCTATATAATAAAGATTAGTGTTGAGTCAAGGGCTTGATTTCCTCACTTTGGTCATGAGAGAATAAAAGGAAATATAAAAAGTATCAAAGAGATCATATTGATCTTATGGGAAGTAATGACTTCACATATAAAGAGTATGATGAATAAAAGTTGTTGAGAGTTGACAAACATAGTTTTGGTCATCGTTGCAATTAATAGGAAGTAATAAAGAAAGAGAGGTTTCACTTACAAATATAGTATCTTGGACATCTTTTATGATTGTGAGCACTCATTAAAATATGACATGTTAAAGAGTTGATGTTGGACAAGGAAGACAACATAATGGGTTATGTTTTCTTATATTCAAAATAAAGTATATTGTCATGGATCATCCAACATGTTGAGCTTGCCTTTCCCCCTTATGCTAGCCAAAACTCCTTGCACCAAGTAGAGATACTAATTGTGCTTCCATACATCCTTAAACCCAGTTTTGCCATGAGAGTCCACCATACCTACCTATGGATTGAGTAAGATCCTTCAAGTAAGTTTTCATGTTTGCAAACTCTCTAAAATATGCATGGTTCATTAGTATGGAGGAAATAAGATTTATACGATCTTGTGATATGGAAGTAATAAAAGCGACGGACTGCATAATAAAGGTCCTTATCACAAGTGGCAATATAAAGTAACGTTCTTTTGCGCTAAGACTTTGTGCATCCAACCAAAAAAGCACATGACAACCACTGCTTCCCTCTACGAAGGGTTTATCTATTATTCTTGCCTTATAAGAGTCAAGGTGATAATCACCTTTCCTTTTTACATCTTTTTGCTTTGGCAAGCACATTGTGTTGGAAAGATCCTGACATATATACCCAATTGGATGTAAGTTATCATGGTCTATTACTGTTGACATTACCCTTGAGGTAAGAGGTTGGGAGGCAATACCATAAGCCCCTATCTTTCTCTGTGTCCGATTAAAACTCCATACCCATAATTATTGCGTGAGTGTAAGCAATTGTGAAAGACTATATGATAGTTGAGTATGTGGGCTTGCTGAAAAGCTCTTTTATTGACTCTTTCCAATGTTACGATAAATTGCAAATTGCTTCAATGACTGAGATCATAGTTTGTTGGTTTTCAATGAAGTTTCTGATTCATACTTGACATTGTGAATGAATTGTTACTTTAGCATAAGAGTCATATGACAAAATATATATATGTGTTGATGTTATGAGAATGATAATGATGCCCTCATGTCCGTATTATATTTTTATCGACACCTCTATCTCCAAACATGTGGACATATTTTTCGATATCGGCTTTCGCTTGAGGACAAGCGAGGTCTAAGCTTGGGGGAGTTGATACGTCCATTTTGCATCATGCTTCTATGTTGATATTTATTGCACTATGGGCTGTTATTACACGTTATGTCACAATACTTATGCCTTTTCTCTCTTATTTTACACGGTTTACATGAAGAGGGAGAATGCCGGCAGCTGGAATTCTGGGATGGAAAAGGAGCAAACATTGGAGACCTATTCTGCACAACTCAAAAAGCTCCGAAACTCCATGAGACACCGTTTCAGAAAATATAAAAAATATTTGGCGAAAGAGATTTACCAAGGGGGCCACCACATGTCCACGAGGGTGGAGGGCGTGCCCCCCTGGGCGCGCACCCTGCCTTGTGGGCCAGCCGGTGACCCCCCGATGCCCATCTTCTCCTATATGATGTGTTTTGACCTGGAAAAAATCATAAGGAGGCTTTCGGGACTAGACGCCGCCGTCTCGAGGCGGAACCTTGGCGGAAACCAATCTAGGGCTCCGGCGGAGATGTTCTGCCGGGGATACTTTCCTCTGGGAGGGGGAAATCGTCACCACCGTCATCACCAACAACTCTCCCATCTCGGGGAGCGTTATATTCATCACCATATTCACCAGCACCATCTCCTCTCTAACCCTAGTTCATCTCTTATATCCAATCTTTGTACCCTAACCTCAGATTGGTACCTGTGGGTTGCTAGTAGTGTTGATTACTCCTTGTAGTTGATGCTAGTTGGTTACTTGGTGGAAGATCATATGTTCAGATACATTATGCATATTAATACCCCTCTGATCATGAAAAATATTATGTCTTGTGAGTAGTTACTTTTGTTCCTGAGAACATGGGAGAAGTCTTGCTATAAGTAGTCATGTGAATTTGGTATTCGTTCGATATTTTGATGAGATGTATGTTATCTCTCCTCTAGTGGTGTCATGTGAACGTCGACTACATGACACTTCACCATTGTTTGGGCCTAGAGGAAGGCATTGGGAAGTAATAAGTAGATGATGGTTTGCTAGAGTGACAGAAGCTTAAACCCTAGTTTATGTGTTGCTTCGTAAGGGGCTGATTTGGATCCATATGTTTCATGCTATGGTTAGGTTTATCTTAATACTTCTTTTGTAGTTGCGGATGCTTGCAATAGAGGTTAATCATAAGTGGGATGCTTGTCCAAGTAAGGACAGCACCCAAGCAACGGTCCACCCACATACCAAATTATCAAAGTACCGAACGTGAATCATATGATCGTGATGAAAACTAGCTTGATGATAATTCCCATGTGTCCTTGGGAGCGCTTTCCTTCATATAAGAGTTTGTCCAGGCTTGTCCTTTGCTGCAAAAAAGGATTGGGCCATCCTGTTGCACCTTATTTACTTTTACTATTTGTCACTTGCTACCAATTACCTTATCACAAAACTATTTGTTACCGATAATTTCAGTGCTTGCAGAAAATACCTTACTGAAAACTGCCTATCATTTCCTTCCGCTCCTTGTTGGGTTCGACACTCTTACTTATCGAAAGGACTACGATAGATCCCCTACACTTGTGGGTCATCATTCCTTAATAGCACCTTGGTCATCACAAACTCTCCTTGAAACCAACAAATGGACTCCAAGAAAAGCCTATGGACAAACCCTTCAAATATAACTCAAGCCAACCATTAGTCCATAGAGATTTTCATCAATTACCAAAACCAAACATGGGGGCACCACATGTTCTTTCACCAAGTTATTCGGATCATCCTCAACTCTTGAGCCGAAACATGATCACGCCGTGAAAACTTCTGACAACCGTCACATCTACTGACCAAGTCTTCAGCATCAGCATGAGCCATCAACCAATAGAACCCATGACGAAAAGCTTTAGCTACAAGAGATTTAGATCCGGCGTGATGACCACAATCTCCCTCATGGATCTCCCGTAGGATCTCAAAGCCTTCCTCAGGGGACACACAATGTTGAAACGCTCTTGTAACACTGCAATGGTGCAATTCTCCATTGACAATTATCATTGACTTAGACCGCCGGGTTATCTGTCTGGCCAAAATCTCATCCTCAGGCAACCTGCCCCGGGTCATGTAAGTCAAATATGGAACCGTCCAATCCGGAATGACATGAAGAGCTGCCAACAATTGTGCTTCCGGGCCAGGAACAACAAGGTCCTCCTCTATAGGTAACTTGACAGACGGGTTAATCAGAATACCCAAAAACGTGTTAGGCGGTACCGACTTACGCCGAGATCCTAACCGGCTTAAGGCATCAGCCGCCTCATTCTTCCTCCGATCAACGTGCTCAACTTGGTAACCCTTGAAGTGACCCGCAATTGCATCAACCTCTCAACGACAAGCCACCATGAGCGGATCCTTGGAATCCCAAGTGCCAGAAACCTGCTGAGCTACCAGATCTGAGTCGCCAAAGCATCTCACCTGGCTTAAGTTCATCTCCTTCGCCATCCGAAGACCATGGAGCAAAGCCTCATATTCAGCTCCATTATTAGTACAAGGGAACATTAACCAGAGAACATAAGAAAAATTATCACCTCGCGGGGAAGTTAATACAACTCCAGCCCCCGAGCCTTCTGACTGTCTGGAGCCATCAAAGTGAATAGTCCAGTATGTGTTATCTGGCTTTTCCTCAGGCGTTTGCAATTTTGTCCAGTCATTGATAAAATCCACGAGCGTTTGTGATTTGATAGCCGTTCGAGGCACATATTTTAAACCATGAGGCCCAAGCTCAATGGCCCACTTCGCTACCCGACCTGTAGCTTCTCTGTTTTGGATGATATCTGCTACTTCTCGAGCTTGCGTTGTATTCCCTCGAAGAGGAAAGGGTGATGCAGCACAGTAGCGTAAATATTTCCCTCAGTTTTTGAGAACCAAGGTATCAATCCAGTAGGAGACCACGCGCGAGTCCCTTGCACCTGCACAAACAAATAAGAACCTTGCAGCCAACGCGATAAAAGGGGTTGTCAATCCATTCTCGGTCACTTACAAAAGTGAGATATGATAGATATGATAAGATAATATTTTTGGTATTTTTTGGTATAGAGATTGAAAGTAAATAATGCAAAGTAAAGTAAATAGCTGATGGAATATTAATATGATGAGACTAGACCCGGCAGCCACATGTTTCACTAGCGGCTTCTCTCATGATAGCAGATTTCTACGGTGGGTGAACAAATTACTGTCGTGCAATTGATAGAAGAGCGCATAGTTATGAGAATATATAGGCATGATCATTGTATATAGGAATCACGTCCGTGACAAGTAGAACGAAACGATTCTGCATCTACTACTATTACTCCACACATCGACCGCTATCCAGCATGCATCTAGAGTATTAAGTTCATAAGAACAGAGTAACGCCTTAAGCAAGATGACATGATGTAGAGGGATAAATTCAAGCAATATGATATAAACCCCATCTTTTTATCTTCGATGGCAACAATAGAATGCGTGCCTTGCTGCCCCTGCTGTCACTGGGAAAGGACACCACAAGATTGAACCCAAAGCCAAGCACTTCTCCCATTGCAAAAACTATAGATCTAGTAGGCCAAACCAAACCGATAATTCGAAGAGACTTGCAAGGATATTTAAATCATACATAAAAGATTTCAGAAAAGAATCCAGTATTTTTCATACATAATCTTGATCATAAACCCACAATTCATCGGATCTCGACAAACACACCGCAAAAATATTACATCGAATAGATCTCCTCGAAGATCGAGGAGAACTTTGTATTTAGATCCAAAGAGAGAGAAGAAGCCATCTAGCTAATAACTATGGACCCGAAGGTCTGTGGTAAACTACTCACAACTCATCGGAGAGGCTATGGTGTTGATGTAGAAGCCCTCTGTGATCGATGCCCCCTCCGGCGGAGCTCCTGAACAGGCCCCAAGATGGGATCTCATGGGTACAGAAGGTTACGACGGTGGAATTAGGGTTTTGTTGGCGTCCCCGATGTTTTCAGGGTATGGGAGTATATATAGGCTAAAGAGGCACGTCATGGGAGCCATATGGGGCCCACGAGGGTGGGGGGCGCGCCCACTGCCCTCGTGGCCGCCTCTCTCGCTTCCTGGCGTGTACTCCAAGTCTTCTGTGTTTATATCGTTCCAAAAATAACTCTCCCAAAGGTTTCATTCCGTTTGGACTCCGTTTGATATTCCTTTTATGCGAAACACTGAAATAGGCAAAAACAACAATTTTCACTGGGCCTTGGGTTAGTAGGTTAGTCCCCAAAATAATATAAAAGTGTGTAATAAAGCCCATTAAACATCCAAAACAGAATATATAATAGCATGGAACAATAAAAAATTATAGATACGTTGGAGACGTATCAAGCATCCCCAAGCTTAATTCCTGCTCGTCCTCGAGTAGGTAAATGATAAAAACAGAATCTTTGATGTGGAATGCTAACCAACATAATTCTCAATGTAATTTTCTTTATTGTGGCATGAATGTTGAGATCCGAAAGATTCAAGACAAAAGTTTAATATTGACATAAGAATAATAATACTTCAAGCATACTAACAAAGCAATCATGTCTTCTCAAAATAACATGGCCAAATATAGTTATCCCTACAAAGTCATATAGTCTGGCTATGCTCTATCTTCATCACACAAAATATTTAAATCATGCACAACCCCGGTTTCTGCCAAGCAATTGTTTCACACTTGATACGTCCAAAACGTATCTATAATTTTGGCTTGCTCCATGCCTCTTTTGGGTGATATTGCTATGATATTTATACACTTCCATACACTTTTGATCATATTTGGACTAACCTATTAACTCAGTGCACCCCAGTGCCAGTTTCTGTTTTCGGCTGTTTTTGTATTTCAGGTTTTCACATTACGAGAACGGCTAGGAAAAATCCAGAAAAAATATATAAAAAATCAGCGTTCCAGGAGCTACCGTGCGGCCAAAGTACAGCCAGGGGGGACCCACAGGGGCTCCAGGCGGCCTGCCCAGGCGGCCCACCCCTAGGCCGCGCCGGGGGGGCGCCTGGGCCCCCCAGGACTCCCCTGGTGACCCCCTTTGGCATATATTTAAGGTCCGTCGAGAAAACCCTGATTCCGGACCCCTTTTCTCCAGACGCGATTCCGATCTCCGCCGCCATCGCCATCAAGCTTCGGGGGACCAGAATTCCTGCGCCGGCACCCTGCCGGGACGGGGAAGTGCCCCCGGATTCATCTCCACCGATGTTGCTTCCTCCCTCCATGATGCAGGAGTAGTTCCTCCTCGGGGCTGAGGTTCTTACCAGTAGCTATGTGGTCAATTCTCTCTCCCATGATGTGATCTTCGTTGTGATCATAGGCTAGGTTAATCTAGGTTGATCCCATGATATTTCCCCTTCCTCTATATATTGGATTGATGTACTCACTTGTCTTTATCTAGTATAATCCCCGAGACCAAGGTGACAGCGGTCTATTGGACATGGATTAGAAAAGTATTTTCATGAGTGATTTCCTCTTTTGTGTGTTGATTGAAGATTGAGAGTCTCTTGGTGCTTGTCTTTGACTATCCTTTAGATATGTTGTGGTGATTGTGGGACTCTCTTTGGATGGCCGCGGTGACATTGGGAAATCCTTAGATTGAGAACTACGAACTTTGCGGTGTGCTTTTGTAGCCCTACATAATTCTCGTCCTCTCTTGACCACGAAGGAATGACCTCCGAGTGTGTCCCATTTGCATGTTTTATGGGAAATATCATGTGATTCGATTATGTTAATGTTATTGGGAGTTGCCACTAGTGAAAGTATGAAGCCTAGGCCTTGTTTCCACCATTGCAATACCATTCGTGCTCACGTTTACCACTTGTTTGCTTGCTGCACTTTTTATTACAGATTTATATTACTTTGTTTTGCCATCCATATCACTTGCCATTTAACATCTCTTCGCCGAACTAGTGCAGCTATACATCTAACAAGTGTATTAGGTGTGTTGGGGACACAAGAGACTTCTTGTATCTTAGTTGCAGGGTTGCTTGAGAGAGACCATCTTCAACCTCTACTTCCCTGAGTTCGATAAACCTTAGGTCATCCACTTGAGGGAAATTGCTGCTGTCCTACAAACCTCTACGCTTGGAGGCCCAACATAGTCTACAAGAGTAGAAGCGTGTGTAGACATCAATATATTTCTGGCGCCGTTGCCGGGGAGGTGAGTGCTTGAAGGTATATCTTTAGATCTTGCAATTAAATCTTTTTGTTTCTTGTTTTTATTTCACTAGTTATGTTTATGGAAAACCGCATTCTTAGTTCGTTGCTTGTGGGAAGACGCCCCACACCTGTGGTGGTTGCTCCTCCTCCTACTGCAATTGTGCCCTATAAAATACCGGCTGGTATTATCGATTATATTTTGGCTAATCGTTATGCAGGAGACAGACATCCCGGTGAACACTTGCTATATCTGTCACAACTATGTTCATTATTTAAGCTTGCAGGTGTATCAAGGGAGTTTGTCATGAGGAAATTGTTCGTCGTATCACTTATAGATAAAGCTTCAGACTGGTACAAGCTTCTCGATAACTCGCACTTGCTTGACTGGCAAGAGCTTATGTCTCTCTTTTATACTAAGTTTTATCCTCTTCATGAAATTCATCGAGACAGGAACTATATCTATAACTTTAGGTCTCATGACGGAGAGAGCGTAGCTCAAGCTTGGGGGAGACTGAAAACGTTAATGCTAAAATGTCCTAACCATGGGCTCCCCAAAGATGCTTATGTGGAGAGTAAGAGTACCTTTTTGCATGTGGATCATGGTAACAATGCTTTATGTGATGCTTATATTGTTGAGTTTATTCGTGATCCCACTGAAAATTATTATGAGAAGGGAACATATGCTTATAGATATTTCAATAATATTAAGTTCCCTCTCTTTATGTTGAAGGTTTTGAAGCTGCACTTGTTTTGTCTTCCTATGCTTATTGCTTTGTGCTTCAATGAATTATTCCATTGCAATATTCCTATGCATAGGAACCATGTTAGGCTTAAATGTGTTTGGTATTTGCTTCTTGATGCTCTCTTTTGTTCTTCAACTCTTATTCCTACGAGAGCATCATTAAAGTCTTATGCCTATCTTAAAGGCATAAAAGAAAGCGCTTTTGGGAGGCAACCCGCAATGAATAAAATTTTATTTTGCTTTTGTTGTGTCTTGATGTTGTTACTACAGTAGCATCATCATTGTATCTTTACTTTTCAGCTTTGTGCCAAGTGTAGCCTCTGATTGCAAGAAAGTTCAAAAGTTGTGACGTGCTGTCCAGGAAACAGATTCTGTCCTTGGATAGAAAAATTCGTATAAAATCACCAGATCATCTTTTTGGTCTGAATTTTTTCGACAGCGTGCTCTATACAATTGGCTTTCGGGCGTCTGTTCTGAGTTTTTTGATTAGAGTTGCAGAAGTGCCCCGAAAAAATCATTTACTACCTGCTGGTCTGTTTTTCACAGATTCTGTCCTGTTTTGCCTTTCCTTCATTTTGCAAAAACCTTTTGGCAATCTTGAGAAACAGTACACCTTCAAGGATATCCTTATTTCCAGCAAGGAACAATTATTTTATTAAGGGTACTAACCTCGCTAATCAGATTATGATGAGTTATGTATGAAGGGAGTTTTCAAGTGTGCGAGGGAAGATGATAAAAGATTCAGGAGTGTCAAGCGCTCAAGCTTGGGGATGCCCCCGTGCACCCCCAAGAAATATTCAAGGAGGCTCAAGCGTCTAAGCTTGGGGATGCCCCCGTGCATCCCCTTCACCATCAACATTATCAGTTCGTCTTTCGTTCCACTATATTTTTATCACTTCATGTGTTATGTGCTATGCTTGGAGCGTCTTGCTTTTAGTTTCATTTTTAGTTTTCTTTAGCTTTGCTTGTTTTTCATAACGAGTTGGAACTCAGCTTTCTTTGTGTGGGAGAGAAACACCCTCCACTTCAACCTAGAACACAACATAGAATTTTCATGTTTATCTTTGCTGTGTGTGTTCTTTGTCTTTTAATAGCTACTATCATGTTCAGCTCTTAGTATTCATGCTTATCTTTTCAAAGAGCTTTTGTTTAGTTGGTTGCTTGAACTCTCTTTAATTACCATGCTCACCTTATTAAGAGAGTTTGCTTCCATTGCATTGGTTGATATGTCTATGATAAAGATGCTACGTGCATAATGGCGCTTAGTAGTTCACGTTTTCTTGTGGTTAGTCTCAAATAGCTGGGGGATTCCCAATGTGTTATTGGAGTACCAACTTGATTTGTTTGCCTATGATGTGGTATGGTTTAGTAATATCTTCCTTCAAGAATTTATTTTGATTGACTTGGCGTATGCTCACGCATATTTAAGACTGTAAAGAAAGTCTGTCAAGCCTTGATGATCTTTTGTTTCTGAGTAGCGATATAACTACCATGCCTGATTCAATGTTGCTTTGTCGCTCTGCATGATTATGACCGTCATTGCTCTTTTAGTTGGTCGCTCCCAGTCTTTTGCTAACCTCCACCTGTATTAAGCGGACGGATTGCTTGTGCATCCACATTCTTTTAATCCAGTTATGCCATATGAGTCCACCATACCTACCTATATGTGGTATTTCACCGCCACTCCAAGTAAATTTACATGTGCTACCTTTAAAACCTTCATTTTTGCAATACATAGCTCATGGGAAAGTAGCTTAAAAACTATTGTGGTAAAGAATATGTCGCTTATGTATCTTATTTCTTATAAGTTGCTTGCTGAGCGGTATCCATGTTTCTGGGGACGCCATCAACTGTTACACTTTTGTTGAATATCATGTGAGTTGCTATGCATGTTCGTCTTGTCCGAAGTAAGGGTGATTTGCCATGAGTTGAATGGTTTGAGTATGCATATTGTTAGAGAAGAACATTGGGCCGCCAACCAAAGCCATGTATCATGGTGGAAGTTTTAGCTTGGACATTAATCCTCAACCTCTTATGAGAATATGCTTAAGCATTAAAGAGGAGTCCATCATCTATTTTCTATGTTGTCCCGGTATGGATGTCCTCAAGTTGAGATCTATCAAAAACGAGAAATCAAATGCGATTTATCTCCTTGGACCTTTGTACAGGTGGCATAGAGGTACCCCTTTGTGACACTTGGTTGAAACATATGTAATGCAATGATAACCCATGGAAATCCAAGCTAATTAGGACAAGGTGCGAGCACTATTGGTATTCGATGCATGAGGCTTGCAACTTATAGGATGTCTTATGCATGACACATATGAAGTACTACTACCGTTGACAAAATTGCTTCTATGTTTTCAAAATAAAAAGCTCTAGCACATAACCATTCTTTTACTTTTATGTTGAGTCTCCATCTTCTTTTAAAAGCACCAACTACTGAGAGCATGATTGTCATTCTGAGTGTAATGTGCATTGTCCCAAAGTAGCATTGTCTTTTGCATGATTGTGATATCGTTTATTTTGAAATCATTGTATCTAGTCATCACTTAAACCTTGAAGGTGCCCCTGCATTTATGTTTTGCTTCACTAAAGGGGGCAAGCTAGATATCACTTTATCATATTTGCACATCATGTTCATTGCAAATCTTTTTGATGTTTCAATTTCATATTGTAAAACTTTCAGTCATTTGTGATTTTCTCATGAGGCAACTTAATTACTATAGATTCATTGTCTCAGTAAGCTTTTGTCATATGACTATAAAAAGTCCTATATGGTTAATAGCATGTCACCACAGAAATTATTCTTGTTATCATTTACCTACTCGAGGACGAGCAGGAATTAAGCTTGGGGATGTTGATACGTCCAAAACGTATCTATAATTTCTGCTTGCTCCATGCCTCTTTTGGGTGATATTGCTATGTTATTTATACACTTCCATACACTTTTGATCATATTTGGACTAACCTATTAACTCAGTGCACCCCAGTGCCAGTTTCTGTTTTCGGCTGTTTTTGTATTTCAGGTTTTCACATTACGAGAACTGCCAGAAAAAATCCAGAAAAATTATATAAAAAATCAGCGTTCCGGAAGCTTCCATGCGGCCAAAGTAGGGCCGGAGGGGACCCACAGGGGCTCCAGGCGGCCTGCCCACGTGCCCCCCTGGCCGCGCCGGGGGGGCGCCTGGGCACCCCTGACCCCCTCTGATGCCCCCCTTTGGCATATATTTACACCATGTCGCGGAAACCCTGATTCCAGACCCCTTTTCTCCAGACGCGATTCCGATCTCCGCCGCCATCGCCATCAAGCTTCGGGGGACCAGAATTCCTGCGCCGGCACCCTGCCGGGACGGGGAAGTGCCCCCGGATTCATCTCCATCGACGTTGCTTCCTCCCTCCATGATGCGGGAGTAGTTCCTCCTCGGGGCTGAGGTTCTTACCAGTAGCTATGTGGTCAATTCTCTCTCCCATGATGTGATCTTCGTTGTGATCATAGGCTATGTTAATCTAGGGTGATCCCATGATATTTCCCCTTCCTCTATGTATTGGATTGATGTACTCACTTGTCTTTATCTAGTATAATCCCCGAGACCAAGGTGACAGCGGTCTATTGGACATGGATTAGAAAAGTATTTTCATGAGTGATTTCCTCTCTTGTGTGTTGATTGAAGATTGAGAGTCTCTTGGTGCTTGTCTTTGACTATCCTTTAGATATGTTGTGGTGATTGTGGGACTCTCTTTGGATGGCCGCGGTGACATTGGGAAATCCTTAGATTGAGTACTACGAACTTTGAGGTGTGCTTTTGTAGCCCTACATAATTCTCGTCCTCTCTTGACCACGAAGGAATGACCTCCGAGTGTGTCCCCTTTGCATGTTTTATGGGAAATATCATGTGATTCGATTATGTTAATGTTGTTGGGAGTTGCCACTAGTGAAAGTATGAAGCCTAGGCCTTGTTTCCACCATTGCAATACCATGTGTGCTCACGTTTACCACTTGTTTGCTTGCTGCACTTTTTATTACAGATTCATATTACTTTGTTTTGCCATCCATATCACTTGCCATTTAACATCTCTTCGCCAAACTAGTGCACCTATACATCTAACAAGTGTATTAGGTGTGTTGGGGACACAAGAGACTTCTTGTATCTTAGTTGCAGGGTTGCTTGAGAGAGACCATCTTCAACCTCTATTTCCCTGAGTTCGATAAACCTTAGGTCATCCACTTGAGGGAAATTGTTGTTGTCCTACAAACCTCTGCGCTTGGAGGCCCAACATAGTCTACAAGAGTAGAAGCGTGTGTAGACATCAACACTTCAATTTTTTCAAACTTTTCAACTTTCATGCAATACGTGAGCGTGAGCCATGGATATAGCACTATAAGTGGAATAGAATGGTGGTTGTGGAGAAGACAAAAGAGGAAGATAGTCTCACATCAACTAGGCGTATCAATGGGCTATGGAGATGCCCATCAATAGATATCAATGTGAGCGAGTAGGGATTGCCATGCAATGGATGCACTAGAGCTATAAGTGTATGAAAGCTCAACAAAAGAAACTAAGTGGGTGTGCATCCAACTTGCTTGCCCACGAAGACCTAGGGCATTTTGAGGAAGCCCATCATTGTAATATACAAGCCAAGTTCTATAATGAAAATTCCCACTAGTATATGAAAGTGACAAAACAAGAGACTCTATCATGAAGATCATGGTGCTTTTTGAAGCACAAGTGTGGAAAAAGGATAGTAACATTGTCCCTTCTCTCTTTTCTCTCATATTTTTTCTTTCTTTCTTTTTTATTTGGACCTTTTCTCCTTTTTATCTTCCCCCTTTTTTTATGGCCTCTTTTTTCTTTTCTTTTTTCTTTTCTTACGTCTGGAGTCTCATCCAGACTTGTGGGGGAATCATAGTCTCCATCATCCTTTCCTTACTAGGACAATGCTCTAGTAATGAAGATCATTACACTTTTATTTACTTACAACTCAAAGCTAGAACAAAATATGACTCTATGTGAATGACAATGATGAAGCGTGTCAGATGAACGGAACAGTGGAAAGTTGCATGGCAATATATCTCAGAATGGCTATGGAAATGCCATGATAGGTAGGTATGGTGGCTGTTTTGAGGAAGGTATATGGTGGGTGTGTGGTACCGGCGAAAGTTGCGCGATACAAGAGAGGCTAGCAATGGTGGAAGGGTGAGAGTGCGTATAATCCATGGACTCAACATTAGTCATAAATAACTCATATACTTATTGCAAAAAACTACAGGTCATGAAAATAAAGTATTCAGCGCATGCTCCTATGGGAAGGGTTGGTAGGAGTTAACCATCGCGCGATCCGGACCTCCACACATGGGATGACACTCAATAAATAAATCATGCTCCAACTTCATCACATAATGGTTCACCATACGTGCATGCTACGGGAATCACAAACTTTAACACAAGTGTTTCTCAAATTCACAATTACACTACTAGCATGACTCTAATATCACCATCCTCATATCTCAAAACAATCATCAAGCATCAAACTTCTCCTAATATTCAATGCACTTTTATATGAAAGTTTTTACTATTCCCATCTTGGATGCCTATCATATTAGGACTAGTTTTATAACCTAAGCACATTGCCATGATGTTCTAAGATAATCTCAAAAAGATATAGGTCAAGCATGAGAGATCAATTATTTCTACAAAATAAAGCCACCACCGTGCTCTAAAAGATATAAGTGAAGCACTAGAGCAAAACTATCTAGCTCAAAAGGTATAAGTGAAGCACATAGAGTATTCTAATAAATTCCGATTCATGTGTATCTCTCTCAGAAGGTGTGTCCAGCAAGGATGATTGTGGTAAACTAAAAAGCAAAGACTCAAATCATACATGACGCTCCAAGAAAAACACATATCATGTGGTGAATAAAAATATAGTCTCA
Organism: Secale cereale; assembly: GCA_902687465.1. NCBI lineage: Eukaryota > Viridiplantae > Streptophyta > Magnoliopsida > Poales > Poaceae > Secale > Secale cereale. Next base: position 608,024,090 of record LR738715.1, on the reverse strand, counting down.
AGTAAAGTTACCCATAGATGAAGACGAAAGAGGGGATGCCTTCCCGGGGCATCCCCAAGCTTAGGCTTTTGGTTGTCCTTGAATTTTACCTTGGGATGCCTTGGGCATCTGTAACCCCCCAAAATTTTGAGCTGGTTTCTCTTGCAAACTTTTGGCCCTTTTGAAAAGGGAATTATTTGATCCTTTCTTTTGCCCTTCTAAAATTCCTTTTTGCCAAAGTTTGTGTGTCTTCTCAAGCTTGGTTTTTGGCCTTGAAGTTCTCCTCTTGTGTTTGGCTCAAGCACAAGTTGAGATTCAAAAGGAGTTGTTTGAGTTCACCACTTCTTGTTTTAAAATTCTCAAGTTTAACCTTGACTTATCTCCCCTCCAACCTTCATCTTGCCATGATCCCAACAGGTACAATCTTCTCCAAGACTCTCTTCACACCATGGGACAAGCATTTCATCAATTCCTGCAAGTTGTGAGCTTATTGGGATTTTTCTTCTATTTATTCCATTCCGAAAACAGTTCTGTCTTTTATAGTGGACCTTGGTGATTTACAAAGGAACCACAATTTTCATCTACCTATTTGGCTCCAAACCAACTCTCCTAAATGGCCTTTAGTACCCACAACCTAGAACCATCTTGTTTCACTGGTCCATAGTTCAAAATTTTCAAATTTCACCTGCTGCAAGTTTGGACCAGATTTGCAAAATTTGGTGAAATTCATATTTATCTTCATCCAAAAATTCTGTGAAAAATCATGCAGCCTCTAGATACATCAAGAGGCCACTCCACCAAAAATCAGCCCCTGAAACATTGCACACATACCAGAATCATTTCATCAAACACTTAGCCTACATTGAACTGTTAGCTGTTAACTGAAACTGTCGACAGTGCAACACTTCGTCAGTTTCGACAGTCGTCGGGCGCGGCGACAAAACCTCGTCTGTATCTCCCT
>LR738715.1:607985736-608018499 GCA_902687465.1 Secale cereale | reverse complement strand
TTATTTTTGCTATAAGCCCTTTATGTGGTGTCGCTCAGACGCCCGACTGTGGCCTGTTATCATTTATTATTTTTCTACGAGGCGTCACTCAGACCCTCGTTTGGTCTCGTTATTTTTATCTTTTGGATTTCGGGAGGATTACCGCCCGACTTCCATTCTTTACCTTCAGCGCATTCATATTTTATTCCGGTCACATTTTTGCTGGAATACTCATATGCATTCATGTTGGCATTTGTTATATCTTAAGTCCGAACTGTCTTGCGAGTACATTCAAAGTACTCACCTGGCTTGTTGATTTGGCCAGATGTGGACGAAGGCGATCTCATGGATGAAGAGTTCGATAGCGAGTCCGACGCTTAGAGGAGTCCCAGTCAGTCTCTTGCGATCCTGGAGTTGATCACTGTTTTATAACCGATTCCGCCTACCACCAAATAAATTCATCGGGTCTCACTCCGACACTCGATGAATTGTAGAATATTGGAGGCACACCACCCACTTCACTGTGACATATTCCACCGCCTTTTATTACGAGTCAGCAGTATGCCACCCTGCCTTGTGACATATCCGCCTCTATGTAATATATTGGCGCGCTTGTAATAAAATTTGTTGAGCCACCCCTAGCTCAACCTTGTATAATATTCAGTGTACTTGAATTCTGTATCAAGGAATTGTCTACTAGCAGGAATATGATTCCTCGCTGGTTTAATAAAGAGATCGGTCTTCCGGTAATTATTTTACTGAAGGACCGGTCGCGACAACCTTGGTATCAGAGCCAGGCTGACTATAGGAAGCCACTAGGTGCGCTCGCTAATCGGTTATTAGCGAAAAATCTGCTTTTCAGCATTTTTACATCTGTAGCAATTTTCTGTTGGTCAGCATAAATTTATGGCCTGACTATTCGGAATTTTTGTCTACTTTTGTAGATGGACAGCATCGACTGTGATGCACAGGTGTTCGCCAACATTCCTGAGGGGTTCGTCAAGCTCCTCATCGCCATCACCAAAGTCGCAATCGGGCCATCCACACGTCCCGAATTTACACTCTACCGTCACAAGCTCAACGACAGCGTGTCTATGCATCAGGCTGCGGTACACTTCAAAGGTGGGCGTTCTGAAGCGCGCCGCCTTCGATTTGTGGGCAGAGCCATGCCTACGGAGAGGCATGCTATGCAGATGGCTGCCCGCGAGGCGATAGCTCGTCTCCGGGACATTCTGCCTTCAATGAAGACTCGTCGCTTTCGTTACCTCCCATGCCACGTGCCCTATACGTGTCACTATGCATTTGCATGCGCAAATGGGGAGCGTGACAAAGCCATTGAATCAATGGTTGAATACCTCAAGGCCCTTGAGGCAGCCTTTGATAACTTGGTGGACGACCTGGTGGCCGCCCGTATGGAGATAGTCCAGAGTGGCACCGCCAACAGGAGGGAGTTGCTCCATACCGCACCACCGATGACTTTTGTCTCGTCCGCCGCTTCCTATGCACCTTCCATTGTAGCCACCGCTCATCGTCTGCCTACCACTGAGGATTTTGACCAAGTCATTGCTCCTACTCCAGTCAGAGATGCACCGCCTGCTGCACCTACTTCGACACCTCATACTCATACTCCGCGCCTGGAGCCCATCAGTGAGGAGGAAGTTGAGTCTCCAGCACCACTGGGCCTTACCCTCGGCAGGCCGAGGGAAATCTTCAACATCTCCGACTAGCGCGTCATTTCGCGACGCGCCGCGCTCGCTTGTAATGTTTGTGTGATATGTAAAATAGGTTGATGGGAGTAGTCTGTTTGCGCATCATGTAGGACCTTGGAGGAGTGCACTAGTTTCAAATAACATGTCAGGATGTGTACACACACCCTGAGTGAAGTATGTATAATTAGGATCTGCGTGTAACATATGTACTAGCAGCCTTCTCCATGCGCAATCGACCAGTTTATTTCAAAAATCTTTTTCAAGCTCGTGTTTGACCGCTTTTGCAAAATCTTGGTTTATTTTGCTGCTCGGTTCTTCTCAGGTTTTCTGCTTTGTTACCCTAGAGTAAGAAATGACTCGTCCCTGGACACGTTCCATGCCAAGTCCGCCGGAGGAAAATTACGGCACACAGACAAACAACAATTTCTCACAGGGGCAGTCAAGTCAGCAGGGCAGTGAGACAGCATTTTCCCAAGTATGCCGCCTTTACGAGCAAAGTCAGCAACAGCACCAAGAAATGATGAACCATGTCATTAACATGGGAAATCACCGCGAACCATACCAGCAGCACTCAAAATTGTTTGAATTTCAGAAGACACATCCAACAACATTTTCACACATAGACAAGCCTCTTGAGGCCGATGACTGGCTTCGAGATATTGAGAGGAAATTAATTGTGGCACAATGCTCAGACCGCGAAAAAGTGTTGTACGCACCGCATTATCTCACAGGAGCAGCCGCGTCATGGTGGGAAAATTTTCTGCTTATGCATCCCGACATAAATAATATCACCTGGGAAGATTTCAAGGAAGGCTTTCGTGGGGCACACATCTCTAAGAATATCATGAAAATCAAGAAAAGAGAATTTGATGGTCTCAAGCAAAGAGGCATGACAGTACAGGAGTACAATAGTCAGTTTGCGCAATTATCACGTTATGCCAATGAAGAGCGAATGACGGAAAATAAAACGATGGAGAAATTCCTGGATGGACTGGCACTAGCACTAAAATGCCAATCATATAGTTAAGCTATGCTCCATCTTCGTCACACAAAATACTAAAATCATGCACAACCCCGGTTTCAGCCAAGCAATTGTTTCATAGTTCAATTTTTTTCAAACTTTTTCAACTTTTACGCAATACATGAGCGTGAGCCATGGATATAGCACTATAGGTGGAATAGAGTGGTGGTTGTGGAGAAGACAAAAGAGGAAGATGGTCTCACATCAACTAGGCGTATCAATGGGCTATGGAGATGCCCATCAATAGATATCAATGTGAGTGAGTAGGGATTGCCATGCAATGGATGCACTAGAGCTATAAATGTATGAAAGCTCAACAATTGAAACTAAGTGGGTGTGCATCCAACTTGCTTGCTCACAAAGACCTAGGGCATTTGAGTAAGCTCATCATTGGAATATACAAGCCAGGTTCTATAATGAAAATTTCCCACTAGTATATGAAAGTGACTAAACAAGAGACTCTCTATCATGAAGATGGTGCTACTTTGAAGCACAAGTGTGGAAAAAGATAGTAGCATTGTCCCTTTTTTTCTTTTCTTTTTTTTTTCTTTTTTTGGGCCTTCCTTTTTTCTTTGGCCTTTCTTCTTTTTTCTTCTTTTTTTCTTCTTTTCTTTCGGACAATGCTCTAATAATGATAATCAGCACACGTCTATTGATTTACAACTTGATACTAGAACTAAGTATGACTCTATATGAATGCCTCCGGCGGTGTACCGGGATGTGCAATGAATCAAGAGTGACATGTATGAAAAACTATGTATGGTGGCGTAGCCACAAATACGATGTCAACTACATGATCATGCATGGCAATATGACAGTGATGAAACGTGTCATAACAACGGAACGGTGGAAAGTTGCATGGCGATATATCTCGGAATGGCTATGGAAATGCCATGATAGGTAGGTATGGTCACTGTTTTGAGGAAGGTATATGGTGGGTGTATGGTACCGGCGAAAGTTGCAAGTGTAACATCCCAAAATTCTAAATTTTGGAATGTTATAATAAATAGATATATTTGATTGCTTGTGTGATGTGCTGTGTGAATTTGAGTGAAGTTTGAAACTTTTGAAAGTTAAATGAGAGGGAATGAAATGACTTTCCCAAACTTTCACTTTGCATTTATGTTCTCCAGGAATTCAATTCCTCTTCATCACAAAACCCTGGAGTTAAGATAGTATGACTTCTTCCATTTATTAAATGAAAAAGGGTTTTGAAAGGATTTTCAATTTCATTCTTGAAATATTTTAAATTCAGAAACTTTATGCAACTCAATGATTTTCCCGAGAGAAGATAAAATGACTTCTTCAAATTATAGGAAATATGAGTTGGAAGTTCATTGAAGTGTTTTTGAAAACTCATTTTTCAAATTTGAGTTATTTGATTTTCATTCAAATTATTTTTCTCCACAAATAAAATATATGGAAAATATGGTAACATGATTCCCTACAGTAGAAAATTGAAGAGGGATAATTTTGAAATCATTTTGGTTTTTTAAAATGATTTTACTGGATTTTATTGCAATAGTAGCACTTTTTGTTTTATTTAAATTTGTGGGTATTTTATTTGACCGTAGAAAAATGTTCACCTTGCAGAGAATCTTTTTCTGCAAATTTTGATATATTATATGCCTATATAATATTTTGTTTTCTTTGGTTTATTTCTTTTTGTCTCTCTGTATTTTAAAAAAAAGTTCTTCTTCCACCGATTGGGCCGGCCTAGTGCCCGAGCCAGGCCGCGGCCCAGCCCAACGTTGAGCGCCACCGTCACCGAGCTCGGGACAGAATCCCGAGCCGTCCCGACGTTGCCGCCGACCTTGGTGTCCGTGCCGAGGCCAGACACCTCGAGCCATGGCCCCTCCTCCAAGGCCACCTCGCCCGTCCGCCTATTTAAGGCCGACCCCGCCTCCCCGACCCTCCTCTCCTCCTCTCGCTGCGCCGCTACCGCGTCAACTGCCGCCGCTGTTGCTGCTCTGCGCCGCCACCGCGCTTGCTTCCGCCGCCGCCCCGCGCTGCTCCCCGCACCCGCGCCGCGCCGCGCCTCGCCCTCATCGCCCCTCGCCTCGCCCCGCTCAAGCTGCCGGCCTCGCCACCACTTGCCGGAGCCGCGCCGGAGTTCATCGTCGGCGGAGCTCCGAGCCCCGAACCACGACCCGCGCCGGACCCAACCCGGTTCAATCCGCCCGAACCGGCGGTTTCCATCGGAAAATCGCCTAGGTATAAAACCGCCCCGGTTTTCCTTTTAATTTGGTTTTTATGTTTTAGATCGGTTTAGTTTTTTTAGGTTTAGTTATTCTGTGAACGTTCACTGGTTAGGGTTAGAAAGCGAGCGTTCGCTCGACAACCTTTTTCTTTTTCTTTTAGTTTTCGTCCAGGGACTTAGATGTAAGTACTTTATTTACAGATTAGTCCCTAATCTTCAAGTGGCCACAACTTTTTACTCGTTGGTCCAAATCCAACGAAACCAATGCCCACTTCTTCGTTACGGTCCCCTCTTTCCAGTAAAACAACTTAAACATGTTTTTGAAAGTTTTAAAATTTGAATTCAACTAGTTTTTTATTCAAACTTCTTTTTGTCATAACTTGAGTTTCGTAACTCCGATTTAGTTGATTCTTTTGGCAAATCTAAGCTCTTGACCTAAACTTTCTGATAAGGACAAATTCATTCAATTTTGGTACTATTAGAAATTGTTTTCTGTTTCAAGAGTCATTCGTTTGTTTTCGAAGTTTTCCGAAGTGTTCTCTTCATTCTATCCGATCTTTTGAGTGATTGCTTATGTGTGGTTACCATTGATTGCTTACGATAGATTGATCGGAGTGTGACGGGTAGATCTATCATGAGTTCTGAGTGCGAATCATCTACATTGTCAGTACAAGGTAAGTCCACACTTTGATCATACTTTCCAATACCCAGTTTTCATTGCATTAGTTATATCCTCAAACACTTGCATGAGTAGGACTGGTTACATAATATGATGCTTTGTAGTTCATGAGGTAGGAACCCAATGACTTGAGATCAACCAAGGGGGGTATACGCTTTGTTACTTATTGCTTAGCCATGCTTGTAGACGTGGATTGGTATGAGAGTTTCATGAAAGATGTGAGTGATATTTAAGGGAAACTTTAAGGTGGTAATTTAATACACATCTGGGTGGATTGGTTGTGGCACCCTGGGATTACCAGTGGTTTGTCGGGCACCTGGAGAAACCAGTGTTATCCTAGGGGAACCCAGAGGAACTGTGTGATCACCCTATTGGAATGCCACCCAGGCTCAAAGGGATCATATGATATTTTCATGCCTATAAACTTCCATGTGCAGCCACAAGCCATTATGGGCTCTGGCATAGTTGAGTATGTTGTGTGACCTCTTTCAGTTGTAGACTAGAAGATGTAGCGGATGTAGGTGTACGGGTCTACCCAGGGTAAAGAGTAAATGCTTCCGAAAGACTGTGTCTCGGTCATCCGGTTCTCAAACACCATGAAGTGCGAGAAATTAAACGGAGGCGATCGAGTCTTGTGGGGAAAAGTGCACAAACCTCTGCAGAGTGTACAAACTATTCATGAGTAGCCGTGTCCCCGGTTATGGACGTCTTTGAGTATCTAGAAGTGGATTATTTGTTGATATCAACACTCTATTTAATTAATTTGTTGGGTTACTAATGACTTTGGTTTGGGATTGAGATGGGGGTACCATTCTCAATTGTTCATGAATTAAATTTAACAAAGTAGTTAAATAAATGCATGCTTTTGTGGTAGGGAAAAATCAGCTTTATGCAAAAACAACCTTACAGCCTCCACCGGCCAAATATGCATGTAGTTGTAGGCATTGTTCATCATTACTTCTATAGTGTGAATTTGCCAGTACATTCAATGTACTGACCTACATGGCTGCAACGTCTCATGTTGCAGGAATTTAATCGACGAGTAAGTGTTACATTAGGGTTGCACTGTCTACACTCAACTTGGTCGTTGGTGTTGATGGAACTCCACAACCTTGTTACTTCCGCTATATGGACTGAGGTAATAGTATTTACGTTACTTTATACATGTGATCTACCTCTGTTATAAATCCTCGAGTACTGTGTGTGTCAGCATACCGATCCAGGGATGACACTTAAGCACAGAGACTTGATCCATTCGGGTCGGGTTGCTACAAGATGGTATCAGAGCACATGTTGACTGTAGGACGTGACCTTAGAAACTGGCAAGCCCATAGGAAAGGATTTCTCTAAAAAAATCTTTTAAAAAAGATTCTATACCTCTCCACTTTTCCGAGCTTTGTCAAAACTTCCCCTTTTACCTTAAATAGTTAGACAATACACTTTCCATTTTGACCACTTCGGAGTAAAGAGGATTTCACTATGCATTGGAAGTGTTGAAGCTACAATAGTGGATACTCCGAAGGTTTGAAGAGTTGACGACTTTGAAGAGATAATGACCTTTAGAAGACCAAACCCATGTTTTGTACTTACGTTAGATGCGACGATTGTGAGCCGTCATTTGTTTGATGTTTTACCGACGGCCACAAAACAAAACTGTCTTTTCAAAAATTTTGTTTGTATTAAGTGTATCTCTCTCCCCACCTTTCGAATCTCGTCCCAAAACCCTTGGACCCAATAGAGGATGATTGAAGATAGACTTGAAGTCTCTGGACCAATGACCCAGCCAGAGGCGGAGCTATGGATACAAAACATGGAGGATCACTTCAGGAAAAAATTGGTTGCAAGGAAGTATGAGGTTCAATACGTTCTTCCGTACTTCACAAAAAGTGTTGCAACATGGTGGAAAATGCATCAAGCCATACAAGGATGTAGTGGAGCAAGAAGTTAGGAGAAATTCAAGAAGACTCTGTTAAGATCCCATCTCATCCGAGAGCATGGTGACAACCCGAAGAAGAAGCCTTGTGCCTGCAGGATTTGTGGAGAAATAGGAGACACGCAGGAGGAGCACAAGGATGAATGCCCTAATTGTGAAGGAAGTCACCTAGCTGAAGAATGCCCAACTAGGCAGATTACTTGTTTCTTGTGTGAAGGAACTACCCACTACCCTGCTCAGTGTCACATTTACCCCATGGTACAACGAACTATCCAGCAGAGGACAAAGCAATGAAAGAAGCCTTAAAGGAAATTTCAAAGGAATCCGTGATGGAGGAAGGTATTGACGACCCTGATGGAGAAGGCCTAAATAGATTTTTCTCCCGTGCTTGGTATTCATGTGGAGAAAAAGGACATCTTTCACTGTATTACACGAAGGAAAGCCATGAGTATCTGGGAGACTTCCCGACAGAAGAAGTGGAGTTTGATCCACAAAAGATAGAAGAAATGATAGGAACGAAGAAGTCGAGGAATAGAAAGAGTATGTGTCCACAGAAGAACCCAATTTCTACGGAAAAGGACCTGAATCACATCACATGTTACGGGTGCAAGGATTTAGGTCATTATGCTAGCAACTGCCCAACAAGGAAGCCAAGAACCAAGTGAACCAAGATAGTCACCATGAAGTCCTTAGAATTGTCTTATGTCATTAGTTTACGCTGCAAGGAAGTAGAGAATTTTGCCAAGAGAAGGTTCGGACCAGAGGAAAGATTTAGGAGAGTAGTTGAGATCTAGATATTAGAATGAAGCATGTAGCTAAATGTGGAACACCCGTTTATTACGATGTTGAGTTGAGTCATGGAAATAACATTGTAATAGTTCGTGAAGCAAGAGAAGTTTATATTTTTGGAATCTAAGAAGGAAATGCTATGAGTTGTTGGATGATTGTGAGTGCCTCTCTTGCGACCTCGCCCAGACTAAAACCTAGAACCCATAGACAAGCTGACCCCAAACCCTTCTCGGACAAACAACCACATTTCACCCAAGGAAATACCTACATTGTCCTGAGTACCCCTTTTTTCTTATACCTACAGATGAAAACCCTTTACGAGTCTTTTCTCAAGGCCCCGGAAACAATCATGACCCTGACTAGTGATCAGGATTACCCAAAGATCCTGAAGGGCATGATGAAGCATATTCACCTGGAAGGAGATGTAGTCTACAAGGGTTATCCCTTCATGGAGAATGGAGTTGAACTTTGGTACGTGGAGGTACACCTCCACCGTGTGAAAGGAGTTTGCCCAAAAACTATGGGTCGATACTTTTTCATCTCCCGAGTACCACGAACAACGTTCTTCGACTCTGTTCGTGAAGCTGCTATGGAGGCCATACGCCAGATTGGAGAAATACTGAAAGCAAGACTTCGTCACACTCAGGAATGCCTGAGTGGGGTGCATGCAGAGATGATGGAGGTGAAGCACACCACCAATAGGATGAAGCAAAAGATCGATGAATTTAAGAATCACATTGCACAATTCCAGTGGGACTGAAGCGTCCTTAGCTAGGACAAATGAATAAAGATGGGAGGAATGTTTGACCATACCCATCTAGGTGGATGGCAACATTTGTAGTGAAGCACCTTTGAAATTGGAGTGTTGAATAATGGTTCAGGAAGTAATAAAAGATTTGATGTGAGGATAATATGGATTTCAGATGAACCAGTGCATTTAGTTCTGGGGGCGATACTTTTCTGAGTGAACCCTGGACCAATAGAAAGGAAAGTGTTGCTCCAAGGAGTAGAGTTTGCACAAATAAGTTGGAGTTTATTTATGATGCTTACCCCAAGGTTGTGAAGGAAATAAGTACATTTGGATTTAAAGAAGGAGTAATGCTGGAGTGTGGAGCAATAGTGACTCCAAGGATGAGTTAAGGATATACAAGTTCTAAAGTGGGCCCATAAGCCGAGGACCTAAGGAGGCTACGTAATCTCACGGGAACCACGAGACTTGTCAGAAGTAATATGTTTTTGCTATAAGGCAGCAGGACACTACGCTAGAGATTGACCCGATGAGAAAGAGAGTTGTGCTAACTAGTTGAGTTGAATCATGCAATGGAAATACAGTAGATTGTAATAAGTTGAGAATCGGTGAAATTAGCATCACTGGCATTGACTTGGATTTTATGAGTTGTTGCTATATGGGCAATGAGTGAAACCATGATACGTGGAATGAGATTTCGGAAGAAATTAGTTCCCTTTCATTGTAGGATGGTAGAACCCAATACTGATACCCAAATGCAAGAGCTAGTTACATCAGACCTTGGAATGGATCAGACAAATATGAGTCTGAGTAATTATATCTTAGTTTGTACCAATAGAAATAAGGGATACAATATAGTTGGATGGGTTTAAGAATGCTAGGAAGCTGGATGGAAGGATGCTTTCTTACAACCCGAAGATGAGTTTATGGTCTACAAGTGATGTGATGGACCATAACCCACAGGCCCCAGAACCTATCAAATAAGCAAGCACACTCTTGCTAAAGGAAAACCCCTGGTAGAAGTTACGACTTTATCAACAGACGATCTTGTAGGAAGTTTACGCAAAACCCGAGGGTTGTGAAGAAACGATAGATGGTTGTTTGTGAAGGAAATATGCCCTAAAGGCAATAATAAAGATGTTATTTGTATTTACTTATATCATGATAAATGTCTTTTATTCATGCTAGAATTGTATTAACCGGAAACTTAGTACATGTGTGAATACATAGACAAAACAGAGTGTCCCTAGTATGCCTCTACTAGACTACCTCATTGATCAAAGATGGTTATGTTTCCTATCCATAGACATTAGTTGTCATTTGATCAACGGGATCACATCATTAGGAGAATGATGTGATGGACAAGACCCATCCGTTAGCTTAGCACTATGATCGTTTAGTTTTACTGGTATCGCTTTCTTCATGACTTATACATGTTCCTATGACTATGAGATTATGCAACTCCCGTATATCAGAGGAACACCTTGTGTGCTATCAAACGTCACAACGTAACTAGGATATTATAAAGATGCTCTACAGGTGTCTCCGAAGGTGTTCGTGGTGTTGGCATAGATCAAGAATAGGATTTGTCACTCCGAGTGTCGGAGAGGTATCTCTGGGCCCTCTCGGTAATACACATCATAATAAGCCTTGCAGGCAAATGACTAATGAGTTAGTCACGAGATGATGTATTATAGAGCGAGTAAAGAGACTTGCCGGTAATGAGATTGAACTAGGTATTGAGATACCGACGATCGAGTATCGGGCAAGTAACATACCGATGACAAAAGGAACAACGTATGTTGTTATGCGGTTTGACCGATAAAGATCTTGGTAGAATATGTAGGAGCCAATATGAGCATCCAGGTTCCGCTATTGGTTATTGACCGGAGATGAGTCTCGGTCATGTCTACATAATTCTCGAACCCATAGGGTCCGCACGCTTAACGTTTGATGACGATCAGTATTATGAGTTTATGAGTTTTGATGTACCGAAGGTGGTTCGGAGTCTTGTATGAGAACACAGACATGACGAGGAGTCTCGGAATGTCCGAGACGTAAAGATTGATATATTGGACGACTATATTTGGACACAGGAAGTGTTCCGAAAAGTTTCGGAATAAACCGGAGTGCCGGAGGGGTTACCGGAACCCGCCGGGGAAGCTATGGGCCCTAATGGGCTTTAGTGGAAAGAGAGCGGGCTGGCCAGGGCTGGGCCGCGCGCCCCTCCCCCTTGGTCCGAATTGGACAAGGAAAGGAGGGGGCGGCTCCCCTTTCCTTCTCCCTCTCCCTCTCCTTCCTTCCCCATCTCTCCCTCTTGGTGGATTCCTACTAGGAATAGGATTGGAATCCTATTCCTAGTAGGATTGCCTCTCTAGGCGCGCCATTGGGGGCCGGCTGGCCTCCCCCCTAGCTCCTTTATATACGGGGGCAGGGGGGCACCTCTAGACACACAAGTTGATCTCTCCAGCCGTGTGCGGTGCCCCCTCCACAGAAACACACCTCGGTCATACCGTTGCACTGCTTAGGCGAAGCCCTGCGACGGTAGCTTCATCATCTCCGTCACCACGCCGTCATGCTGACGAAAATCTCCCGCGAGGTTCTACTGGATCAAGAGGTCGTGGGACGTCATCAAGCTGAACGTGTGCTGAACGCGGAGGCTCTGTACGTTCGGTGCTTGATCGGTTGGATCGCGAAGAAGTTCGACTACATCGACCGCGTCACTAGACGCTTCCGATTTCGGTCTACGAGGGTACGTAGACACACTCTCCCCCTCGTTGCTATGCATCTAGTAGATAGATCTTGCATGATCATAGGAAAATTTTGAAATACTACGTTCCCCAACAGTGGCATCATGAGCCAGGTCTATGCGTAGATGATATGCACGAGTAGAACACAAGTGAGTTGTGGACGATACTTGTCATACTGCTTACCAGCATGTCATACTTTGGTTCGGCGGTATTGTGAGATGAAGCGGCCCGGACCGACATTACGCGTACGCTTACGCGAGACTGGTTTCACCGTTATGAGCACTCGTTGCTTAAAGGTGACTGGCGGGTGTCTGTCTCTCTCACTTTAGCTGAATCGAGTGTGGCTACGCCCGGTCCTTGTGAAGGTTAAAACAGCACATACTTGATGAAATATCGTTGTGGTTTTTGTATGCGTAGGTAAGAACGGTTCTTGCTAAGCCCGTCGCATCCACGTAAAACTTGCAACAACAAAGTAGAGGATGTCTAACTTGTTTTTTCAGGGCATGTTGTGATGTGATATGGTCAAGACATGATGAGTGATACGTTATTGTATGAGATGATCATGTTTTGTAAAGTTATCGGCAATTGGCAGGAGCCATATGGCTGTCGCTTTATTGTATGAAATACAGTCTCCATGTAATTGCTTTACTTTATCACTAAGCGGTAGCGATAGTCGTGGAAGCAATAGTTGGCGAGACGACAACGATGCTATGATGGAGATCAAGGTGTCGCGCGGGTGACGAAGGTGATTATGACGGTGCTTTGGAGATGGAGATCAAAAGCACAAGATGATGATGGCCATATCATGTCACATATTTTGATTGCATGTGATGTTTATCTTATTATGCTTCTTATTTTGCTTAGTACGACGGTAGAATTATAAGATGATCCCTTACAAAATCTTAAGGTATAAGTGTTCTCCCTGAGTATGCACCATTGCGAAAGTTCGTCGTGCCGAGACACCACGTGATGATCGGGTGGGATAAGCTCTACGTTCACATACAATGGGTGTAAGCCAGTTTTGCACACGCAGAATACTCGGGTTAAACTTGACGAGCCTAGCATATGCAGATATGGCCTCAGAACACTAAAGACCGAAAGGTCGAGCGTGAATCATATAGTAGATATGATCAACATAAGATGTTCACCATTGAAAACTACTCCATCTCACGTGATGATCAGACATGGTTTAGTTGATTTGGATCACGTGATCATTTAGATGACCAGAGGGATGTCTATCTAAGTGGGAGTTCTCTAAGTAATATGATTAATTGAACTTTAATTTATCATGAACTTATTCCTGATAGTTTTTTGCATATCTATGTTCATGTAGATCAATGGCCCGTGCTACCGTTCCTTTGAATTTTAATGCATTCCTAGAGAAAGCTAAGTTGAAAGATGATGGTAGCAATTACACGGACTGGGTCCGTAACTTGAGGATTATCCTCATTGCTGCACAGAAGAATTATGTCCTTGAAGCACCGCTAGGTGACAAGCCCCCTCCCGCTAATGTAGATGCTTTGAACGTCTAGCAGACGCGGTCTGATGACTACACGATAGTTGAGTGTACCATGCTCTACGGCTTAGAACCGGGACTTCAACGACGTTTTGAACGTCATGGACCATATGAGATGTTCCAGGAGTTGAATTTAATATTTCAAGCAAATGCCCGGATTGAGAAATATGAGATTTCCAATAAGTTCTATAGCTACAAGATGGAGGAGAATAGTTCTATCAGTGAACACTTGGTCAGAATGTCTGGGTACTACAATCATAGGACTCTACTTGGTTGAAAAGTTGACGAGGATAGTGTTATTGAGGAGTTCTTCAATCACTTCCACCAAGCTATAAAGGCTTCGTGATGAACTGTAATATGCAAGGGATGCAAAAGAAAATTCCCGAGCTCCTCGCTATGCTCAAAGCTGCGGAGGTAGAAATCAAAAAGGAGCATCAGGTGTTGATGGTTAACAAGACCACTAGTTTCAAGAAAAAGGGCAAGGGAAAGAAGGGGAACTTCAAGAAGAATAGCAAGACAGTTGCTACTCCCGCGAAGAAACCCAAGTCTGGAGCCAAGCCTGAAACTGAGTGCTTCTACTGCAAAGGGACTGGACACTAGAAGCGGAACTGCCCTAAGTATTTGCCGGATAAGAAGGATGGCAAGGTGAACGAAAGTATATGTGATATACATGTTATTGATGTGTACCTTACTAATGCTCGTAGTAGTACCTGGGTATTTGATACCGGTTCGGTTGCTAATATTTGTAACTCAAAACAGGGACTATGGATTAAATGAAAATTGGCTAAGGACGAGGTGACGATGCGCGTGGGAAATGGTTCCAACATCAATGTGATCGCCGTCGGCACGCTACCTCTACATCTACCTTTGGGATTAGTTTTAGACCTGAATAATTGTTATTTGGTGCCAGCGTTAAGCATGAACATTATATCTGGATCCAGTTTGTTGCGAGACGGTTATTCATTTAAATATGAGAATAATGGTTGTTCTATTTTTATGAATAATATCTTTTATGGTCATGCACCCTTGAAGAGTGGTCTATTCTTGTTGGATCTCGATTGTAGTGATACACATATTCATAATATTGAAACCAAAAGATGCAAGGTTAATAATGATAGTGCAACTTATTTGTGGCACTACTGTTTAGGTCATATTGGTGTAAAGTGCATGAAGAAACTCCATAGTGATGGACTTTTGGAATCACTTGATTATGAATCACTTGGTGCTTGAGAACCATGCCTCTTGGGCAAGATGACTAAAACTCCGTTCTCCGGAACAACGGAGCGAGCAACAAATTTGTTGGAAATCATACATATTGATGTATGTGGACCAATGAGTGTTGAAGCTCGCGGCGGGTATCGTTATTTTCTGACCCTCATAGATGATTTGAGCAGATATGGGTATATCTACTTGATGAAGCACAAGTCTGAGACATCTGAAAAGTTCAAAGAATTTCAGAGTGATGTAGAGAATCATCGTAACAGGAAAATAACGTTTCTACGATCTGATCATGGAGGAGAATATTTGAGTTACAAGTTTGGTCTTCATTTAAAACAATGTGGAATAGTTTCACAACTCACGCCACCCGGAACACCACAGCGTAATGGTGTGTCCGAACGTCGTAACCGTACTTTATTAGATATGGTGCGGTCTATGATGTCTCTTACCGATTTACCACTATCGTTTTGGGGTTATGCTTTAGAGACAGCTGCATTCACGTTAAATAGGGCACCATCTAAATCCATTGAGACGACGCCTAATGAACTGTAGTTTGGCAAGAAACCAAAGTTGTCGTTTCTTAAAGTTTGGGGCTGCGATGCTTATGTGAAAAAGCTTCAACCTGATAAGCTTGAACCCAAGTCGGAGAAATGTGTCTTCATAGGATACCCAAAAGAGACTATTGGGTACACCTTCTATCACAGATCCAAAGGCAAGATATTCGTTGCTAAGAATGGATCCTTTCTAGAGAAGGAGTTTCTCTCGAAAGAAGTGAGTGGGAGGAAAGTAGAACTTGATGAGGTAATTGTACCTTCTTCCAAATTGGAAAGTAGCACATCACAGAAACTAGTTCCTGTGATTCCTACACCAATTAGTGAGGAAGCTAATGATGATGATCATGAAACTTCAGATCAAGTTTCTACTGAACTTCGTAGATCAACCAGAGTATGTTCCGCACCTGAGTGGTACAGAAACCCAGTTCTGGAAGTCATGTTACTAGACCATGATGAACCTACGAACTATGAGGAAGCGATGATGAGCCCAGATTCCGCAAAATGGCTTGAAGCCATGAAATCTAAGATGTGATCCATGTATGAGAACAAAGTATGTACTTTGGTTGACTTGCTCGATGATCCGCAAGCCATCGAAAATAAATGGATCTTTAAGAAGAAGACCGACGCTGACGGTAATGTTATTGTTTACAAAGCTCGACTTGTTGCGAAAGGTTTTCGACAAGTTCAAGGAGTTGACTACGATGAGACTTTCTCACCCATAGAGATGCTTAAGTCTGTCCGAATCATGTTAGCAATTGCCGCATTTTATGATTATGAAATCTGGCAAATGGATGTCAAAACTGCATTCCTGAATGGATATCTCAAAGAGGAGTTGTATATGATGCAACCAGAAGGTTTTGTCGATCCTAAAGGTACTAACAAAGTGTGCAAGCTCCAGCGATCCATCTATGGACTGGTGCAAGCATGCCGGAGTTGGAATATACGCTTTGATGAGGTGATCAAAGCATATGGTTTTATACAGACTTTTGGAGAAGCCTGTATTTACAAGAAAGTGAGTGGGAGCTCTGTAGCATTTCTAATATTATATGTGGATGACATATTGTTGATTGGAAATGATATAGAATTTCTGGATAGCATAAAAGGATACTTGAATAAGAATTTTTCAATGAAAGACCTCGGTGAAGGTGCTTACATATTAGGCATCAAGATCTATAGAGATAGATCAAGACGCTTAATTGGACTTTCACAAAGCACATACCTTGATAAAGTTTTGAAGAAGTTCAAAATGGATCAGTCAAAGAAAGGGTTCTTGCCTGTGTTACAAGGTGTGAAGTTGAGTAAGACTCAATGCCTGACCACTGCAAAAGATAGAGAGAAAATGAAAGTCATTCCCTATGCCTCAGCTATAAGATCTATCATGTATGCAATGTTGTGTACCGGACCTGATGTGTGCCTTGCTATAAGTCTAGCAGGGAGGTACCAAAGTAATCCAGGAGTGGATCACTGGACAGCAGTCAAGAACATCCTGAAGTACCTGAAAAGGACAAAGGATATGTTTCTCGTGTATGGAGGTGACAAAGAGCTCGTCGTAAACGGTTACGTCGATGCAAGCTTTGACACTGATCCGGATGACTCGAAGTCACAAACCGGATATGTGTTTTTATTGAACGGTGGAGCTGTAAGTTGGTGCAGTTCCAAGCAGAACGTCGTGGCGGGATCTACGTGTGAAGTGGAATACATAGCTGCTTCTAAAGCAGCAAATGAAGGAGTCTGGATGAAGGAGTTCATATCCGATCTAGGTGTGATACCTAGTGCATCGGGTCCAATGAAAATCTTTTGTGACTACACTGGACCAATAGCCTTGGCGAAGGAATCCAGGTTTCACAAGAGAACAAAGCACATCAAAAGACGCTTCAATTCCATCCGCGATCTAGTAAAGGAGGGAGACTTAGAAATTTGCAAGATACATACGGATATGAATGTTGCAGACCCGTTGACTAAGCCTCTTCCACGGGCAAAACATGATCAGCACCAAGACTCCATGGGTGTTAGGATCATTACTTTGTAATCTAGATTATTGACTCTAGTTCAAGTGGGAGTTTGAAGGAAATATGCCCTAGATGCAATAATAAAGATGCTATTTGTATTTCCTTATATCATGATAAATGTCTTTTATTCATGCTAGAATTGTATTAACCGGAAACTTAGTACATGTGTGAATACATAGACAAAACAGAGTGTCCCTAGTATGCCTCTACTAGACTACCTCATTGATCAAAGATGGTTATGTTTCCTAGCCATAGACATGTGTTGTCATTTGATCAATGGGGTCACATCATTAGGAGAATGATGTGATGGACAAGACCCATCTGTTAGCTTAGCACTATCATCATTTAGTTTTACTACTATTGCTTTCTTCATGACTTATACATGTTCCTATGACTATGAGATTATGCAACTCCCGTATACCGGAGGAACACCTTGTGTGCTATCAAACATCACAACGTAACTGGGTGATTATAAAGATGCTCAACAGGTGTCTCCGAAGGTGTTCGTGGTGTTGGCATAGATCAAGAATAGGATTTGTCACTCCGAGTGTCGGAGAGGTATCTCTGGGCCCTCTTGGTAATACACATCATAATAAGCCTTGCAAGAAAATGACTAATGATTTAGTCACGAGATGATGTATTACGGATCGAGTAAAGAGACTTGCCGGTAACAAGATTGAACTAGGTATTGAGATACCGACGATCGAATCTCGGGCAAGTAACATACCGATGACAAAAGGAACAACGTATGTTGTTATGCGGTTTCACCGATAAAGATCTTCGTAGAATATGTAGGAGCCAATATGAGCATCCGGGTTCCGCTATTGGTTATCGACCGAAGATGAGTCTCAGTCATGTCTACATAGTTCTCGAACCCATAGGGTCCGCACGCTTAACGTTTGATGATGATCGGTATTATGAGTTTATGAGTTTTGATGTGCCGAAGGTAGTTCGGAGTCCCGGATGAGATCATGGACATGACGAGGAGTCTCGGAATGTCCGAGATGTAAAGATTGATATACTGGACGACTATATTCGGACACCGGAAGTGTTCCGGAAAGTTTCGGAATAAGCCGAAGTGTCGGAGGGGTTACCGAAACCCCCCAGGGAAGCTATGGGCCTAATGGGCTTTAGTGGAAAGAGAGAGGGCCGGCCAGGGCTGATCCACGCGCCCCTCCCCCTTGGTCCGAATTGGACAAGGAAAGGAGGGGGGGCGGCGCCCCTTTCCTTCTCCCTCTCCCTCTCCTTCCTTCCCCCTCTCTCCCTCTTGGTGGATTCCTACTAGGAATAGGATTGGAACACAAAAGTATTAAGTTCATAAGAACAAAGTAACGCCTTAGGCAAGATGACATGATGTAGAGGGATAAACTCAAGCAATATGATATAAACCCCATATTTTTATCCTCGATGGAAACAATACAATACATGCCTTGCTGCCCCTGCTGTCACTGGTAAAGGACACTGCAAGATTTAACCCAAAGCCAAGCACTTCTCCCATTGCAAGAACTATAGATCTAGTAGGCCAAACGAAACCGATAATTAGAAGAGACTTGCAAGGATATTTAAATCATACATAAAAGATTTCAGAAAAGAATCAAGTATTGTTCATAGATAATCTTGATCATAAACCCACAATTCATCGGATCTCGACAAACACACCGCAGAAATATTACATCGGATAGATCTCCTCGAAGATCATGGAGAACTTTGTATTGAGATCCAAAGAGAGAGAAGAAGCATTTAGCTAATAACTATGGACCCGAAGCTCTGTGGTAAACTACTCACAACTCATCGAAGAGGCTATGGTGTTGATGTAGAAGCCCTCCGTGATCGATGCCCCCTCCGGAGGAGCTCCGGAACAGGCCCAAGATGGGATCTCACGGGTACAAAAGGTTGCGGCGATGGAATTAGGGTTCCGTGGATGTCCTCGATGTTTTTAGGGTATGGGAGTATATATAGGCTGAAGAGGCACGTCGGGGGAGCCAGAGGGGCCCCACGAGGGTGGGGTGCGTGCCTACCCCCCTGGGCGCACCACCTGCCATCGTGGCCTCCTCTCTTGCCTCCTGGCGTGTACTCCAAGTCTTCTGTGTTGATATCATTCCAAAAATAACTCTCCCGAAGGTTTCATTCCGTTTGGACTCCGTTTGATATTCCTTTTCTGCGAAACACTGAAATAGGCAAAAAAACAGCAATTTGCACTGGGCCTTGGGTTAGTAGGTTAGTCCCAAAAATAATATAAAAGTGAATAATAAAGCCCATTAAACATCCAAAACAGAATGTATAATAGCATGGAACAATAAAAAAATTATAGATACGTTGGAGACATATCAGTGCCATTGAGAATAGTTAACCATAATATTATCTAGGAGTTTAGTAGCTTCTCCTAAAGTGATTTCCATAAAAGTGCCACAGCGGCCGAATCTAAAAGATTTCTAGAAGAAAAATTCAAGCCGGCATAATTTTTTTGTATAATCATCCATAAGTTCAAACCATGTGTAGGGAAATTACGTATCATTAATTTCATTCTCTCCGAAGCTTGTGCAACATGCTCATGATCTAGTTGCTTAAAATTCATATTATCGTTTCTAAGAGAGATAATCTTAGCAGGAGGAAAATACTTAGAGATAAAGGCATCTTTGCACTTATTCCATGAATCAATACTATTTCTAGGCAAAGAAGAGAACCAAGTTTTAGCACGATCTCTAAGCGAAAACGAAAATAGATTCAATTTAACAATATCATTATTCGTATCCCTCTTCTTTTGCATATCGCACAAATCAACAAAGTTGTTTCGATGGGTAGCGGCATCTTCACTAGGAAGGCCAGAAAATTGATCTTTCATGACAAGATTCAACAGAGCAGCATTGATTTCACAAGATTCAGCATCGCTTATAGGAGCAATCGGCGTGCTAATAAAATCATTATTGTTGGTATTGGAGAAGTCACACAATTTGGTATTGTCTTGAGCCATAGTGGCAAGCAGCAATCTAACACACAAGCAAACAAGAGGCAAGCAAACGGTAAAAGGGCGAATAAAACGGCAAGGGTGAAGTGGAGGAGAGGAAAACGAGAGGCAAATAATGTAATGCGAGGGATAAGGGTTTGTGATAGGTACTTTGTGTATGACTATTGCGTAGATCTCCCCCGCAACGGCGCCAGAAATTCTTCTTGCTACTTCTCGAGCTTGCGTTGTATTCCCTTGAAAAGGAAAGGGTGATGCAGCACAGTAGCGTAAGTATTTCCCTCAGTTTTAGAACCAAGGTATCAATCCAGTAGGAGACCACGTGTGAGTCCCTCGCACCTGCACAAACAAATAAGAACCTTGCAGCCAACGCGATAAAAGGGGTTGTCAATCCCTTCTCGGTCACTTACAAAAGTGAGATCTGATAGATATGATAAGATAATATTTTTGGTACAGAGATTGAAAGTAAATAATGCAAAGTATAGTAAATAGTTGATGTAAGATTAATATGATGAGAATAGACCCGAGGGCCATAGGTTTCACTAGTGGCTTCTCTCATGATAGCAAATTTCTATGGTGGGTGAACAAATTACTGTCGAGCAATTGATAGAAGAGCGCATAGTTATGAGAATATCTAGGCATGATCATTGTATATAGTCATCACGTCCGTGACAAGTAGACCAAAACGATTCTGCATCTACTACTATTACTCCACACATTGACCGCTATTCAGCATGCATCTAGAGTATTAAGTTCATAAGAACAGAGTAACGCCTTAAGCAAGATGACATGATGTAGAGGGATAAACTCAAGCAATATGATATAAACTCCATATTTTTATCTTCGATGGCAACAATACAATACGTGCCTTGTTGCTCCTGCTGTCACTTGGAAAGGACACCACAAGATTGAACCCAAAGCCATGCACTTCTCCCATTGCAAGAACTATAGATCTAGTAAGCCAAACCAAAATGATAATTAGAAGAGACTTGCAAGGATATTTAAATCATACATAAAATATTTCAGAAAAGAATCCAGTATTGTTCATAGATAATCTTGATCATAAACCCACAATTCATCGGATCTCGACAAACGCACCGCAAGAAGATTACATCGGATAGATCTCCTCGAAGATCGAGGAGAACTTTGTATTGAGATCCAAAGAGAGAGAAGAAGCCATCTTGCTAATAACTATGGACCTGAAGGTCTACGGTAAACTACTCACAACTCATCGGAGACGCTATGGTGTTTATGTAGAAGCCCTCCGTGATCGATGCCCCCTCCGGAGGAGCTCCGAAACAGGCCCAAGATGGGATGTCACGGGTACAGAAGGTTGCGGTGGTGGAATTAGGGTTTCGTGGATGTCCTCGATGTTTTCAGGGTATGGGAGTATATATAGGCTGAAGAGGCACGTCGAGGGAGCGAGAGGGGCCCCACGAGGGTGGGGGGCGTGCCTACCCCCCTGGACGCACCCCTGCCCTCGTGGCCTCCTCTCTTGCCTCCTGGCGTGTACTCCAAGTCTTCTGTGTTGATATCGTACCAAAAATAACTCTCCCGAAGGTTTCATTCCGTTTGGACTCCGTTTGATATTCCTTTTCTGCGAAACACTGAAATAGGCAAAAAACAGTAATTTGCACTGGGCCTTGGGTTAGTAGGTTAGTCCCAAAAATAATATAAAAGTGTATAATAAATCCCATTAAACATCCAAAACAGAATATTTAATAGCATGGAACAATAAAAACTTATAGATACATTGGACACGTATCAGTGCCATTGAGAGTAGTTAACCATAATATTATCTAGGAGTTTGGTAGCTTCTCCTAAAGTGATGTCCATAAAAGTGCCCCCCCCCCACGGCCGAATCTAAAAGAGTTCTAGGAAAAAATTCAAGCCGGCATAATTTTTTTGTATAATCATCCATAAGTTCAAACCATGTGTAGGGCTATTACGTATCATTAATTTCATTCTCTCCCAAGCTTGTGCAAAATGCTCATGATCTAGTTGCTTAAAATTCATAATATCGTTTCTAAGAGAGATAATCTTAGCAGGAGGAAAATACTTAGAGATAAAGGCATCTTTGCACTTATTCCATGAATCAATACTATTTCTAGGCAAAGAAGAGAACCAAGTTTTAGCACGATCTCTAAGCGAAAACGGAAATAGCTTCAATTTAACAATATCATTATTTGTATCCTTCTTCTTTTGCATATCGTACAAATCAACAAAGTTGTTTCGATGGGTAGCGGCATCTTCACTAGGAAGGCCAGAAAATTGATCTTTCATGACAAGATTCAACAGAGCAGCTTTGATTTCACAAGATTCAGCATCGGTAATAGGAGTAATCGGTGTGCTAATAAAATCATTATTTTTGGTATTGGAGAAGTCACACAATTTGGTATTGTCTTAAGCCATAGTGACAAGCAGCAATCTTACACACAAGCAAACAAGAGGCAAGCGAACGGTAAAAGGGCGAATAAAACGGCAAGGGTGAAGTGGAGGAGAGGAAAACGAGAGGCAAATAATGTAATGCGAGGGATAAGGGTTTGTGATAGGTACTTGGTATATGACTTTTGCAAAGATCTCCCCGGCAACGGCGCCAGAAATTCTTCTTGCTACTTCTCGAGCTTGCATTGTATTCCCTTGAAGAGGAAAGGGTGATGCAGCACAGTAGCGTAAGTATTTCCCTCAGTTTTAGAACCAAGGTATCAATCGAGTAGGAGACCACGTGCGAGTCCCTCGCACCTGCACAAACAAATAAGAACCTTGTAGCCAACGCGATAAAAGGGGTTGTCAATCCCTTCTCGGTCACTTACAAAAGTGAGATCTGATAGATATGATAAGATAATATTTTTGGTATTTTTTGGTATAGAGATTGAAAGAAAATAATGCAAAGTATAGTAAATAGTTGATGTAAGATTAATATGAGGAGAATAGACCCGGGGGCCAAAGGTTTCACTAGTGGCTTCTCTCATGATAGCAGATTTCTATGGTGGGTGAACAAATTACTGTCGAGCAATTGATAGAAGAGCGCATAGTTATGAGAATATCTAGCCATGATCATTGTATATAGTCATCATGTCCGTGACAAGTAGACCAAAACGATTCTGCATCTACTACTATTACTCCATACATTGACCGCTATCCAGCATGCATCTAGAGTATTAAGTTCATAGGATTAGAGTAACGCCTTAAGCAAGATGACATGATGTAGAGGGATAAACTCAAGCGATATGATATAAACCCCATATTTTTATCCTCGATGGCAACAATACAATACGCGCCTTGCTGGCCTGCTGTCAGTGGGAAAGGACACCACAAGATTGAACCCAAAGCCAAGCACTTCTCCCATTGCAAGAACTGTAGATCTAGTAGGCCAAACCAAAGCGATAATTCGAAGAGACTTGCAAGGATATTTAAATCATACATAAAATATTTCAGAAAAGAATCCAATATTGTTCGTAGAAAATCTTGATCATGAACCCACAATTCATCGGATCTCGACAAACACACCGCAAAAAGATTACATCGAATAGTTCTCCAAGTAGATCGAGGAGAACTTTGTATTGAGATCGAAAGAGAGAGAAGAAGCCATCCAGCTAATAACTATGGACCCGAAGGTCTGTGGTAAACTACTCACAACTCATCGGAGAGGCTATGATGTTGATGTAGAAGCCCTCCGTGATCAATGCTTCCTCCGGCGGAGCTCCGAAACAGGCCCCAAGATGGGATCTCATGGTTATAGAAGGTTACGGCGGTGGAATTAGGGTTTTGTTGGCGTCCCCGATATTTTCAGGGTATGGGGGGTATATATAGGATGAAGAGGCACGTCAGGGGAGCCACACGCGCCCACGAGGGTGGGGCGCGCCTGCCCCCTAGGCACGCCCCCTGCCCTCGTGGCCACCTCTCTCGCTTCCTTGCATGTACGGCAAGTCTTCTGTGTTGATGTCATTCCAAAAATAACTCTCCGAAGGTTTCATTCCGTTTGGACTCCGTTTGATATTCCTTTTCTACGAAACACTGAAATAGGCAAAAATACATCAATTTGCACTAAGCCTTGGGTTAGTAGGTTAGTCCCAAAAATAATATAAAAGTGTATAATAAAGCCCATTAAACATCCAAAATAGAATATATAATAACATGGAACAAACAAAAATTATAGATACGTTGGAGACGTATCAATATCCCCTAAGGGAGCAGAACTCACCACAGTAATAGGATGACCCAGAAAATATTGCTTGAGCTTTCGGCTTGCCATGAAGACCCCATATACCAGTTTCTGCCAATGCGGATACCTCTGCTTGGACTCAATAAGCACCTCGTTGATATAATAAACCGGGCGTTGAACCGGATACTCCTTATCGGCCTCTTTCCTTTCCACAACAATGGCTACACTGACAGCCCTGCTATTTGCAGCAACATATAGCAATAAAGGCTCCTTGTCAATGGGAGCAGCAAGAACCGGCGGCTCAACCAACTACTTCTTAAGTGCCCGCCTCATTGGCAGCTTCACTCCAGACAAAATTATCTGTCTTTTTCATCATCTGATACAGAGGGATAGCCTTCTCACCTAGGCAACTTATGAACCGGCTCAAAGCCGCTATCCGTCCTGCTAAGCGCTGGACATCATTGAGACAATTTGGTCTTGCCAAGGAAGTGATAGCTGATACGTCTCCGTCGTATCTATAATTTTTTATTGTTTCATGCCAATATTCTACAACTTTCATATACTTTTGGCAACTTTTTATACTATTTTTTGGGACTAACATATTGATCGAGTGCCCAGTGCCAGCTCTTGTTTGTTGCATGTTTTTTTGTTTCGCAGAATATCCATATCAAACGGAAGAAAAACGGACGGAGATTTTTTTTGGAATATATGTGAATTTTGGGAAGCGGAACCAACATGAGACGATGCCCGAGTGGGCCACGAGGCAGGGGGGCACGCCCACCATGGGCAGGCGCGCCCTGGGCCCTCGTGGCCACACCGTAAGGCAATTGATGCCCTTCTTTCGCCGCAAGAAAGCTAATATCCGGATAAAAATCGTGTCAAAAAATCAGCCCAATCGGAGTTACGGATCTCCAGGAATATAAGAAACGGTGAAGGGCCAGAAAGAAACAGAGAAAGACAAAGAGACGGATCCAATATCGGTGGGGCTCTCGCCCCTACACCGCCATGGAGGCCATGGACCAGGGGGGAACCCTTCTCCCACCTAGGGAGAAGGTCAAGGAAGAAGAAGGAGGGTGGGGGCTCTCTCTCCCCATCGCTTCCGGTGGCACCGGAGTGCCACCGGGGCCATCATCGTGTGACAGCGATCTACACCAACACCTCCGTCATCTTCACCAACATCTCCATCACCTTCCCCCATCTATCTACAGAGGTCCACTCTCCCGCAACCTGCTATACCCTCTACTTGAACATGGTGCTTTATGCTTCATATTATTATCCAATGATGTGTTGCCATCCTATGATGTCTGAGTAGATTATCGTTGTCCTATCGGTGATTGGTGAATTGCTATGATTGATTTAATTTGCTTGTGGTTATGTTGATGTCCTTTGGTGCCCATCAAACGAGCGTGCGTGTGGATCACACCATAGGGTTAGTTGTATATTGATAGGACTACGTATTGGAGGGCAAGAGTGACAGAAGCTTCAACCTAGCATAGAAATTGATGCATACGGGATTGAAGGGGGACCAATATATCATAATTCTATGGTTGGGTTTTACCTTAATGAAAGTTAGTAGTTGCGAATACTTGCTAATAGTTCCAATCATAAGTGCATATAATTCCATGTAAGGGATGACATGCTAGCAGTGGCCTCTCCCACATAAAACTTGCTATCGGTCTAGTAACGTAGTCAATTGCTTAGGGGCAATTTCACAACTCCTACCACCACTTTTCCGCAATCGCTATATTAACTTTGTTGCTTATTTATCTTAACAGCCCCTAGTTTATATTTACGTGCTCTTTATATTCTTGCAAACCTATCCCACAAAAACTACAAAGTACTTCTAGTGGCATACTTGTTCTATGTAAAGCGAACGTCAAACGTGCGTAGAGTTGTATCGGTGGTCGATAGAACTTGAGGGAATATTTGTTCTGCCTTTAGCTCCTCGTTGGGTTCGACACTCTTACTTATTGAAAGAGGCTACAACTGATCCCCTACACTTGTGGGTTATCAAGACCTTTTTCTGGCGCCGTTGCCGGGGAGCAATAGCGTGTGGTGAATATTCTCGTGTGTGTTTGTTTGCTTTATCACTAAGTAGATTTTATTTGCTGTTCTAAGTTGTTTTCTATCTTTAGTTATGGGTAGGAAACACAAAATACCAAAAAAAATAGTGGTACCTACTGAACCAATGGTTGAAGAACCACTCAAAATCTATCACACTACTGAAGCTTATTACTTGGATCATCTTCGATCCCTATGTGCTCGGGTTGAAACCCCAACTAGCTTAGTTGAGGGAAAATCTTTAGATGAGCATGCTTGTTATGTGCGACACCGCATATCTAAAAAGGGGAAACTTGTATTGGATCAAATTCATCGTTTGCAATGCTATGCTTGGAATTTATGTGACCTATATGATTTTACTTGTTGTTCTGAAGACCCTAAGAAACACCTTCCCTACCAATGTGAGTTTAGTGATAATGGAATTGTATCTTCGTATGCTAAGGGTGTTTATAGTTACTATGATGTTCAACAAATTGAAGAATTTGTTGCTTTTAAGGGTGCTTATAAAATTGCTTATTTGATTGAAAAGTATGATGCTACTCTTTACAAATCTGAAAAATTTGCCATATTTAAATATCGTTATGATAATTATGCTTCTAATGCCTATGTTAAACCATATATTGAGTACTCCTCCGTTGTCCAAGAAGAGACTAATATTTTGGAGGAGTCTATGGAAGAATTAATTAATGACATTGTGAGCTCATTGGATGAAAAAGATGAGGAGGAGAGCGAAGAACAAAAGGAGGAAGAGGGGATTAGCTACCCGTGCCCACCTTCTAATGAGAGTAACTCTTCAACTCATACATTGTTTAATTTCCCTTCATGCTTACCGAAGGATGAATGTTATGATGATTGCTATGATCCCGTTGATTCTTTTGAAATATCCCTTTTTGATGATGCTTGGTATGCTTGTGGCCGAGATGCCAATATGAATTATGCTTATGGAGATGAACTTGCTATAGTTCCTTATGTTAAACATGAGATAGTTTCTATTGCACCCACACATGATAGTCTTATTATCTTTTTGAATTCTCCAAACTACACTATATTGGAGAAGTTTGCACTTATTAAGGATTATATTGATGGGTTGCCTTTTTCCATTACACATGATGATTTTGATGAATATAATATGCATGTTCTTGTTGCTCCTACTTGCAATTATTATGAGAGACGAACTACATCTCCGCCTCTCTATGTTTCCAACGTGATAAAATTGCAAGAAACTACTTATACTATGCATTGGCCTTTACTTGATGTGCATGAATTGTTCTTGTATGACATGCCTATGCATAGGAAGAGAGTTAGACTTCGTTTTTGCATGACACATGTCACTTTGTGCTCACTACTAAATGCTAAATCATTGCTAATTAAAATTGGCTTTGATACGGATCCATTACTCGAGCACTTTATGCCTAGCTTAATGGCTTTAAAGAAAGCGCTGCCAGGGAGACAACCCAGAAGTTTTAGAGAGTCATTTATTTTTGTTGTGTGCTTTTATAAACTTTAAAAACAAAAAAAATAAAGAGGGGAACCTAAAACTTTTTCAAAAAGAAAAGTGAAAGTAAGAAGGACGAGCACCGTTGAAATGGGGGAGCTCCTTGAACTTTGTTCATGCCCATGGAAACTTTGCAAATCTTGAATTACAGAAACTTTTCATCAAAAATAATTATCCCCTTGTACAATTCCATTGTATTATAAAAATAATGTGCCAAGAGTCTCCTTTAGGATGATTAAACTGCTTGTTGGTTTGTGCGGTGGAAAAACAGAAACTTTGGCTGTAGTGCGCGATTTTACATTTTTTACTGGAAGGTCGAAAGGATATGAAACTTTTTGCAAGGTCTTGCTATACAAATTGTTGATTTGTCCAAATTTTTCCAGAATTTTTAGAGTTACATAAGTATGGTTAATGTTCAGATTACTACAGACTATCATGTTTTCACAGATTGTTGTTATAGCTTCATTATTTGCATATGTTTGAATTCTTGTTGATGCCTCCTTGACTTGGGGCCATAAAATTATGATAGCATACAGTGGGTAATGTTTGTTTATAATTATACAATAATGTTAGATCAGTACATGATGTGATTTCATTGATCATATGCACTAACCCCGCCACTAAAAGTTCGGTTAAGTTTTGTGTGGATGAAGTGTTCGAAGACCGAGGATGTCTCGATGTGAGAAGAAGGAGGAGAGGCAAGAGCTCAAGCTCGGGGATGCCCAAGGCACCCCAAGTAAATATTCAAGGAGACTCAAGCGTCTAAGCTTGGGGATGCCCCGGAAGACATCCCATCTTTCTTCAACAAGTATCGGTATGTTTTCGGATTTGTTTCATTCACATGATATGCGTAAACTCTTGGAGCGTCGTGTGCTTTTTCTTTTTCTTTTAATAAATGCACCATGCTGATATGAGATAGTCCTTGGTTGATTTATAGAATGATCTTTGCACTTCACTTATATCTTTTGAGTATCGCTTTATAGAATGCTTCATGTGCTTCACTTATATCATTTGAAGTTTGGATTGCCTGTTTCTCTTCACATAGAAAACCGTCATTTGTAGAATGCTCTTTTGCTTCACTTATATTTGTTAGAGCGTGCGCATAACTTTTGTAGAAATAATTAAAACTCTCTTGCTTCACTTATATCTATTTAGAGAGTCGACAGGAATTGGTCATTCACATGGTTAGTCATAAAATCCTACATAAACTTTTAGATCGCTGAATATGATATGTTTGATTCCTTGCAATAGTTTTGCGATATAGAGATGCTAATATGTGGGAGGAACTAGTGAATGATTATGGTTTAGTAAAAATATTGGTGTTAAGGTTTGTGATTCCCGAAGCATGCATGTATGGTCTCCTAACTATGTAACCAAATTGGCGCGCATTGTATCTTGATTGTTTATCTTTGCGTGATGTAACAGCCTCCAAATTTGGGTTATAAATTTTGTGCTGTTATTTCTTCCTGGCAACCCTTTTTCAAATTTTCTCAAGAAGATTTCTAGATGACCCTGAGATTCCTGGTCACCTTTAACTATTCAAAACCTTGTTCATGTATTTGTCAGTGGGCAAGACCTCATTTGCATCCCCACAAATTCTCTCAAACCCTAATTCCAAGCATTTGGAATTTATATGTGGCCTCTTGTGATTACAAAGGAGCCATCATTTGCATTGATCTGTTGATCATTTCACCCTTTCCCAGGGACCATCTTGTCCTCCTAAGATATGCCAAAATATTGCCAAGTTCCATGCAATATTTTGAATTGTTATTTATTCCTTTTACTGTCTGTCTGGGGAATTAAACCCAAAGGCATAACTAGCCACCTCCTAAATTCAGGCGAATTGGTGGAGTTGATACTTATGCCTAATCCAAGCTCTGGCAAAAATATTGGCCACCTTAAAATAAAGGAAAGTGCCTTTTCCTATTTTAGCCAATATTGTATTTTTGCCATTTTCCAAAGGAACTATTATTTCTATAGCAGAGAAAATTCTCCCATAAATTGTGGAGCTTGTCCTTGCTATATAATCATTAGCTCCATCATTTTTTTCTTGTCCCACAGTTCAAATCTTTGGCACATGATCCAATGCAAGTTTCTGCCTTCTCTGAAACTTTGTAAAGGAAGTGCCCTATTCTTAATTCTGATTGAGCTATGCTTTGGCAGGGTGATTAACATTGATAAATCGCCCATGGATACCAAATATGAGCTCAATCCTTCCATCCTAACTCCTTGGGCAATTTTTGAAAGTTTCTGACCCGAATACAAGTATGTGAAGGAAGCACCTTCATAAATTTTTCAACTGGGATGAAACTCTTCCATCCTCTCAAGTACTCCAAATCATTAGCCTTTACCCAAATTTAGCTCATTTTATTGAGTTATGAGAGCACAGAAGCAATTCTTGCTTTCTGTCCAAATTTTCAGCTTGTGAAGCAAGTGCATTTTTCCTTGCTCCATTTTAGCTGAAAATATTCCCAAGCTTTCTCCTAGCCATATAACTCATCTTCCCAAGATATTGACTCATTCCATGTAGCCAATATTTTCCTAGATTTTTCCTAAGCTTTTGGTCAGAAATGATGATTGTGAAGCAAGTACTAATCTGGCAAGTCCATTTGGTATGATCTTTTTACAGCATCACTGTATGACCAAATCATCAAGCTTGGCCAAAACCTAGATCATTCCATCACTCCTAGTGAGTGCTTCATCATCATTTGTTTTCCGGACAGATTTTGGCAGTTGTAAAGCAACTATGCTAAATATTTGTCCTAATGGCCTCAAAACTCCCAGGATCATAGTCCTTGTTAACCTAAGCCTCCCAGACATCTTGGTTACTTTTCTACTCCTCTGGTTTCACCTCTAGAATGCTATCAAGTTTGCAACAGCAAACTTGTGGAGCTTATTCTACTTATTCCCTTTTGTCTCCGCCCACTTCTTTACCATGGTAACTCTGCACCCTCGAGGGACTACGCAGTAGACATGTTTTTACTCCAGTAATAACTCTGGAACGCGCCTTTCCCGTGGTGATCACGCGGAGCGTCAGCCAAAACGGTGGTCTCGCCACTATTGTCGGCGGCATCGCTGCTCCGCCAGCTCTAGCTTCGCCCCTGTTACCAAATAGCGTCTCCTCGTCGTCCTCTTCCCCCTGGACCTCCTGCCTCGCTCGTTTTCTTCTCCGGCGAGTAGTGCCACTGGTCGAACTGTGCGCCACTGTGCGTTGTCACGTTCCCCTCCTCTGTCTTCTTCCACTCCTCGCCTAAGAGCTCGTGCTCTACTCCGTGAGCCCCTGGCACTCGTCCGCTCTCTCCTCGTTGCCTTCCCGCCGCTCCCAGTGAGCTTTGGTCGCGCGTGCGCGTCGCCGGAGCACGGACACGTAGCGAGCCGTGTGTCACCTCCTTCCCTCCCTCTCGAGCCTTCCCCGTGCCTATTTAAGCACGGCTCGAGCTTCACCGCAGTCCACCACCCCTCCCCAAGCCACTCACCCAGGCTCCCGAGCCTCTCTGAACCGCGCCATCACCATGGCCGCCGTCTCTGCCCACCTCGAGTCCGGCGCTGCCGCGCCCCTCTTGTCATTCTACCTCCACCAGTAGATCCACCTAAGCCCGCCGAGCCTCCCCAGCCCCTCATCTTTGTCCCGCCGTCGCCGGAGTGCCATGTCCATCCTCCCCCGCATCCATCGACCCGCCTCTGTCCAGTTTCTGGCGCTGCGCCTCGCCGCCGTTCCAGGCTTCCCCGACAGCCGCACTTCACGTGAACGGGACCGGCTTGGTCCTGCGTGCCCGTCTGTAATGCCCAGGATGGAATTATACCTCCTACGTGTCGAGGCATGACTTAAAGGCATAAGTCCATCCTAGAATGATCTCAAGTTTGGTAATCTTTGCACAACTCATGTAAAAGAGGGATAGTAAACTGAAAATAGTTGGCTTACACTCGCCATGTCACAGAATAACAGTACAAGTCTCAAACATCATACATTAATATCACTACAACCCTCTAAGGGCAAAAGCCAAATGTCAAAGTACCAAACTCAGATAAATAAAACAACCACAGGTGGATCGAATCCTAGTAAGAGACTCCACTACTGATCGTCCGGGTAGCGCACGTAGTACTGACTACGCTCCTCGTCGTACTCCCAATCTAGCTCGGTGCCATCACCTGGATAGCTCACAGCTGGACCTGCATCTGGTGTGTGAAGTAACTGTGAGCCACAGAGGACTCAGCAATCCTGTTCCCGGGTAACAGAACTATTTAAGCCTTTAGGTGAGGGAAGGCTGAAGAAAGAACAAGTCTGCAGCAGCAACTAGCATCTAGCTTACGCAAGCGAGAGCGAGAAGAGAAGGCATCGCGAGA
Source organism: Secale cereale (assembly GCA_902687465.1). NCBI lineage: Eukaryota > Viridiplantae > Streptophyta > Magnoliopsida > Poales > Poaceae > Secale > Secale cereale. The sequence goes on along the minus strand of LR738715.1, from coordinate 607,986,367 downwards.
AGTGATCACGAAGTGATCCTAGCTACAAACTCACAAGCATAACCCCTCCGTGTTCAACTCCCGAATCCCTATTCGGAAATTTGGCAGTCACGGAACACACGCTGGTAGTGTATTAATTTCATTGTGTCAAGTTATCTACAACCGGAATTAACAAGCTCCCATCTGCCACATAACCGCGGGCACGGCTTTCGAAAGTTCAAACCCTGCAGGGGTGTTCCAACTTGACCCATTACAAGCCCACGATCCGCGGAGTCGCAACTCCAAAGTGGGAAGACCCGAGTATCCTCGGAATCCCGTGCTCAAGATATACCGAGCTAAGGTAAGGCTAATCCAGCAAATCCTCCCGGCGTGTCGACACCCTGATCGTAGCCGCGCGTATCTAGGTCTCAGGACACGACCGGATGGGCGAAGCTACGGGTTTTTACCAAACCTTGAGTTTCCTCGAGGTGGCCCCGCAGGCTCCCCGTTTCGGGCCAACACTCATGTGGAGCACTGGCCCGGGGTTGTTGATTAAGAAAAAGGGTTTATAACTCCCTATGCAAGTTTAGTTTGTTATTAGGCAAATAGTACCAATGTTGGGACTTGCTGGAAAAGACTTAGCACTTAGCGGTTTATCGAGGGGGTCCCATAC
>LR738715.1:607967425-607984643 GCA_902687465.1 Secale cereale | reverse complement strand
GCCACGAACCGGAAGCAACCCACAACACAAAAGCAATGCAATGCACATGACTACATGATATGAATGAATGCCACACACTCACGCAACAAAACGACGAAAGCCCGAAAGACAAAGAACCCGAAAAGGAAATAGATGAAGCCGGAGATTTATTATAAGCCCAAAAGGGAAAGTATTACATCCGGGGCATTACACCGTCGGTGGCTTTGGCTCGGTCAGAGGCCACCTGAGCCGGACGGCCCCTCACCGCCTCCCCTCCCCTGCTCCTCCTCTGTCTCGCACGGGAGAACAGGAGCGGGAGGTTGAGGACGATGCGCCTGCCTGCGGACCCCACCTGGCAGCGACCCAAGGCGTTGACCCGGTCCTGCCAGCGTAGATAAGTTGCTGGGCCCCACCCCCCTCGTGGGCCCCGTGCGTCAGCGAGGCAGCCCTGGCCCCGCCTTTGCCACGCTGGATAAGTGGAGGCGTAATCCACGGACTACATCTTCGCTTATCGAAAGCGTATTCGTCCTCTTCCTCAGACTGAAATGTGTTTTCCTTTCTGGGAAACGTAGTTTCAGAAAGGCACGTTCTGTTTTTCCAGCCAAGGGCCTGCTTGTGATGATTTTATTGCAAAAAGGTCCCTGGAAGAAAAACCTTCGTATCATTTTGCTCGTAACTCCAAATGAGGTGATTCCAAAGCCCATTTCTTCGTCTCGTCGAACCCGTTCTGTTGGTATCATTTTCACCATGTTTTGACATTCTGAAAATGACCATTTTGCCCTTTCCGTAAACAGCCCCCTCCGAGAGAGAACTGTTTCCGGCGATTCTTTCCGGAAGCTTTCCGCGCTTTTCTCCGGAGTATTTGTTGACCACCAGGCAAGCCAACCTCTTATCATAAGCTTCGGACTCGCATGATGACTTTGCATGCACCTTGTGTATGTGTAGTTGCAGTTGTTCATATTGTCTTCTATTGCTGTCCTTTTTTTATGACCTTCCTACATGCTTGTGCTACATGAAATCTTTGCCATGCTAGTTTGAATGCTATTACCTGTAATGCCATGTCACCACTATAATTTGATTTTTCATGACATCGTATTAAAATGCTAAGGTGATTTTCAGGCACCGTTAATATGCTAGTATAAGGTTTTATCATGTTCCCTATGCTATGGTTGTGCACTTAAGAAGCTCGATACTATTGTACCTGCTTTTGTATGCTGCATGCTCTTTGTCGTTTTCGTGTTAATTATGCTCATGATGTTGGAGAGTTAATAAAAAAATGAATTAATCATAACAAACTCCTCCGTCATCGATGGGATCGGTTCATGGTGCCACCAAATCGAACTTTTTTCAGTGCAGCTACATTTGCCTTTGTGGGACGGCCTTGATACGAACTATTGTTGTGCCTCTCGCCGGTACCTCCAACGAGGGAAGGTTATGGACACGCACTACCCTGATCAGGTAGGCGGACATAAGCCTTGTGTGCCCGTAGTTGTTGTTATGGTACCGAGTCCCCGTTTCGGACAGTTTGGCCACGATGGTGGTCGGTGTGTCTTTGGTAGACACGGGACCACCCAGGACTAGCCCATTAGGGAAGAGTCGGAGTGGCCGGGAGAGTGTCATGATAGTAGGTCGGTTTCATCGGAACACCGTTGGACCACTCGAATGGGATGACGAGGCCATGGGTTCCGTGGTGTGGGTATAGTGCGCTACCTCTGCAGAGTGTTTGTAAAGTCTATCGATGGCACATAGTTCGTAGTAAGTCACACTATCGGGTCTTGATCGAATTGGAGGATAAATCGGATATAATAAAATTTGCTAATATGGTAACATGAATGATATAGTCGTGCAAAGTCACGACGATGTTGAGATTACGAGACGTGTTCTCGAGACCAGGTGTTGGTTGTGATCACCGAAAAGATCACTGTTCTGTGGCAAGATAAACCATTGGTGTACAAGTTTGGTTGCATTGCATGAGTAATAAGTTGCAATTTCATTGAGCCATGATAGGACAAGAACTTGTTGCATAAAATAGCATGTCATGTCTGCATTTAAATATGTATGGACAGTAGTTTATTTTCAGCTTAGTCTCATGATGCCATGCCATGCTTTTATTTATTTAGCTATGCCATGATTAAGATAATATACTATGATGCTATCACCATGTTGTAATCATATTAGATATGCCATGTTATTACTGTATTAGTAGCTGTATGAAGTGGTTCATGCTCCTTTAATCTTGTTCATGTCATGTTTTGATATGAGGTAGTTTGTTGCATATGCTTGGTTCGTGCCTTGTCTTCTGCCTGTTTGGATGCTATGTATTTGGTTGTCTTGCAAGTACATTCAATGTACTGACCTGGCTGTCATACCAGCTTTGTAGGTCACACTCAAGTGGTCCGCTTGTTCCTTCGTGCTAGGCCATAATCTTGCCAGTCCTGTGAGTTGTGGAGCCCAGCCAGAGTTGTTATGCCGCCAAACCAAGACTTCCGCCGCCAGTTAAATAGACTTCCGCTGCCATGTAAATAGCCTTAGGGCTATGCCAGATAATTATATTCATCAATGATGCAATCATATACCTGGATATTTGATGAATATTGTTGTACCTGGAATGCTGTATCTTGGACCTGTCGTGCGTCAGGTGTTATCTTGGGCTGACGTGCGAAGGCCCCCTGTTCTATGCGAATCGGGGTGCCACAAGACATGGTATCAGAGCAGCCAGGCTGGCATAGATTATCCTAGCATTAGACCACCGCCACCATCAACCCTTAATAACCCTAAGGGAGTTGACCCGTCCCTAGCATCCGGCATGGCCAGTGTTAATCAATAGGTGGCGTAGTTGGGATCGACACGTTGTTACCCCGCTGTCCTCGCCTAGTTATCCGTGGAGCGAATATCGCCCTTATCTTTTTCGGTTGGGCGCACCGCTTACCCTTCAGGGTAAGGTGCCACACCATGCGGGCATGCCCCGCATAGCTGCCTATAAAACCCCCTTTTCGCTAGTCGGACCTCTCACTCCTCAATCCGCCATGTCCCTGTAGAGAAGCCTAGCTAGTAACACCCTAGCCATGACTAGAGCCCTAAAAGCTTCCAAGTTCTACACCCGCACCTTTGCTGTCAACCACCCTGGCTTTCCACCTGTTCTCATTGAGATGCCCAGCAAAGCCTTGGGCTGTAACGCTAGCCCCGAATACCTGGTGTTTCAGTCATCACCCGTCCCTCACCTTCATCGTTGTGATGCTAGAGTGCACATCTGCCCAGGTCCTACAGCAGATGGTCAGTCCTTGGTTCCCTAGGGCAGAGCCATGCCCACTACTGATTTGGCTATTCAGGCCGCTGCTGTGGAGGCCATCCTTCACCTCCGAACCAAGTTCCCGCAAGTGGCAGAGAAGCGGGAGTTCTGCTTTTTCTCCTGTTGTGGCAGAAGCAGTAATGCAACCTTCTCCTATTATCCAAGCGGAGGATCCCACAATCGTTCGTCTAGTGCAGTATATCACTGCCCAGGGGATGATGATTTCCAAGATTCTTGCCAAATTTAGAACCCTGGACAATGATGCGGTACGAGTTGTCAAGGAAGCTTATCGTGAAGCTCGTAGGTTTGCATCTCAAGTTGTTCATCCCATGCCATCTGACCCAGTGTTACCTTCTCGACCTGTGATGTGGCCTAGACCGACCCCCATCACCTTTGACCAAGCTCTTTACTGGATCCACCAGCAGCATTTACTGGGGTCAACTTCAGCCACACCCGCAGTAGCCGAATTCCCACCCATAGTGATGTCAGACGATGAAGATGGAGATTGGCTCAGTCTTCGCCCTCCCGGAGAGCCCCGGCAAGCCCAGTCTTCTGCATGACTTCAGTCACGCAGTTAGGTGTTTCTCCAAGTAGGTCGGTCAGTTCGTTCATCCACGGTAGGAGGATAAACATTTGTATCCCGGAGGGAGTAGTCTCGTGTAGCGCGTAGCGCGTTCGTGCTTTGTTGGATGCTTGCACTGATGTAATCCTTATGATATGTATGTTTGTGTGCTCTTGAGTTTTGTGTTGTTTTTGCTTGTCGCTTTGTCAAGCAGAAATGTTTGACAGGGTTGGCGGTATGTTGATAACCAGATTTTAATTAGTAGATCACATACACTAAAATAACATTGACTCGTCCCGAGTCTAAAATAATAAAATGTGCGCTGGTATAGGTATATGTGTAACAGGATTACATATACCCACTAGCATTAAAACACTTGAGAATATTTTGTGTGGTGTGTTCTTCCTTGCATTTTTTTTCTATTTTCTTCTGTTTGCCAGTTTGTATTATACTGCATGTCATACGCACACTTGGTTCACCCATGGGTACTTTTGGGCATGCATAGTCGCATATTTTCTCTTTATCGGTGCACACCTCACGTGCCCGGCTTTCCAAAAATCAGGGCCTCGCAAATGCCTTTCCATCTGGAAAATTCTCGTCCCAAATTCTTGTTTCCGATTCCGGAGAAATGCTGCCAACTTTATTTCTCTCACACTAATACATCGATTGCAATACAGCTTTCCACTCTGATTCTACTTCTACACCTACTTTTCGTGGAATCATCCGCGAAGTTTTTCCTGCACCACAGTATGCATCTTGAGCTCGCGCAGCCACCTCACAAGCATCTAGACCTCGTCACCCTCACCTTTGCCTTCCGTAACGCGGGCAAGTCACCACCTCGCTCCACCACCGCCCGCACTTACTCCTCCGACGCAAAACGACGGAGGACCAAGTGTGGCGGAGGACCACCCAGTGCACCATCTTCTCCCGCACCTTGATCCACCATCCCAAGCCGCGCATTGCCTCGAGCCCGCTCGTTCCTAATGGGTATCATCAGGAGGAACGACAAGCCGATCAGCGTACCCAGCAGAGCAGCGAGCAACCACCGCAGTGCCACCAGGAACACCGCCTCACTGAAGGAGCATTGCTCGATCTCGTCCAAACCAAAGAGATAGTAGAGCGGCATTGCGTTGGTGTGTTGGAGGAGAAACCGCGCTGCCGTTTTTATAGCCCAACTCCGGCGTACGGTGAGCGATGTCCAGGGAAATTGCTCATCGCCCGATCACCGATGTCCAGGAGGCGAATCCGCGAGCACTGCAGACAAGGTGCTGGCCCGCGACGTGAGTGCTCGCTGCACCATCGCCGTGCATGCCGCACACTATGGCACTAGGGTCCTCATCGCCCTAGGAGCTAGATGCGCGCTGCACCAAGCCGCACGCGGGGCAGCGACGGAGATGGAGCAGCCAGCCGAAGGTAGAAGAAGGAGGCTGCCAGTGGGCCCTGGACCCACATGTTAGTGGGTGAAACCACTGTTCATTGGGGTGCATCCAGCATTTTTCCGTGAGACGGATCTTGAGTGCCCCTATCCGTGGAGGTAACCCTGTTTTGCCCATGACTCTCTTTGGGTATACCAATTATCGGTACCCCACCTCGTCTATATCCATCCAAAGGGTGAAATTTAACCCAGGCGACTAAGGATGGCAATTTTATCCATGGACATGGAAATCCATGGATATCCGACCCGAATGGATAGGGTTTGGATATGCTTCTGTGTCCATGGGCAGCGCCCAAACCCGACCCGATTACTCGTGGGTAGGGCATGGATAGAATCTTGTACCCGTGGGTATATCCAAACCCGACCCGATAGTATGACTTAATGGGCAAAAATCTGCTGTCCCTACCCCGCAGTCACATGTCCCACTACAATTTTACACTTTGTTATCCAAAACATGCAAAAGAAATTACACAATCCCCGTCACAACTTTTATTAGTTAACATTCAATCCCATATGTAACATACCCCAACGCCCTTCCCTTATTTTTATCTCCTTGTTAAATGACTCGTCATTATCATCTGTTAGAAAAATACTAAATGACCTTATGTTGTTAGTGGACGTTGATTTACCATAAGTGAAGCCTAGCCTACCACGAAGTGAAGAATGGAAGAGCTTATGTTAACATTGTGTTATGTCTTATTTATATGTCTAGAGAGGACCCAATGGATATCCAGTGGGTATGGATATCCATCGGATTTGGACATGGACACAATTTTTCACCCATGGATTTTTTCGTGGACGGGCAAAGACTTTCTTCATGGATATGGATATGGATTTGATATTGTTCAACCCGATCCAAACCCGACCCATTGCCATCCTTACAGGCGACTCCCACCTCCACCCATGGCGACTCCCACCTCCACCTCACCACTCATGGAGACTCCCCAACCCTCTCCTCCTTCTAGATCATGCATGGTGAGTATTGTTCCCACCAAGATCCAATGGCAAGTCTCATCCATTGGGATTTTGCACCAGGGCTTAAGGTGGAAAAAAAGGTACGTGACAAGTTCAGATCTACAGTTCATTTTGACAAGGCTCATGGATCCAAGGAATTCTTCTTGGTGGTCTCGTTCTCCTCTACCTCCTTCCCTCTTTCTGAGGAGGCAATAGGAGTGGTTTTACAATGTTGTATTGGAGGGATTGCCACGGGATTCAACGTCAAACAATTGGGAGATAGATCTTTCAGGTTTTCGGTTGCCTCCAATCGTGTTGGGCATTTCATCTATGGCTTAAAAGATCGTGTGTGGCCAAACTTTGTCTGTCATTTTCGCTTATGCAAAGCATCTGTGGATTATACGTGGAAGGGTGAGAATTGGCATCTAGATGACATCATTCCAGAAGTGTCGGCGAGATCACCTGTGGCTATTAAAAGCTCTCTTGGTTTTCTTTGATCAAGTGCTTCTGGCGACACCTCTTCTCATTCTGAATTGGCCAAATTCAAGTTGGTTTCTGATGTCAACTTAGGTTCTTCTGATATTGATCGGGGATCTACGCACAATAATGTGGTGACCAGACCTTCATCCTTTCCTTCGATGGGACCGCTTGAATCTGTGAATAAATTATTCTTTGGAAGTTTTGAAGCACGTATCAATTCCAGGGTCCTCAAATTATTGGTAAACGTTTCTGTGGCGATATCTTTGCTACTTCCTATTGGGATCAAATTCCTATGATCAAGCTCGAGGAGATTCTTGACTTATGGCAAGCTGGTTATACAAATGATATCATTTCTTCAGTGCTTCAGGTCAATGCATTACCCTCAAAGGAGTTTATTTATCACAAGTTAAATTTGTGTCTCCTCTGTGAGCGACGTGGCCACGTCAAGGAGCAATGCATGGATCATTATGCATCTTTTGCTAGTGTCCCTTTTGATATTATGAGTACCACACCTCCATCCTCAAGGTGCACCAAGGTTACAAGTTCAGTTATTTTGCCTACTCCTTCCTACATTGCTAGTAATGATCTTAGGAGTTGCAATATTTGTGGTATCATTGGGCACATGCAATGGAACTGTCTGGCTAGAGTTCGTCCCAATAAGCATGTTGCATGGGTTAGGAAGAGTGAGAATCCTAGGCCGAATAATCTTTCTTCTCAAGGCGTCTTTCCAGTGTTGAAAAAAGTGGTTTGGCAAAAAAAGATCACACGCAAATTTTCGGGGATTCAGGCCCAACGGAATAGGGATAACAAGCAGGTTTGGATAGCTAAGAGTAACAGTAGGGATTTACCTACTTCTTTGCTCCAGACTGCCGAATATACCCCGGACGTTTCGCCTCCTTGCCAACCTATCTCCACTCGCCCGATTCCCGAAGCCACGACTATAGCTCTGGTTCGCCCGTCGCCTTGCACCTCTCTGCTCTGTTCTGCCCCCCACCTCGAGCTCTCCTCTCCTCTCCACCCTTTGCCTTCAATGGCGAACCTTCCTGTGCTCCCTTTTCAGTTCGTGCCGGGAGAGATGGATATCCAACAAAGCCCAGCAGGGAGGCTTCAGCGCAACATGGTGGTTGTTGATGACCCACCTCTAGATCATTCGCATCATGCATTGGTCGTGGTGGTGCCGCCTCCGGCGGATCTGCAGAGAGAAGAGGTCCTAGCTGAAGTTAGAAGAGTTTTCCTTGAAGATCATGGTGCACCTACATCTGAGGGTGAGATCTATCCTTTCTGTGTGGGTTTGATTTGGTTCAATGACAGCGTGGTTAGGGATACTTTGATTAGTAGAGGCGAGCAACCTTTAGATGAACACTCGACATTCTGCTTGCTACGACATGATGAAGGTCCCAATATGCACCGACCTGTGATTGAAAGGGATGCTTGGGTTACGCTGCTTGGGTTTCCTCTCAATTACCAGACAGAGCACTATATTATCAAGGCAGTTTCTTGTTTTGGCAGATGTATGTATTGGCATAGACCTGGACATCGCAAATCTAGAGTGTTGGTTCGTGTGCTCATTAATGAACTTGCCTTGGTTCCTTTTAGTTTGGTGATTAAGCGATTTACAGATATCAGTGGTTTAGGCACATCTTGGACGGTTCCGGTATATGTTCTCAATGGTAGAAATCCCAGCCAGGGCCTTGCGGGGGATGAAGAAGCACCACCTCCTTTGGGCGCTTCTCCTCACCCTAACCATCTACCGTTTCTGAATGCCATGCAGCAACATCAACACGAGGCCCAGGTCTGGCAGCTGCAAAACGCGGCCAATGCATGGGAGGCAGCTCCTCCTCCTCCACCTCCACAGCAGGGTTGGGGAGAGTGGCCCGTTCTGCCGCCAGTTCCCCCAGCGTACCGAGGGTTTAGTTTCAGAGCGTATACTGGTTATGATGGGCCCTCCATGATGGATGGGATCCAGACTGTGGATTCTGGGTTCGATGATGGACTGAGAGTTTGGAATGAGCATGTGCAATTGGTCGAAGAGATAGCGGAAAGATTTGTGCAAGGAAGTCCAGCAGGAGATATGAACTTTCAGCAGATTAATGGTCATGTCACAACTATGGAAGTTCCTGAGGAAGAAGATAATTGGCTCTCCTTCACTATCTGTTTTTACTGTACTGTCTATACACCCAGGTTAGGCTGGATTTCTGATGGAGATTCTGTGGACACAGTTTGGACCAAGTTTGCTGAAGGCTTGCAGAGTGTGCTTGTGGATCTTGTGGGAGGAGCATGTTTCTCGTTCTTCCCATTTTCTCCATTTCACTCGGGCACAAATACAGTTTGTTTTCCACAAGAAGCATGGTCCCTTTGCACTGAGTTTATTAATGATCACTTGCACAAAGTTTGTATGATGGTGGGTGCAGTGGCCCGGACTGACGAAGACAACATGCAGGTGCTTCTAGATCAACAGTCATAGCCTATGGAAGTTGAAGTTAGTCTCAATAAGAGGAAGCGCACTGTTTTCACGCCGCTGGATGTTTCTGAAGTATGACGAAGTGTGCGAGCAACTAGGTACCAGGGATTCAAGCCACCTTCCATGGCAGACTCCAAGCGCAAAGTTTCTTATGTCAAGCCTAGAAGGAACCCTGACATTCTTCAACTGCAGCAGAACACATCATCTGATGGTTCGTCAACCTCTGCTCCAGCTCTGCCTCATACCTCAATTGAAACTCTACAACGGCTGGGAACAATGCACTGTGCCATCTGATACGTCCAAAACGTATCTATAATTTCTGCTTGCTCCATGCCTCTTTTGTGTGATATTGCTATGATATTTATGCACTTCCATACACTTTTGATCATATTTGGACTAACCTATTAACTCAGTGCACCCCAGTGCCAGTTTCTGTTTTCTGCTATTTTTCTATTTCAGGTTTTCCCACTACTTAATTTGCCAGAAAAATTCCGGGAAAAATATATAAAAAATCAGCGCTCCAGAAGCTTCCACGCGCCAGAAGTGGGGCCAGAGGGGAGCCAGGGGCAGCCCACGCGGCCAGCCAACGCAGCCCCCTCCTGGCCGTGCCGGGGGGGCGCCTGGGCCCCCCTCTCCGCCTCTAGTGACCCCCTTTGGCATATATTTAGCACACGTCCCGAAACCCTTGAGGACGGAACCCTTTTTCGCGATCTCATCTCTGTTCTGCCGCCGCCGCGCTTCCAAGATCGGGAGCACCAGGAGAACTCTTCCCGGCACCCTGCCGGAGGGGAGGATCACCACCGGGAGCTCCTCCACCACCATGGACGCTTCCCGGATGAGTTGTGAGTAGTCCCCCTTGGACCATGGGTCCATGACCAGTAGCTATGTGATGTTCTCCTCCCCTCTTTGTTCTTCATCGATTAGACCTCGTGAGCTGCCCTACATGATCGAGGCACATATGTAATCTTTATGCTGTTGCTATGTTGAGTTTGATGGGATCCGATGGATTATGAGATTATGTTCAGATTGTGTGTGAGTAATATATTTGATTCACCTCTTTATATTTATGTTCTTGAGTAATTCTTGCATGTTCTCCGTTGCTATTTATTGCTTTGGCCGAGTAGTAGGTAGTAACTCCAAGAGGGAACGTTATGCTTGATTGTGGGTTCATGCCCCTCGATGACTAGTTTGAGTGACAGAAACATGAGTCTAGGGGATGTGTTGTTGCCACAAGGGGGAAAACAACGGTGCTTGTACTTGCGGGTGCAAGGATTGTTTACTTTACGCAAAGTTCTTTTAATGCAGTTGTCTGTTGCTTTGAGTTTACACTATGGGTGGGACTCGCAACTTAATACCAGCGAGATGTTCTGGATAGATATCTCAAGGTGGATGATTAGTAGTAGATGCAGATGGATTTCGGTCTACTTGCCTTGGCGTACCGCCCATGCTTTTCAGCCTCTACCTTTATTTGCAGCATAGTTAGCATTGGTTTGCGCACATAATCCTGTCAATTGCCCCGCTGTAATTTGTTTACCTCGCTTAGTTGTTTTATCGTCTTTTGGGAGAGAGACATCACTAGTGAACATCATGGGACCCCGGTCCATATTACCATCACTGATCACACCCGCTATTTACTTCATGTTCTTATTTCCTAGTTGCAGTCATACCTATCACTATTATCTCTTGTGTTTGATCCTTTGTAAACGACAAGGCCGGAGGGATTGACAACCTCTCTGTACTCGTTGGGAGCAAAGTTATTTGTATCTGTGTGCAGGTCCTGTCAACTGCTAAGTTGGCGCCGTTAGCGTTGACACCTACTTGTTGGCCCTCGGAGTCTCACGGGATTCGATCCTTGGTATCTTGCCAAGGGAAACTTGCCGTTACGCTACATCTCAAACCTTCCACTTGGGGTAACCAACGAGGAGCGAGAAGCCATCACCATCCCCAAGGAGGAGCTTACCAAGGACAAGCTGCTTGCGCCCCTGAAAGGCAACAAGCAGAATGAGGCTTAGGGTCTTATTTAAGTGCTTTTATTTTCTGTTGCCTTTGTCCTAAGGTTATTTTGCACTCTACCGTTTAAAACTGTGATGGCCGCTTTGATGTGGAATATTTTTTGCTGGAATATTCGTGGTTTAAATGCTACTTCCAAGTGTGATGCTCTTCGTAATAAGATTGATGAATCTAATTGCTCCATTATATGTTTACAAGAAACTAAGAAATCGGAGTTTGATCACTCTTTTCTTCGGAAGTGTTGTCCCAGGCGTTTCGATAAATTTGAATTTGTTCCATCTGAAGGAGCCTCGGGTGGGCTTATTGTAGTTTGGTGTAGTAGTCAATTCTTGGGACAAGTCATACATCAACTACCCTTTGTTCTCACACTGAAAATGACCTCAGTACAAACTAACGAGATTTGGTTCCTCTCTAATATTTATGGACCTTGTGATGGACCAGAAAGAGTTATTTTCACTGATTGGTTTAACAGTGTAACATTTGACCCAGAGGACCTCTGGCTGTTCATGGGCGATTTCAATTTCATGAGATCACTGGAAAACAGAAACCTACCAGGAGGAAATGTGGAGGATGTGATTAAATTTAACGAAATTATCAGTCATATTGGACTACTTGAGATACCCATCAAGGGCCGCAGATTTACATGGAGTAATATGCAGGAAAACCCTCTTCTAGAACAACTGGACTGGTTCTTCTCCTCACCTGAATGGATTTTAAAATTCCCTAATACCACTGTTAAACCACTTGCACGCCCGATCTCAGACCATGTTCCATGTGTTATTTTAGTGGAGACAGCAATCCCCAGGTCTAAATTATTCAGGTTTGAAAATTTCTAGGCCTCTCACCCTGGGTTTTTAGATGTGGTTCAAACCTCTTGGAATGCCCCCATCAACGCATCCTCGAGTGCTACAAGGATTTCTGCTAAACTCAAGCGGCTTAGATATGCACTGAAAAATGGAGTAAGTCGCTATCTAAGTTAAAATTACTGATTGACAATTGTAACCAGCTTTTATTACAACTGGATAATCTTGAAGATCTTCGCCAACTGTCTATTCCAGAAGCTAATTTCAGGATCATTTTAAAAGCTCATGTGTTACGATTACTGAAATACCAAAGTGACTATTGGAAGCAACGTTATACAGTCAGGTGGGCCGTCAAAGGAGAGGAAAATACTAAATATTTCCAAGCACGAGCAACTGAAAGAGCCAGGAGAAATTCTATAGCTAATCTGGTCTTGGAAGATGGTAACTTAGTATAAAATCATGAGGAAAAGGCGAACGCTTTTTTCACCTGCTTCAAGAATAGGATGGGGATTTCTTCACAACCAATTTACGATTTTGATCTTGCAGACATCGTTCAAAAATGCCAAGGTCTAGAGGAACTATCACTACCATTTACGAAAGAGGAGGTTGACCATATCATCAAAATCATTCCGGCAGATCGAGCACCGGGACCAGACAGATTTAATGGCCTATTTCTCAAAGTGTCTTGGGACATTATTAAAGAAGATTTCTATAGGTTGACAGAGGATTTTTGGGCTGGGTCACTTAACTTACAATGCATCAACACCTCTCTAATCACATTGGTACCAAAAAAACTAGTGCCTGAATAAGTGAATGATTATAGACCCATCTCATTGATGAATTGTGTGTTAAAGGTACTTACTAAAATACTTGCTGAAAGATTACAACGTCAGATTCTACATGTGGTCCACAGAAATCAGTATGGTTTCATTAAGACAAGGACAATACAAGATTGTTTGGGTTGGGCATTCGAATACTTGCATCAGTGCAAGCAATCGAGCAGAGAAATTGTGATTCTGAAACTGGATTTTGAAAAGGCTTTCGACACAATGGAACACTCTTTCATCTTGAAAATGCTAGAATGTAAAGGGTTTGATGACAGGTGGTGTATGTGGATGGAAAAAATTCTGCAGTCGGGCTCGTCGTCTATTCTGTTAAATGGCATTCCAGGTACAGAGTTTAAATGTAAACGTGGTGTGAAACAAGGGGACCCGGTGTCGCCACTGCTATTTGTACTAGCAGCAGATTTGTTACAGTCTATGATTAAAAAAGCTTGGCAAGAAGGTCTCATCTCACTCCCAATAAACCAGCCGGATTCAGAGGATTACCCGGTGATTCAATATGCGGACGATACACTGGTCGTTTTACCTGCAGACCAGCATGAGTTACAAATAGTTAAATAGATATTGGATTCCTATGCCCGGGCAACAGGTCTGAAAATCAACTATGCTAAATCACAATTGATGCCGATAAATGTAAGTGCACAAAAAACCCTGGAACTAGCTAATGATATGGGTTGTCAAGTTGGATCGATGCCCTTCACATATCTGGGTCTGCCACTTGGCACAACGAGGCCGACGGTCAGGGAGTTAATGCCCTTGGTGGACAGAATAGAGAGAAGATTGACGGCAACTGCTATCTGGCTATCTTATGGAGAACGTGTTCAGCTCATTAATTCAGCTCTCTCATCATTGTTGTCCTTTGCGATGTGTGTTCTCAAACTACCATTAAAACGGATTGACATCTTTGATCGAGCGAGGAGGCATTGCCTTTGGAGGAAAGAGATCGATAGAGACGTGAAAACGCATTCTTTGGCTGCCTGGGAGATGGTTTGCAGACCAAAGAAAAAAGGAGGGCTAGGGATCCTCAATTTACAAATTCAAAACAAAGCACTGTTGCTCAAATACATACACAAGTTTATCCATAAACATGATACACCTTGGGTGATGCTGGTCTGGAATGTTCACTACAATGATACACCCCCTCATGCTAGGCCAGCGTGTGGATCATTCTAGTGGCGTGACATCTTCTCTCTGATGGACATTTATCGAGGAATCACTACATGTGTACCTGCTGCGGGTGACACTATTTTGTTATGGAAGGATGCCTAGAACAATGAAAGGCCGTTAGCGAAAACACACGATTGTCTCTTCTCTTTCGCCCTTAATGAAGACATCTCGCTGGCTCAATTCGACCATAATGATGGGGCTATGGATAATTTTATGCTCCCTCTGTCCTTGGAAGCCCGGGAGGAACTGGATGACTTGCAACAAGTAATGACAGGAATGTTTTTGTCACCCATGGAGACTGATGAATGGATCCTATGTTGGGGAGAGACAACGTTCAAACCGAAGAAATTCTATAATTATGTGTTCAGAAACGTCACGGCTCCGCAGTGCATCACCTCTGTATGGAAGACTAAATGCATCATGAGGCATAAGGTTTTTGCGTGGTTGATGCTGAATGATAGAGTTAATACTAGAGACCTTCTTTTACGTAGGCATTTCGACATCGGGGATGATCATGACTGCCCAATGTGCAACGTGGGAATACTCGAAACGAATGAACATATGTTCTATGATTGTCCATTCGCTGCACAATGCTGGGAAACGTTGGGCATAAGCTAGGGGGATCACCTGGACCTACAAACCAAGTTTGACAGAGGTAAAACTAGGTGGCAAGGACCTCTCTTCAAGGATATAACCATCTTGGCGGCCTGGAACATTTGGAAACAACGCAATAATGAGATCTTTGATGGGGTAACAGCCACGCATGTGGACTGGTTGAGAAGATTTAAAGAAGACTTGGTGATCTTAGGTTATAGGATCAACCCTCAAAATCTTTCTTTTTTGAGAGACTTTAGCAGCTCTCTTTCCATTTAACACCTTTCCTCCTACTTCTTTTTGAGATCTTTGTGTCCTTTGTCTTACCAATGTAAATACTAGCTTGAGTGCCAACTTTTGGCTGGCATTCATGGCATATATATGAAAAAAGGCAGTAGGAGACTCTCCTGCTGTTTCAGCTTGTCAAAAAAAAAATTAACCCAGGGGTTTTTCCCCAGGATGGCTGTCTTTAATGGTTGCAATAACCCTAGGAATCTCGAGGACGAGATTCTTTTTAAGGAGGGAAGTGTTGTAACAGCCTCCAAATTTGGGTTATCAATTTTGTGATGTTATTTGTTCCTGGCAACCATTTTTCAAAATTTCTCAAGAAGATTTCTAGATGACCCTGAGGTTTCTGGTCACTTTTAACTATTCAAAACCTTGCTCATGTATTGGTCAGTGGGCAAGACCTCATTTGCATCCCCTCAAATTCTCTCAAACCCTAATTCTAAGCATTTGGAATTTATATGTGGCCTCTTGTGATTACAAAGGAGCCATCATTTGCATTGATCTGTTGATCATTTCACCCTTTCCCAGGGACCATCTTGTCCTCCTAATCCTTGGAGATGCAAAAATATTGCCAAGTTCCATGCAATATTTTGAATTGTAATTCATTCCTTTTATTGTCTGTCTGGGGAATTAAACCCAAAGGCATAACTAGCCACCTCCTAAATTCATGAGAATTGGTGGAGTTGATACTTATGCCTAATCCAAGCTCTGGCAAAAATATTGGCCACCTTAAAATAAAGGAAAGTGCATTTTCCTATTTTTGCCAATATTGTATTTTTGCCATTTTCCAAAGGAACTATTATTTTTATAGCAGAGAAAATTCTCCCATAAATTGTGGAGCTTATCCTTGCTATATAATCATTAGTTCCATCATTTTTTTCTTGTCCCACAGTTCAAATCTTTGGCACATGATCCAACGCAAGTTTCCGCCTTCTCCGAAACTTTGTAAAGGAAGTGCCCTATTATTAATTATGAATGATCTATAATTTGGCAGGGTGATTAACATTGATAAATCACCCATGGATAACAAATATGAGCTCAATCCTTCCATCCTAGCTCCTTGGGCAAATTTTCAAAGTTTCTGACCCGAATACAAGTTTGTGAAGGAAGTACCTTCATAAATTTTTCAAATGGGATGAAACTCTTCCATCCTCTCAAGTACTCCAAATCATTAGCCTCTACCCAAATTTAGCTCATTTTATTGAGTTATGAGAGCACAGAAGCAATTCTTGCTTTCTGTCAAAAATTTCAGCTTGTGAAGCAAGTGCATTTTTCCTTGCTCCAGTTTAGCTAAAATATTCCCAAGCTTTCTCCTAGCCATATAACTCATATTCTCAAGATATTGGCCCATTCCATGTAGCCAATATTTTCCTAGATTTTTCCTAAGCTTTTGGTCAGAAATGATGTTTGTGAAGCAAGTACTAATCTGGCAAGTCCATTTGGTATGAGCTTTTTATAGCATCACTGTATGACCAAATCATCAAGCTTGGCCAAAACCTAGCTCATTCCATCACTCCTAGTGAGTGCTTCATCATCATTTGTTTTCTGGACAGATTTTGGCAGTTGTAAAGCAACTATCCTAAAGATTTGTCCTAATGGCCTCAAAATTCCCAGGATCATAGTCCTTGTTAACCTAAGCCTTCCAGACATCTTGGTTAATTTTCTACTCCTCTAGTTTCACCTCTAGAATGCTGTCAAGTTTGCAACAGCAAACTTGTGGAGCTTATTCTACTCATTCCCTTTTGTCTCTGCCCACTTATTTACCATGGTAACTCTTTACCATCGAGGGACTACGCAGTAGACATGTTTTTACTCCAGTAAGAACTCTGGAACGCACCTTGTCCGTGGTGATCACACGGAGCGCCAGCCAAAACGGTGGTCTCGCCACTGTTATCGGCGGCATCGCTGCTCCGACCGGCTCTGGCTTCGCCCTTGTTGCAAAATAGCGTCTCCTCGCCATCCTCTTCCCCCTGGACCTCCTGCCTCGCTTGTTTTCTTCTCCGCCGAGCAGTTCCATTGGTCGAACAGTGCACCACTGCGCGTCGTCACGTTCCCCTCCTCTGTCTTCTTCCTCTGCTCACCTCACAGCTCGTGCTCGACTCCGTGAGCCCCTGGCACTCGTCCACTCTCTCCTCGTCGCCTTCTCGCCGCTCCCAGTGAGCTTTGGTCGCGCGTGCACGTCACCGGCGCACGGACACGTCGTGAGCCGCGTGTCACCTCCTCCCCTCCCTCTTGAGCCTGCCCCGTCCTATTTAAGCACGGCTCTAGCTTCACCGCAGTCCACCACCCCTCCCCAAGCCACTCGCCCAAGCTCCCGAGCCTCTCTGAACCGCGCCATCGCCATGGCCGCCGTC
>LR738715.1:607926001-607944257 GCA_902687465.1 Secale cereale | reverse complement strand
CCCCCCTCCCCTTAGGGTTTATCCCTATGCGCATGGGGAGGTGGGGCCCCCCTTGTGGCGCGCCAGCCCAGGGGGCTGCACGCATCCCCTTGCGGCCTAGGGGCCCCACCGGGATGGGTGGCCCCACCCGGTGGACCCCCGGGGCCCCTCCGGTGGTCCCGGGACGCTCCCGGTGACCCCCGGAGATCACCCGTTGGCCGAAACTGGACTTCCCATATATCAATCTTTATCTCCGGACCATTCCGGAACTCCTCGTGACGTCCGGGATCTCATCCGGGACTCCGAACAACTTTCGGGTTTCCACTTGCATTAATCTCTACGACCCTAGCGTTACCGAACCTTAAGTGTGTAGACCCTACGGGTTCGGGAGACACGTAGACATGACCGAGACCACTCTCCGGTCAATAACCAACAGCGGGATCTGGATACCCATGTTGGTTCCCACGTGTTCCTCGATGATCTTCATCGGATGAACCACTGTGTCAAGGATTCACTCAATCCCGTATGTTATTCCCTTTGTCCATCGGTACGGTACTTGCCCGAGATTCGATCGTCGGTATTCCCAATACCTTGTTCAATCTCGTTATGGCAAGTCTCTTTACTCGTTCCGTAATCCATCATCCTGTGACTAACCACTTAGTCACATTGAGCTCGTTATGATGATGTATTACCGAGTGGGCCCAGAGGTACCTCTCCGTCATACGGAGTGACAACATCCCAGTCTCGGTTCGTACCAACTCAACAGACACTTTCGGAGATACCCGATGCGTACCTTTATAGCCACCCAGTTACGTTGTGACGGTTGGCACACCCAAAGCACTCCTACGGTATCTGGGAGTTGTACAACCTCATGGTCTAAGGAATAAATACTTGACATCGAAAAGCTTATGCATTACGAACTATACGATCTCGTGTTATGCTCAAGTTTGGGTCTTGTCCATCACATCATTCTCCTAATGATGTGATCCCGTTATCACTGACATCTCATGTCCATGGTCAGGAAACCGTGACCATCTGTTGATCAACGAGTTGGTTACTAGAGGCCTACCAGGGACTCATTGTGGTCTATGTATTCACACATGTATCGCTGTTTCCGTACAATACAATTCAAGCATGAATAACAGACAATTATCATGAACAAGGAGATATAATAATAATGCTTTTATTATTGCCTCTAGGGCATATCTCCAACAGTCTCCCACTTGCACTAGAGTCAATAATCTAGTTACATTGTGATGAATCGAACACCCATAGAGTTCTGGTGTTGATCATGTTTTGCTCGTGAAAGAGGTTTAGTCAACGGGTCTGCTACATTCAGATCCGTATGCACTTTACAAATATCTATGTCTCCATCCTGAACATAATTCCGGATGGAGTTGAAACGGCGCTTGATGTGCTTGGTCTTCTTGTGAAACCTGGGCTCCTTGGTAATAGCAATAGCACCAGTGTTGTCACAGAAGAGAGTCATCGGGCTTGACGCGCTTGGAATGACTCCTAGGTCGGTGATGAACTCCTTCATCTAGACTCCTTCCTGCGCTGCTTCAGAAGCAGCTATGTACTCCGCTTCACATGTAGATGCTGTCACCACGCTTTGCTTGCAACTGCACCAGCTGACTGCCCCTCCATTCAAAATATACACGTATCCGGTTTGTGACTTAGAGTCATCCAGATCTGTGTCGAAGCTAGCATCGACGTAACCCTTTACGACGAGCTCTTCGTCACCTCCATAAACGAGAAACATATCCTTAGTCCTTTTCAGGTACTTCAGGATGTTCTTGACCGCTGTCCAGTGTTCCGTACCGGGATCACTTTGGTACCTCCCTACCAAACTTATGGCAAGGTTCACATCAGGTCTGGTACACAGCATGGCATACATGATAGAACCTATGGCCGAGGCATAGGGAATGACACTCATCTTTTCTCTATCTTCTGCCGTGGTCGGCGACTGAGTCTTACTCAATCTCATACCTTGCAAAACAGGCAAGAATCCTTTCTTAGACTGATCCATATTGAACTTCTTCAAAAATTTGTCAAGGTATGTACTTTGTGAAAGACCAATGAGGCGTCTCGATCTATCTCTATAGATTTTGATGCCTAATATGTAAGCAGCTTCTCCAAGGTCCTTCATTGAAAAACTTTTATTCAAATAGGCCTTTACATTTTCCAAGAATTCTATATCATTTCCCATCAGCAATATGTCATCCACATATAATATGAGAAATGCTACAGAGCTCCCACTCACTTTCTTGTAAATACAGGCTTCTCCATAAGTCTGTATAAAGCCAAACGCTTTGATCACCTCATCAAAGCGAATATTCCAACTCCGAGATGCTTGCACCAGCCCGTAAATCGAGCGCTGGAGCTTGCATACCTTGTTAGCGTTCTCTGGATCGACAAAACCTTCCGGTTGCATCATATACAACTCTTCCTTGAGGAAGCCATTAAGGAATGCTGTTTTGACGTCCATTTGCCATATCTCATAATCATAGAATGCGGCAATAGCTAACAGGATTCTGACTGACTTCAGCATCGCTACGGGAGAGAAAGTCTCGTCGTAGTCAATCCCTTGAACTTGTCAATAACCCTTAGCGACAAGCCGAGCTTTATAGATGGTCACATTACCATCCGCGTCTGTCTTCTTCTTAAATATCCATTTATTTTCTATGGCGTGCCTATCATCAGGCAAGTCCACCAAAGTCCATACTTTGTTTTCATACATGGATTCTATCTCGGATTTCATGGCTCCAAGCCATTTATTGGAATCTGGGCCCGCCATCGCTTCTTCATAGTTCGAAGGTTCACCGTTGTCTAACAACATGATTTCCAGTACAGGGTTGCCGTACCACTCTGGTGCGGAACGTGCCCTTGTGGACCTTCGAAGTTCAGTAGTAACTTGATCTGTTTCTTCATGATCATTATCATTATCTTCCTCCCTTGTCGGTGCAGGCACCTCAGGAACAGTTTCCTGCGCTGCGCTACTTTCCGGTACAGGAGTGGTGACTATCACCTCATCAAGTTCTACTTTCCTCCCACTCACTTCTTTCGAGAGAAACTCTTTCTCCAGAAAGTATCCATTCTTGGCAACAAAGACTTTGCCTTCGGATCTGTGGTAGAAGGTGTACCCAATAGTTTCCTTTGGGTATCCTATGAAGACGCATTTCTCCGATTTGGGTTCGAGCTTTTCAGGTTGAAGTTTCTTGACATAAGCATCGCAACCCCAAACTTTCAGAAACGACAGCTTCGGTTTCTTGCCAAATCAAAGTTCATATGGAGTCGTCTCAACGGATTTTGACGGAGCCCTATTTAAAGTGAATGCGGCAGTCTCTAAAGCATAACCCCAAAAAGATAGCGGTAAATCGGTGAGGGACATCATAGATCGCACCATGTCCAACAGAGTACGATTTCGACGTTCGGACACACCGTTACGTTCAGGTGTTCCGGGCGGTGTCAATTGTGAAACAATTCCACAGCTTCTAAGGTGTGTGCCAAATTCATGACTTAAATATTCACCCCCACGATCCGGTCGTAAGAACTTTATTTTTCTGTCACGTTGATTCTCAACCTCATTCTGAAATTCCTTGAACTTTTCAAAGGTCTCGGACTTGTGTTTCATCAAATAGATATACCCATATCTACTCAAGTCATCCGTGAGGGTGAGGACATAACGGTAGCCTCCGCGAGCCTCAACACTCATTGGACCGCACACATCGGTATGTATGATTTCGAGCAAGTTGGTTGCTCGCTCCATTGTTCCGGAGAACGGAGTCTTGGTCATCTTGCCCAAGAGGCATGGTTCGCACGTGTCAAATGATTCATAATCAAGAGACTCTAGAAGTCCATCTGAATGGAGCTTCTTCATGCATTTGACACCAATATGACCAAGGCGGCAATGCCACAAGTATGTGGGACTATCATTATCAACTTTACATCTTTTGGCATCTACACTATGAATATGTGTATCACTACGTTCGAGATTCATCAAAAATAAACCATTGACCAGCGGGGCATGACCATAAAACATATCTCTCAAATAAATAGAACAACCATTATTCTCTGATTTGAAAGAATATCCATCTCGCATAAGACGAGATCCAGAAACAATGTTCATGCTCAAAGCTGGTACTAAATAACAATTATTCAGGTTCAAAACTAATCCCGAGGGTAGATGTAGAGGCAGCGTGCCGACGGCGATCACATCGACCTTGGAACCATTCCCGACGCGCATCGTCACCTCATCCTTCGCCAGTCTCCGTTTATTCCGCAGCTCCTGTTTTGAGTTACAAATGTGAGCAACTGCACCGGTATCGAATACCCAGGAGCTACTACGAGTGCTGGTAAGGTACACATCAATAACATGTATATCATATATACCTTTGACGTTGCCGGCCTTCTTATCTGCTAAGTATTTGGGGCAGTTCCACCTCTAGTGACCCGTTCCCTTGCAATAAAAGCACTCTGTTTCAGGCTTGGGTCCATACTTTGGCTTCTTCCCAGCAACAGGCTTGCCAGGCGCGGCAACTTGCTTGCCGTCCTTCTTGAAGTTCTTCTTACCCTTGCCTTTCTTGAACTTAGTGGTTTTATTGACCATCAACACTTGATGTTCTTTCTTGTTGTCAACCTCCGCTGATTTCAGCATCGAATACACCTCGGGAATGGACTTCTCCATCCCCTGCATATTGAAGTTCAGCACGAAGCTCTTGAAGCTTGGTGGGAGCGACTGGAGGATTCTGTCAACGACCGCTTCATCTGGGAGATTCATTCCCAGCTGAGACAAGCGGTTGTGCAATCCTGAAATCTTGAGGATGTGCTCACTGACAGAACTGTTCTCCTCCATCTTACAGCTGTAGAATGCGTCGGAGACATCATATCTCTCGACTCGGGCATGAGCTTGGAAAACCATTTTCAGCTCTTCGAACATCTCATATGTTCCATGGTGCTCAAAACGCTTTTGGAGCCCCGATTCTAAACTGTAAAGCATGCCGCACTGAACCAGGGAGTAATCATCACTACGCGACTGCCAGACGTTCAAAACGTCTTGGTCAGCATCGGGAGCAGGTGCATCACCTAGCGGTGCTTCTAGGACATAAGTTCTCTTGGCAGCTATGAGGATAATCCTCAGGTTACGGACCCAATCCGTATAGTTGCTACCATCGTCTTTCAGCTTGGTTTTCTCTAGGAACGCGTTGAAGTTGAGGCAAACCTGAGCGTGGGCCATTTGATCTACAAGAGATATTGTAAAGAATTTAGACTAAGTTCATGATAATTAAGTTCATCTTAATCAAATTTTAATGAACTCCCACTCAGAATGACATCTCTCAAGTCATCCAAGTGATACACGATCCGAATCGAGTAGTCCGTGTCCGATCATCACGTGAGACGGACTAGTCAAAAACAGTGAACATCTTCATGTTGATCGTATCTTCTTTACGACTTGTGTTCGACCTTTCGGTCTTCCGTGTTCCGAGGCCATGTCTGTACATGCTAGGCTCGTCAAGTGAACCCTAAGTGTATTGCGTGTGTAAATCTGTCTTACACCCGTTGTATGTGAACGTTAGAACCTATCACACCCGATCATCACGTGGTGCTTCGGAACAACGAGCTTTAGCAACGGTGCACAGTTAGGGGAAACACATTACTTGAAATTTTAGTGAGAGATCATCTTATTTACTACCGTCGTTCTAAGTAAACAAGATGCAAAAACATGATAAACATCACATGCAATCAATTATAGTGACATGATATGGCCAATATCATCTTGCTCCTTGGATCTCCATCTTCGGGGCACCATGATCATCTTGTCACCGGCTCGACACCATGATCTTCATCATCATGATCTCCATCATCGTGTCTTGAAGAAGTCGTCACGCCAACTATTACTTCTACTACTATAGCTAACGTTTAGCAACGAAGTAAAGTAATTACATGACGTTATTCAGTGACACGCATGTCATACAATAATAAAGACAACTCCTATGGCTCCTGCCGGTTGTCAAGTTCATCGACATGCAAGTCGTGATTCCCTATTACAAAAACATGATCAATCTCATACATCACATATATCATTCATCACATCTTCGTTCTTGGCCATACCACGTCACAAAACACATGCTGCAAAAACAAGTTAGACGTCCTCTAATTGTTGTTGCAAGTTTTACGTGGCTTCTATAGGATTTCTAGCAAGAACGTTTCTTACCTACGCCAAAACCACAACGTGATTTGTCAACTTCTATTTACCCTTCATAAGGACCCTTTTCATCGAATCCGATCCGACTAAAGTAGGAGAGACAGACACCCGCCAGCCACCTTATGCATCTAGTGCATGTCTGTCGGTGGAACCAGTCTCACGTAAGCGTACGTGTAAGGTCGGTCCGGGCCGCTTCATCCCACAATACCGCCGAATCAAGATTGACTAGTAACGGTAAGAAAGTTGAACAAGATCATACACCCACAACTGCTTTGTGTTCTACTCGTGCAAGATGCTACGCATAAAACCTAGGCTCAGATGCCACTGTTGGGGAACGTAGCATAAATCAAAAAAATTCTACGTCTTCACCAAGATCCAACTATGGATACATCTAGCAACGAGCAAGTAAGAGTGCATCTACATACCGTTATGTAGATCGCGTGCGGAAGCTTTCAACGAAGTGGGGATGAAGTAGTCGTACTCTTCACGTTCTTCGTCACCGATGATCTAGCGCCGAACGGACGGCACCTCCGTGTTCAACACACGTACGGTGCAGCAACGTCACCTCCTTCTTGATCCAGCAAGGGGGGAGGAGAAGTCGTCAGAGATCCGGCAGCACGACGGCGTGATGACGGATGCAGTGGAGATCGCAGCAGGGCTTCGCCGGGCGCCCTGCGTTAGGAGTTGGGAGGTGTGACGGGAGGGGGAGAGGCGCCAGGGCTGAGGTGCGGCTGCCCTCTCCCCCCCCACATATATATAGGGGGCCAGGGGGGCGCCAGCCCCTTGCAGATCCAATCTGCAAGGGGGGGCGGCGGCCAGGGAGGAGTCCCCCTCCCCCAAGGCAAGTGGTGGCCCCCCCTCCCCTTAGGGTTTTATCCCTATGCGCATGGGGAGGTGGGGCCCCCTTGTGGTGCGCCAGCCCAGAGGGCTGCACACATCCCCTTGCGGCCTAGGGGCCCCACCGGGATGGGTGGCCCCACCCGATGGACCCCCGGGGCCCCTCCGGTGGTCCCGGGACGCTCCCGGTGACCCCCGGAGATCACCCGTTGGCCGAAACTGGACTTCCCATATATCAATCTTTACCTCCGGACCATTCCGGAACTCCTCGTGACGTCCGGGATCTCATCCGGGACTCCGAACAACATTCGGGTTTCCACGTGCATTAATCTCTACGACCCTAGCGTTACCGAACCTTAAGTGTGTAGACCCTACGGGTTCGGGAGACACGTAGACATGACCGAGACCACTCTCCGGTCAATAACCAACAGCGGGATCTGGATACCCATGTTGGTTCCCACGTGTTCCTCGATGATCTTCATCGGATGAACCACTGTGTCAAGGATTCACTCAATCCCGTATGTTATTCCCTTTGTCCATCGGTACGGTACTTGCCCGAGATTCGATCGTCGGTATCCCCGATACCTTGTTCAATCTTGTTATGGCAAGTCTCTATACTCGATCTGTAATCCATCATCCCGTGACTAACTACTTAGTCACATTGAGCTCATTATGATGATGTATTACCGAGTGGGCCCAGAGGTACCTCTCCGTCATACGGAGTGACAACATCCCAGTCTCGGTTCGTACCAACTCAACAGACACTTTCGGAGATACCCGATGCGTACCTTTATAGCCACCCAGTTACGTTGTGAAGGTTGGCACACCCAAAGTACTCCTACGGTATCCGGGAGTTGTACAACCTCATGGTCTAAGGAATAAATACTTGACACCGAAAAGCTTATGCATTACGAACTATACGATCTCGTGTTATGCTCAAGTTTGGGTCTTGTCCATCACATCATTCTCCTAATGATGTGATCCCGTTATCACTGACATCTCATGTCCATGGTCAGGAAACCGTGACCATCTGTTGATCAACGAGCTGGTTACTAGAGGCCTACCAGGGACTCATTGTGGTCTATGTATTCACACATGTATCGCTGTTTCCGTACAATACAATTCAAGCATGAATAACAGACAATTATCATGAACAAGGAGATATAATAATAATGCTTTTATTATTGCCTCTAGGGCATATCTCCAACACTCACTTCGACGCCCTCTGCGACCGCTGTGAGCTCACGCTTCGAACCCCCCTCTCCACGGGCTCGTTTAGGCCTTGTAGCCGCCGCCCCCTTTGCTCACCGACGATCACCGCCGCCGGCCAACTCACCGCCGTGGCCATAGGCACCGTACCTCACGGCCGAGCACGCCGTTAGCTTCAGTAGGTCACCAGCAAGCTAAAGCGAGCTTCAGCTCCTCCTCCCGTGCACTACAACACCATCCCGACCAACCCCGTGCGAGCACCGCCGCGGACAAGCTCGTCGCTGTCGACTCCGGCGACCCCTCGTCCAACGAGTGGCACCGCTGGATGCGGTACATCACCAGGAGCACACCGAGCCCATCCGCGCGGCAAATGGATGCCGGAATAGGGATTCCGACGAGTCACCGCCGTGCGAAATGGTCGCCGCCGGCCAAACTCCGGCGGGCTGACGTGGCTCGATGATTAGGAGTTAACAGTAATTAGTTTAGTCACCACAGTCACTGACAGTGGGCCCCCGCTATTAGTCAAACCTAGTCAACCCTGGTTATGACCGGGATTAGCTCCTAAGTCACTGACATGAGGGACCCACCAGTCAGGTTTGACCTGGACTGACCCTGTTGACTGCCTGACATCAGCATGATGTCATGCTGACGCAGTAAAGGTTTTTCTGGGATTTTTAGATTTAAAATAATTCAGGAAATTCCAGAAAATACCCAAAACTTCTAAAAATCATATAAAATCAACCATAGCTCAGATGGAAAATATTTATATATGAAAAATGATCAGAAAAATCCAATCTTTCTAATGGCACTGGTTTCATGCATGTTTGAGCAAGTTAACCTGCTGTATATATCAAAAACATGATAATGCACTTATTTAAATAATAGTTTGAACTTCAATTTGAATCCTTGATTCAAATAGGTTCAAACCCTTCTGGATTTAGTTGCATTAGCCAACACACATGCATCTTGCAATGTCATAAACATGCATCATATTGTTGCATTTGTTTGTTAATGATTGTATCGTCGGTATTCCCTGTGTTAGGTCCTGCTCCCGAGGATACTGCTGCGTATCCAGTTGAAGAGCAGTACCCGACAACTACCTTGTCAGGCAAGCAATCATTGATCATTCCGATACAACCCAATCTTCTCGCTCCTGCTCTCTTTTACTGCATTAAGGCAACAGCGCGTGAACTGCTACTTGCTGCGGTAGTTGAACCCTATTCCCTTGCATGACCTGTCATTGCCACAGTAAATAGTTGAAACCCACTAGCATGTGTAGGTGTTGATTGAGCCATGTGATGTGTGATCCACCATGCTATTTGTTTATGTTGCCTGCTATGCTTAGAGTTGTGTCTGGTCTGATTCATCTGGGTGATGGATCAGAGTGAAACAATCTTTCGATAAAGAGAAGGAAGTGTGGAATACGCTTGGTAAAGGTATCGATGAAAGGCCATGTAGGAGTGCGTGGTGGGTTGTTTCATTGGAACCGTACATAGGACCTGAGATCTGTATGTGTGGTTCAAGTTGCAGTTACTACCATGCATTGGGCCCGAAACCAATGGACCCTCTCGGCTTATTAATTACCCTTGATCTCTGTCCAGGAGTTGCAACTAGTTTCTGGTGTTTATAGCTTACTGGAGGTCGTGCAAAACGCTGACCCTCGGGGTGGGTTGTGATGCGACAGGTACATGGCACGGTGGACCGGTTGCCCGTTTGGTGACTCGGAAACCCTGTACACATCGTTTGGGGCCGTGAGCGACACCCCGGCCGGATCTCCCCACGGATGGAACCCAAATAGGCGATAAACCTGGACGAGAGACTTGAGTAGTTAGTCAGGTCGTGGCCGACACCCTCGCTGGGCTTCCGCTTGAAGGTTGCCGAGTACACGCCGAGTAAACGGCGATAAGCGGTGGAAGCGTGTGTGAAGAAGTACACCCCTGCAGGGTTATCAAACTATTCGAATAGCCGTTGTTCGCGGTACGAACTACTTGGTTGCTCTTACAGTTCATAGACAAGTTGATGGATACTACTAAAAGCCTCAAGATAAGCGTGAGTGTCGTGGATGGCCCTTCCGTAGGATGACGGAAGAGGATCCTCGGTAGTGTATTGATGTGGTGATTAGAGGACTCGTGTTCGTAATAACATCTTGCAATCTGTTGAGAGTTGTAGTATAGGTTAGCCAAGGTCAAAGCTGGCATTCTGCTATAAACTCCACTACCCCCTTTGATAATGTTGCAAGTATGATAGGTTCTGTGGTAAGACTTGCTGAGTACCTTTGTACTCATGTTTGCTTAATAACTGTTGCAGAGGAGAACCCTGCCCCCGCTGATGGGTTCTACATAGACGTTGACGTCGACGAGTAGCTTGACACCCAGACGGTGATCTGGAGCTTGTGAAGGGCCTTGTAGATAGTCAGGCTACACCAAGCCTGTTTTATTTTTCTAAGATGTCTGTACTCAGACATGTAGCTTCCACTTGTGCTTGTATGACTGTATGACTTGAGTGTTGGGTCATGTGACCCCTACCTGTATGACTATGTTATGTATGGCTCTTGGAGCCTTTTAAATAAAGTACTTTGAGTCATAGAGTTCTGTTGTGATGCAATGTTGTATTTGCACATATTGAGCATATTGCGTATATGATTGAAATGCTTGGTATGTGTGGGATCCGACACCTAGTTGTTTTCCTTTGGTAGTCTATCTTACAGGGAAATGCCTCCTAGTGATTCCAATGAGCCTTGGTAGCTTGCTACTGCTCGGAACACGTAGGCTGGCCGGCATGTGTCCTTCTTCGTTCCTGTGTCTGTCCCTTAGGGGAAATGTCACGCGTTGTTCCTTTAAGTCCATGTAGCTTGCTACGACTTGGGTTCATACGTTGATGACCGACACGTTCGTTGCTGGGTCATGGATGCCTGTCTCTGTAATTTAGTGCCACTTTTGGTTTATAACTAGCCATGTCGGCCCGGGTTCTCTGTCATATGGATGCTAGCGACACTGTCATATACGTGTGCCAAAATGCGCAAACGGTCCCGGGCCAGGTAAGGTGGCACTCGTGGGGTTACCGTGCGTGAGGCCGCAAAGTGATATGACGTGTTACAGCTAGATCGGTGTGACTTAGGATCGGGGTCCTGACAGCGTTGGCATCAGAGCTGGACTGCCTGTAGGTTTCTCAAGCCAAACTGGTCGATGTTGAGTCTAGAAAAATTCTTAGTTATATGTAGGGGAATTGATTGTGGAAGGGAACGTAAGGCTCTTTTTACTCCTTTACCTTATGCCCTTCTGATCTGAGTCAGTCTATTCTTTCTACGGGGACTTAGGATTAGGCCTCTTATCCTTACTAGGTTCACGTGTTACTAATCCGTAGACTCTTAGGATTGTTGGTTTCAAGCCTCAGTTCAGTTTCTATCCTTTGAGTATGATGATTGTTGAACCCGGAACCTTGATATGGAATTGTTGAGTGGCTATGCTATCATTTGTATGATGTCTCAAATCTTTGTTTGAGCATTTACAGTTGTTATGCTGCCCGATTTCTTCCAGAAACACTAATGCCTTTGCATTATTTCGTGTTTCAGATGTCTGCCCGCATCCCTCACCAAGTGGTTCGTTTGACTCGGTGCATTAATGTGCCCGGTCACACGGCCATGCTAGTCCGTGTGATGACTGAGACCGGTTATCGCTGGTATCCTGAATACACTGTGGAGGAACAGTATCGGGATTTCAATCAAAGTCAGTATTTCTGCACGGTCCGGATATACCCCTCATATCCCGGAGAAAATGATCCCATCCATTGGTCTTATGGACTCGGGATTACCATCGAGATGGCAGTACAGGATGCCACTTATTCGATGATGACCATTCTCCGTGCTAGGCATGCCCTGTTGCTGAACACTGAGTTCTGTTACATGCCAGCGTCACTCCCCGGAGAAGAAGGCTACTACACTGGTCTGTATACTGATGCTGCTCATGAAGAGCCACTGCTTCAGACTACTGTTCAGATGTTGGAGGATAGGGACCGCGAGGTCCGTGCCCTCCGAATGGAGCTGTATAACACCCGAGCCGCTCACTGGACTACTTTGACACGGCTTGCACCTGCTGTGCACGTCGGATATCTGGACATGCGGGATTTGTATCCTGTGCGGACTCGTCTGCCTGATCGCATGGATTGGCGTGACGTTGGGGGTATTACACCACCACGTGGGCGTCGGTTACCACCAGCATCGGGACCGAGACCACACCCATGCCCTTATGGTCCACAGCCTTCGAGTGCTCGCGAGTTCCAAGATCCGTCTGTACCACTTCCAGGCTACGGTGGTAATCTTTACGAGGATTACTACGCGAATGTCTGAGCTAGTCCGTGGTAGTAGTAGTATTGTAGTAGTTGTATTTCCACAGTCCTGCGTGTCTTGTGGAATATGACTTAGTGTGTACTGAATTCCGGAGGTGTAGTTAAATAATGTATAGGAGCTTGGAATGCCTCTGATGGGATGTATCGTCTTTCACCGCAGTTGTACTTTAGCCTTGGCTTGTACTAAACTTTGTATGGTGTGTATGACCACTGGTGTATATATAGCAGTTCCTATATTACCATGTCGTACGGATGAACATCTCTGCATTCTGTGTCATCCATTACATTCTGCACTTCTATGTCAAATTTTTGCCATCCTTGTCTAAACCGTTGTTTTGTTTTCCTAGGATGGTCAACACTCGCAACACTCCTGCTGCTCAGGAGCAGGGTGAGGCTAGTGGGGCTAGAGATGGAAATCTGCCCCAGCCACCCTCTTTGGCGGAAGTTATGCTTGAAGCAGAACGGAACAAGAGAGAGACCAACCGTCTGCTGGAACGCATTGAGCAAAACACTGGGTTCCGTCAGAGGAATGACGTGGTGTCAATCCACGATTTTATCAAGATGTGTCCACCGAAGTTCCATCACTCCACTGAACCTCTGATGCTGATGACTGGCTACGTAGTATCACCCACAAGCTACACTCTGCCCGCGTGGCCGAAGCTGACAAGGTTATCTACGCCGCCTACCATCTTGAGGGCCCTGCCAGTCTTTGGTGGGAAAACTTTGAAGCTATGCGTCCTGCTGGCCAAGTCACTACCTGGGCTGAGTTCAGTGAGGCATTCCGTGAACATCACATTCCGGAAGGTCTCATGGATCGCAAGCGGGAGGAATTCTGCAATTTCACCCGGGGCCGTTTAACTGTGGATGGATACAGTCGTGAGTTTGGTAATCTGGCACGCTATGCACCTGAGGAAGTATCCACCGATGCCAAGAAACAGGCGAGGTTCCGCAAGGGACTCAGCCCTGAACTCCGTCGTGATCTACGTCTGCACGAGTGCACTTCCTTCCAGAAGTTGGTTAACAAGGCTATCAGTGCTGAGACAGGCCAGACCGACTTTGAGGACACCCGCAAGCATACTCGAGACCTTGGTTCCTCATCCGGCTCTGGCTCTCACAAGCGCCGTGTGTGGGTTCCTAACACTGCTCTGCCACCCAAGTATACACCGAGGCCATCCTATGAGGCGCCTCGCCCAACTCAACAGTTTGCACCTGCTAAGACCTATGGAGGTCCACCCTCCAACTTTGCTCCACGCACCACCACTGTGACATGTTTCAAGTGTGGAGAACCGGGACACTACATGCGTGATTGTCCCCAGAATCAGCCAGGAAAACCCGTTGGCCGTGGCAAGCCAACCGGCAAGGTGAACTATGTCAAGCCAATCCCCACTGCACGTGGTCATGTCAACTATGTTTCTGCCGAAGAAGCTTATGAGGATCCTAACGTCGTCCTTGGTACGCTTCTCGTAAACTGCCATCCGGCATCTGTTCTTTTCGATACTGGAGCATCCCATTCGTTCATATCTGAGAGCTATGCTTGATTGCACAACATGACTTTTTGTGACATGCCTACTTCCATGGTTATTCAAACTCCTGGTTCAAAGTGGCAAACCTCTAGGGTAAGCCATGGAAATGAAATCCTTGTCGATAGACTTGTTTTCCTTGCATCTTTAATCGCTCTCAAGTCCTCGGACATAAATATCATTTTGGGTATGGATTGGATGACAACCCATTACGCCAAAATTGATTGCTTTACTAGGACCGTTCAACTTACACATCCATCCGGCAAGATAGTCAATGTCTTGACTCGAATGGCTGAACGTCAGCTCTACTCTCTTAATGCCAGCCCTCTACCAGAACTCGAAGATATCCCGGTAGTTCGTGACTTTCCGGATGTTTTTCCAGAAGAACTGCCAGGAGTTCCACCTGACAGAGATGTCGAGTTCGTGATAGATCTTATCCCTGGAACTGTCCCAATCTCTAGGAGACCTTATAAGATGGCACCACTAGAATTAGCTGAGGTAAAGAAACAACTCGATGAGTCCTTGCAAAAAGGTTTCATCCGTCCTAGTTCTTCCCCTTGGGCTTGCCCCGTCCTCTTCGTCAAGAAGAAGGATGGAACGGAGCGGATGGTTGTAGATTACCGACCTGTCAATCTGGTCACCATAAAGAATAAGTATCCGCTTCCCAGGATCAACGACCTGTATGATCAGCTCGCGGGATCCTCAATCTTCTCTAAGATGGATTTGAGGTTGGGCTACCATCAAATCAAAATCAAGAACGGGGACATTCCTAAAACGGCTTTCGTTACTCGTTATGGCCAATATGAGTACACCGTCATGTCCTTCGGATTAACCAATGCCCCAGCTACCTTTTCTCGATTAATGAATTCTATATTCATGGAGTATTTGGATAAATTCGTCGTGGTATACCTCGATGATATACTCATTTTCTCCAAGAACAAGGAAGATCATGCCGAGCATTTAAGGCCGGTATTGACGAAGCTTCGAGAGCACCGCCTTTATGCCAAATTCTCTAAATGTGAATTTTGGTTGCCAGAAGTAACCTATCTAGGTCATGTGATCTCTGGCAAGGGTATTGCTGTCAATCCCGAGCGAGTTCAAGCCGTCCTTGATTGGACTCCCCCTGAATCGGTCAAGCAAGTTAGGAGTTTTCTTGGCTTAGCGAGCTATTGCCGACGTTTCGTCGAGAACTTCTCCAAGGTTGCTAAACCTCTAACCGAACTCCTCAAGAAAGATAAAAAGTTTGAGTGGACCCCACAGTGCGAGTCCAGTTTCCAAGAACTGAAAAGACGCCTGACATCTGCACCTGTACTGGTACCACCAGACTTTTCCAAGGATTTTATAATCTATTGCGACGCCTCGCGACAAGGACTAGGTTGCATTCTCATGCAAGATCGTCAAGTGATTGCATACGCATCCCGACAGTTGCGTCCACATGAGGATAACTATCCTACTCATGATTTAGAGCTTGCAGCTGTAGTCCATGCACTCAAAACATGGCGACATTACCTCCTTGGTAATCGCTGTGAAATCTTCACTGATCACCAAAGTTTGAAGTATATCTTCACCCAACCGGATCTAAATCTCAGGCAAAGACGTTGGGTTGAGTTGCTCACCGACTATGACTTAGGAATCACTTACACTCCTGGAAAGGCCAATGTCATGGCTGATGCACTAAGTCGTAAGTCATATTGTAACAATTTAATGTTACAACAAAGTCAACCACTTCTCCACGAGGAATTTCGTAAGCTTAACCTTCACATTGTTCCTCGAGGATTCCTTTCCACCTTGGTGGCGAAACCTACCCTTATGGATCAAATCATAGTTGCCCAGCGGTATGATAAAGGCATATCTCGGATCAAGGAGAACATTGCTAGCGGGGTTGCTAGGAGCTTCTCTATGGATGATCGAGGTGTTGTGTACTTCGAGAACCGCTTGGTGGTGCCCAAGAAACCACAACTACGACAGATGATTCTTAAGGAGGCTCATGAATCTCCTCTCACGATTCATCCCGGTAGTACCAAAATGTATCAAGACCTACGTCAAAGATTCTGGTGGACTAGGATGAAGAGAGAAATTGCTCAATTCATTGCTAACTGCGACGTTTGTCGTCGAGTCAAAGCAGAGCATCAACGGCCTGCTGGCACCCTTCAACCTCTAGCTATTCCTGAATGGAAATGGGATAAAGTCGGTATGGACTTCATTACCGGGTTTCCCAGGTCCAGAAAAGGGAATAATGCTATCTTCGTCGTTATCGACCGCCTCTCTAAAGTAGCTCATTTCCTGCCTGTTCGGGAGAGTATTACCGCTAGCCAGCTAGCAGACTTATATATCTCTCGAATAGTGTCACTTCATGCTGTACCGTTGGAGATTAACTCAGACCGTGGAAGTCTTTTCACTTCACGATTTTGGGAAAGTTTCCAGAATGCTATGGGAACTCATCTCTCTTTTAGTACTGCCTTCCATCCGCAATCAAGTGGTCAAGTGGAACGAGTCAATCAAATTCTGGAAGACATGCTTCGAGCCTCTGTCATTTCTTTCGGTATGGAATGGGAAAAGTGTCTTCCATTTGCCGAATTCGCTTATAACAATAGTTATCAAGCCAGCTTGGGTAAAGCTCCCTTCGAAGTTCTATATGGACGAAGGTGTCGAACACCTCTTAACTGGTCAGAGACCGGGGAAAGACAATTCTTTGGCCCGGATATGATTCAGGAAGCAGAAGAACAAGTTCGCATCATTCGTGAGAGATTGAAAACAGCCCAGTCTCGCCAAAAGAGCCAATATGATAGTCATCATAAGGCTGTGACTTTTGAAGTCGGCGATAAGGCTTACCTTCGGGTTACTCCTCTTAAGGGAACCCATCGTTTCGGTATCAAAGGCAAATTGGCCCCTCGTTACATCGGTCCTTTTCGCATTCTTGCCAAACGAGGAGAAGTTGCCTACCAATTGGAACTACCTCCGCACCTCTCCAGAGTTCATGATGTTTTCCACGTTTCTCAACTCAGGCGTTGCTTCTCGGATCCTATCCGCGGAGTGGACCACGAAACGCTTGATCTCCAAGACAATCTCACATATCGAGAATACCCCGTTCGTATTCTTGATCAAACCGAGCGCACCACTCGACGCCACAATATCAAGTTTCTCAAGGTTCAATGGTCACATCATTCCGAGAGTGAAGCTACTTGGGAAAGGGAGGATCGTCTTCGACTTGAGTACCCCACCCTCTTTCCGGAGGAACCCGAATCTCGGGACGCGATTCTTTTAAGTGGGGGTGAGTTGTCACATCCCTAGCTAGCACTTGCATTAGGACCTGACTAGAGTGTGCATCATGTTCACTTTCAAAGAAACTTGAAATGGGATTAACAGAAACCCCAGCACCCCCTCCCCTAACAACTAGGGTTTGCTAAAATATTTTCCAATGTACCCAAAATGCCCTTCAAAATGTTCATCATTTCTGCCTTGGTCTTAAACCTCTGCCAAAAATGGTGCACAACTTTCTAGGACAATCTAGGGCTTTGGATTAAATCATATGGTATTTGAATTTGGGCATTTAAATACTTTTAAATATTTTAGATGCTCAAATAATCATGAACTATAATGTTTCCTACTGTTCATTTTATATACAGTAGGTATGACAAGTATCATGAGTTATAAAAATGTTTAGGCATTTTTAATAAATGAACAAAGTTGCAAAAGAAATAAAACAGAAAGAAAATAGGAAAAGAAAAATAGGAAGAGTACTTACCTGAGCCCACTTACCTGCTGGCCCAGCCGGCCCAGCCCACCAGGGGCACCACCGTCTTCTTCGTCGCGCCAGCGCACGAAGCAGCTCGGTGGCGAGCGCCGCCGATGCGCCGGCCACCTCCTGCCTGCCTGGCTGGCCCCTCGGCCTTCTGGATGGTCTAGAACGACGCCACGGAGCCACCCCGACCGTTTCCCCCTCTCTCCCGTGTCTCTCCCCTCCTCTCTTTCCTCCGCCGAGCTCCCCCGAGCGAGCTCGTCGCCGACGACCGCTGACACCGCGCTCTACGCCACCTCCTCGCCTCCCAGAAGCACCACTAGCTCCGCCTCGTCGCCCCGTAGCTCCCCACCGACGCACACGACGCCAGGAGCTCCACAACGTCCTCCTCGCCGTTGTCTTCAACCTCCGGCACCGGAGATC
>LR738715.1:607871374-607886078 GCA_902687465.1 Secale cereale | reverse complement strand
AAGTTTAAAAAATTCAAAAAATTCCATTAAATGTACAAAAGTTGATGGAATTTGGAAAAATCCTGAATTCGATTTTTTTTACAAAGTTTTAAAAAGTTCTTCAAGTTTGGAAAACAAGAAGTTTGAAAAAACATTCGCACATTTAAAAAAAAATCAGAGCAAAAAAGTTCACAGATTTGGAAATAGTTCACGGGCTAAAAAAGTTCACGAATTTTGAAAAAATAAGAAGAATGAAGAATAACAATAAATGAAAAAAAAACAAAGTGTTAAATAGAAAAGGTGAACTGCACCAGCGACTGAAAAAAAACAAAGTGTTAAATAGAAAAGGTGAACTGCACCTCTCTCCTATATATAGTGGGGGGAGAGAGGGCAGCCGCACCCCAAGCCTCTGGCGCCTCGCCCCCCCGTCACACCTCCAACTCCTCACGTAGGGCATAGGCGAAGCCCTGCAGCTTTTCCCGTTGCATCCACCACCACGCCGTCATGCTGCTGGATCTCCATCAACCTCTTCTCCCCCCTTGCTGGATCAAGAAGGAGGAGACGTTGTTGTACCGTACGTGTGTTGAACACGGAGGTGCCGTCCGTTCGGCGCTGGGATCATCGGTGACGAGGATCACGAAGAGTACGACTCCATCATCCACGTTCCTTCGAACGCTTCCGCACGCGATCTACAAAGGGTATGTAGATGCACTCCTTTATGCTCGTTGCTAGATGACTCCTTAGATTGATCTTGGTGAAGCGTAGGAAATTTTTTGAATTCTGCTACATTCCCCAACAGTGGCATCTGAGCTAGGTCTTTGCGTAGCATATTGCACGAGTAGAACACAAACAAGTTGTGGGCGTTGAGTTTGTTCAATTTTCTTGCCGTTACTAGTCCAATCTTGATTCGGCGGCATCGTGGGATGAAGCGGCCCGGACCGACCTTACACGTACGCTTACGTGAGACTGGTTCCACCGACTGACATGCACTAGTTGCATAAGGTGGCTGGCGGGTGTCTGTCTCTCCCACTTTAGTCGGATCGGATTCGATGAAAAGGGTCCTTATGAAGGGTAAATAGAAATTGACAAATCACGTTGTGGTTTTGGCGTAGGTAAGAAACGTTCTTGCTAGAAAACCTATAGAAGCCACGTAAAACTTGCAACAACAATTAGAGGTTGTCTAACTTGTTCTTGCAGCATGTGCTATGTGATGTGGTATGGCCAAGAAGATGTGATGAATGATATATGTGATGTATGAGATTGATCATGTTCTTGTAATAGGGAATCACGACTTGCATGTCGATGAAAATGACAACTGGCAGGAGCCATAGGAGTTGTCTTATTATTGTATGACCTGCGTGTCACTGAATAACGCCATGTAATTACTTTACTTTATTGCTAAACGTTAGCCATAGTAGTAGAAGTAATAGTTGGCATGACGACTTCATGAAGACACGATGATGGAGATCATGGTGTCATGCCGCTGACAAAGATGATCATGGTGCCCCGAAGATGGAGATCGAAGGAGCAAGATGATATTGGCCATATCATGTCACTTTATTTGATTGCATGTGATGTTTATCATGTTTATGCATCTTGTTTACTTGGAACGACGATAGTAAATAAGATGATCTCTCGCTAAAAATTTCAAGAATTGTGTTCCCCCTAACTGTGCACCGTTGCTAAGGATCGTTGTTCCGAAGCACCACGTGATGATCGGGTGTGATAGGCTCTAACGTTCGCATACGACGGGTGTAAGCCAGATTTACACACGCAATACACTTTGGGTTCACTTGACGAGCCTAGCATGTACAGACATGGCCTCGGAACACGGAAGACCGAAAGGTCGAACATGAGTCGTATAGA
Source organism: Secale cereale (assembly GCA_902687465.1). Lineage (NCBI taxonomy): Eukaryota > Viridiplantae > Streptophyta > Magnoliopsida > Poales > Poaceae > Secale > Secale cereale. The sequence goes on along the minus strand of LR738715.1, from coordinate 607,884,233 downwards.
AGATACGATCAACATGAAGATGTTCACCGTTGATGACTAGTCCGTCTCACGTGATGATCGGACACGGGCTAGTCGATACGGATCATGTATCACTTAGAAGACTGGAGAGATGTCAATCTGAGTGGGAGTTCATTAAAATTTGATTAGATGAACTTAATTATCATGAACTTAGTCTAAATTCTTTACAATATGTCTTGTAGATCAAATGGCCCACGCTCATGTCACCCTCAACTTCAACGCGTTCCTAGAGAAATCCAAGCTGAAAGACGATGGTAGCAACTATACGGACTGGGTTCGTAACCTGAGGATCATCCTCATAGCTGCCAAGAAAACTTATGTCCTAGAAGCACCGCTAGGTGACGCTCCCGCCCCGGCAAACCAAGATGTTATGAACGCTTGGCAGTCGCGTTGTGATGATTACTCCCTGGTTCAGTGCATCATGCTCTACAGCTTAGAATCAGGGCTCCAAAAGCGTTTTGAGCACCACGGAGCATATGAGATGTTCCAAGACCTGAAAATGGTTTTCCAGGCTCATGCCCGAGTTGAGAGATATGATGTCTCCAACGCATTCTACAACTGTAAGATGGAGGAAAATAGTTATGTCAGTGAGCACATACTCAAGATTTCTGGGTTGCACAACCGCTTGTCTTAGTTGGGAATGAATCTCCCAGACGAAGCGGTCGTTGACAGAATCCTTCAGTCGCTCCCACCTAGCTACAAGAGCTTCGTGTTGAACTTCAATATGCAAGGGATGGAGAAGTCCATTCCCGAGGTGTATTCAATGCTGAAATCAGCGGAGGTGGAGATCAAGAAAGAGCATCAAGTGTTGATGGTCAATAAAACCACTAAGTTCAAGAAGGGCAAGGGTAAGAAGAACTTCAAGAAGGATGGCAAGGGAGTTGCCGCGCCCGATAAACCAGTTGCCGGGAAGAAGCCAAAGTATGGACCCAAGCCTGAGATTGAGTGCTTTTATTGCAAGGGAACGGGTCACTGGAAGTGGAACTGCCCCAAATACTTAGCGGACAAGAAGGCCGGCAACGTCAAAGGTATATGTGATATACATGTTATTGATGTGTACCTTACCAGTGCTCGTAGCAGCTCCTGGGTATTTGATACCGGTGCAGTTGCTCATATTTGTAACTCAAAGCAGGAGCTGCGGAATAAGCGGAGACTGGCGAAGGACGAGGTGACGATGCACGTCGGGAATGGTTCCAAGGTCGATGTGATCGCCGTCGGCACGCTGCTTCTACATCTACCCCCGGGATTAGTTTTAAACCTTAATAATTGTTATTTAGTACCAGCTTTGAGCATGACCATTGTATCTGGATCTCGTTTGATGCGAGATGGCTACTCATTTAAATCCGAGAATAATGGTTGTTTTATTTATTTGAGAGATATGTTTTATGGTCATGCCCCGCTGGTCAATGGTTTATTTTTGATGAATCTCGATCGTGATGATACACATATTCATAGTGTGAATGCCAAAAGATGTAAAGTTGACAATGATAGTCCCACATACTTGTGGCATTGCCGCCTTGGTCATATTGGTGTCAAACGTATGAAGAAGCTTCATGCAGATGGACTTCTGGAGTCTCTTGATTATGAATCATTTGACACGTGCGAACCATGCCTCTTGGGAAAGATGACCAAGACTCCGTTCTCCGGAATAATGGAGCGAGCAACCAACTTATTGGAAATCATACATACCGATATGTGCGGTCCAATGAGTGTTGAGGCTCGCGGAGGCTATCGTTATGTTCTCACCCTCACAGATGACTTGATTAGATATGGGTATATCTACTTGATGAAGCACAAGTCTGAGACCTTTGAAAAGTTCAAGGAATTTCAGAATGAGGTTGAGAATCAACGTGACAGAAAAATAAAGTTCTTGCGATCGGATCGTGGGGGTGAATATTTAAGTCATGAATTTGGCACGCACCTTAGGAACTGTGGAATTGTTTCACAATTGACACCGCCCGGAACACCTCAGCATAATGGTGTGTCCGAACGTCGAAATCGTACCCTGTTGGACATGGTGCGATCTATGATGTCTCTCACCGACTTACCGCTATCTTTTTGGGGTTATGCTTTAGAGACTGCCGCATTCACTTTAAATAGGGCTCCGTCGAAATCCGTTGAGACGACACCGTATGAACTTTGGTTTGGCAAGAAACCTAAGCTGTCGTTTCTAAAAGTTTGGGGTTGCAATGCTTATGTCAAGAAACTTCAACCTGAAAAGCTCAAAACCAAATCGAAAAAATGCATCTTCATAGGATACCCAAAGGAAACGATTGGGTATACCTTCTACCAAAGATCCGAGGGCAAGGTCTTTGTTGCCAAGAATGTATCCTTTCTAGAGAAAGAGTTTCTCTCGAAAGAAGTGAGTGGGAGGAATGTAGAACTTGATGAGGTGACAGTCACCCCTCCCGAACCGGAAAGTAGCGCAGTGCAGGAAATTGTTCCTGAGGTGCCTGCACCGACAAGGGAGGAAGTTAATGATGATGATCATGAAGATACAAATCAAGTTACTACTGAACTTCGAAGGTCCACAAGGACACGTTCCGCACCAGAGTGGTACGGCAACCCTGTCATGGAAATCATGTTGTTAGTCAACGGTGAACCTTCGAACTATGAAGAAGCGATGGCGGGCCCGGATTCCAATAAATGGCTTGGAGCCATGAAATCCGAGATAGAATCCATGTATGAAAACAAAGTATGGACTTTGGTGGACTTGCCCGATGATAGGCACGCCATAGAAAATAAATGGATATTTAAGAAGAAGACAGACGCATATGGTAATGTGACCATCTATAAGGCTCGGCTTGTCGCTAAGGGTTATCGACAAGTTCAAGGGATTGACTATGACGAGACTTTCTCTCCCGTAGCGATGCTGAAGTCCGTCCGAATCATGTTAGCAATTGCCGCATTCTATGATTATGAGATATGGCAAAGGGACGTCAAAACGGCATTCCTTAATGGTTTCCTCAAGGAAGAGCTGTATATGATGCAGCCGGAAGGTTTTGTCGATCCAGAGAATGCTAACAAGGTATGCAAGCTCCAACGCTCGATCTACGGGTTGGTGCAAGCATCTCAGAGTTGGAATATTCGCTTTAATGATGTGATCAAAGCGTTTGGCTTTATACAGACTTGGGGAGAAGTCTGTATCTACAAGAAAGTGAGTGGGAGCTCTGTAACATTTCTCATATTATATGTGGATGACATATTGCTGATGGGAAATGATATAGAATTCTTGGAGAGCATAAAGGCCTACTTGAATAAGAGTTTTTCAATGAAGGACCTTGGAGAAGCTGCTTACATATTAGGCATCAAAATCTAGAGAGGTAGATCAAGACGCCTCATTGGTCTTTCACAAAGCACATACCTTGACAAAATATTGAAGAGGTTCAATATGGATGAGTCCAAGAAGGGGTTCTTGCCTGTTTTGCAAGGTATGAGATTGAGCAAGGCTCAGTCCCCGACCACGGCAGAAGATAGAGAAAAGATGAGTGTAATTCCCTATGCCTCGGCCATAGGTTCTATCATGTATGCCATGCTGTGTACCAGACCTGATGTGAACCTTGCCATAAGTTTGGTAGGGAGGTACCAAAGTGATCCCGGTATGGAACACTGGACAGCGGTCAAGAACATCCTAAAGTACCTGAAGAGGACTAAGGATATGTTTCTCGTTTATGGAGGTGACGAAGAGCTCGTCGTAAAGGTTTACGTCGATGCTAGCTTCGACACAGATCTGGATGACTCTAAGTCACAGACTGGATACGTGTATATTTTGAATGGTGGACCAGTCAGCTGGTGCAGTTGCAAGCAGAGCGTCGTGGCACATTCTACATGTGAAGCGGAGTACATAGCTGCTTGCAAAGCAGCGCAAGAAGGAGTCTGGATGAAGGAGTTCATCACCGACCTAGGAGTCATTCCAAGCGCGTCAAGCCCGATGACTCTCTTCTGTGACAACACTGGAGCTATCGCCATTACCAAGGATCCCAGGTTTCACAAGAAGACCAAGCACATCAAGCGCCATTTCAACTCCATCCGAAATTATGTTCAAGATGGAGACATAGATATTTGTAAAGTGCATACGGATCTGAATGTTGCAGACCCGTTGACTAAATCTCTTCCACGGGCAAAACATGATCAACACCAGAACTCTATGGGTGTTCGCTTCATCACAATGTAACTAGATTATTGACTCTAGTGCAAGTGGGAGACTGTTGGAAATATGCCCTAGAGGCAATAATAAAAGGATTATTATTATATTTCCTTGTTCATGATAATTGTCTGTTATTCATGCTTGAATTGTATTGTACGGAAACAGCGATACATGTGTGAATACATAGACCACAACGTGTCCCTGGTAAGCCTCTAGTTACTAGCTCGTTGATCAACAGATGGTCACGGTTTCCTGACCATGGACATAGGATGTCATTGATAACGGGATCACATCATTAGGAGAATGATGTGATGGACAAGACCCAATCCTAAGCCTAGCACGAGATCGTATAGTTCGTAATGCATAAGCTTTTCTAGTGTCAAGTATTTATTCCTTAGACCATGAGGTTGTGCAACTCCCGGATACCGTAGGAATACTTTGGGTGTGCCAAACGTCACAACGTAACTGGGTGGCTATAAAGGTACGCAACGGGTATCTCCGAAAGTGTCTGTTGAGTTGGTACGAACCGAGACTGGGATATTGTCACTCCGTATGACGGAGAGGTCTCTCTGGGCCCACTCGGTAAGACATCATCATAAAGAGCTCAAAGTGACTAAGGAGTTAGTCACGGGATGATGGATTACGGAACGAGTAAAGAGACTTGCCATGACGAGATTGAACAAGGTATCGGGCATACCGACGATCGAATCTCGGGCAAGTATCGTACCGATAGACAAAGGGAATAACATACGGGATTGAGTGAATCCTTGACACAGTGGTTCATCCGATGAGATCATCGTGGAACACGTGGGAACCAACATGGGTATCTAGATCCCGCTGTTGGTTATTGACCGGAGAGTCGTCTCGGTCATGTCTGCATGTCTCCCAAACCCGTAGGGTCTACACACTTAAGGTTCAGTGACGCTAGGGTTGTAGAGATACATGCACGTGGAAACCCGAATGTTGTTCGGAGTCCCGGATGAGATCCCGGACGTCACGAGGAGTTCCGGAATGGTCCGGAGGTAAAGAATGATATATATAGGAAGTCCAGTTTTCGGCCATCGGGTGAATTCCGGGGGTCACCGGGAGTGTCCCGGGACCACCGGAAGGGTCCCGGGGGTCCACCGGGTGGGGCCACCCATCCCGGAGGGCCCCATAGGCCGCAAGGGGAAGGGGGCCAGCCCCTAGTGGGCTGGCGCACCCACATGGGCCCCCCTCCATGCGCCTAGGGTTGAAACCCTAGGGGGTGGGGGCGCCCCCTATGCCTTGGGGGGCAAGTTTCCCCCCTCTGGCCGCCGCCCCCCTAGGAGATTGGATCTCCTAGGGCCGGCGCCCCCCTAGCCCCCTATATATAGTGGGGGGGAGAGAGGGCAGCCGCACCCCAAGCCTCTGGCGCCTCTCCCCCTGTCACACCTTCAACTCCTCACGCAGGGCATAGGCGAAGCCCTGCAGCTTTTCCCGTTGCATCCACCACCACGCCGTCGTGCTGCTGGATCTCCATCAACCTCTCATCCCCCCTTGCTGGATCAAGAAGGAGGAGACTTCACTGTACCGTACGTGTGTTGAACGCGGAGGTGCCGTCCGTTCGGCGCTGGGATCATCGGTGACGAGGATCATGAAGAGTACGACTCCATCATCCACGTTCCTTCGAACCCTTCCGCACGCGATCTACAAAGGGTATGTAGATGCACTCCTTTATGCTCGTTGCTAGATGACTCCTTAGATTGATCTTGGTGAAGCGTAGGAATTTTTTTTGAATTCTGCTACATTCCCCAACAAAATATACCTTTGTTCACTTTGCCATCCTTCTTATCCGCCAAGTATCTAGGGCAGTTCCACTTCCAGTGACCATTTTCTTTGCAGTAGAAGCACTTAGTTTTCAGGCTTGAGTTTAGCTTTGGGTTTCGTCACGAGAGTGACAACTTGCTTGTCATTCTTCTTGAAGTTCCTCTTCTATCCCTTTTCCCTTTACTTGAAACAAGTGGTCTTGTTAACCATCAACACTTGGTGCTCTTTCTTGATTTCTACCTTCGCCGATTTCAGCATCGCGAAGAGCTCGAGAATTACTTTCGTCATCCCTTGCATATTATAGTTCATCACGAAGTTCTACTAACTTGGTGATAGTGACTAGAGAACTATGTCAATTACTATCTTATTTGGAAGATTAACTCCCACTTGATTCAAGTAATTGTAGTACCCAGACAATCCAAGCACATGCCCACTGGTTGAGCTATTCTCCTCCATCTTGTAGGCAAAGTACCATCAGAGGTCTTATACCTCTCGACACGGGCATGAGTATGAAATACTAATTTCAACTCTTGGAACATCTCATATGCTCCCTGGCGTTCAAAACATTTTTAAGTCCCGGTTATAAGCCGTAAAGCATGGCGCACTAAACTATCAAGTAGTCATCATACCGAGCTTGTCAAACGTTCATAACGTCCACATCTGCTCCTGCAATAGGTCTGTCACCTAACGGTGCATGAAGGACATAATTCTTCTGTGCAGGAATGAGGAAAATCCTCAGATCACGGAACAAGTCTGCATCATTGCTACAAACATCTTTCAACTTAGTTTTCTCTAGGAACATATAAAAACAAACGGGGAGCTACATCGCGAGCTATTGATCTACAATATAGATATGCTAATACTACCAGGACTAAGTTCATGATAAATTAAAGTTCAATTAATCATATTACTAAAGAACTCCCACTTAGATAGACATCCCTCTAGTCATCTAAATGATCACGTGATCCAAATCAACTAAACCATGTGCGATCATCACATGTGATGGAGTAGTTTCCAATGGTGAACATCTTATGTTGATCATATCTACTATATGATTCATGCTCGACCTTTCGGTCTCTAGTGTTCCGAGGCCATGTATGTACATGTTAGGCTCGTCAAGTTTAACCCGAGTATTCTGCGTGTGCAAAACTGGCTTACACCCGTTGTATGTGAACGTACAACTTATCACACCCGATCATCACATGGTGTCTCGGCACGACGAACTTTCGCAACGGTGCATACTCAGGGAGAACACTTGTACCTTGAAATTTTGTAAGGGATCATCTTATAATGCTACCGCCGTACTAAGCAAAATAAGAAGCATAATAAGATAAACATCACATGCAATCAAAATATGTGACATGATATGGCCATCATCATCTTGTGGTTTTGATCTCCATCTCTAAGGCATCATCATGATCACCATCGTTACCAGCGCAAGACCTTGATCTCCATCGTAGCATCATTGTCATCTCACCAACTTTTGCTTCTATGACTACCGCTACCGCTTAGTGATAAAGTAAAGCAATTACATGGCGATTGTATTTCATACAATAAAGCGACAACCATATGGCTCCTGCCAGTTGCTGATAACTTTACAAAACATGATCATCTCATACAATAACGTATCACTCATCATGTCTTGACCATATCACATCACAACATGCCCTGCAAAAACAAGTTAGACGTCCTCTACTTTGTTGTTGCAAGTTTTACGTGGCTGCTACGGGCTTAGCAAGAACCGTTCTTACCTACGCATACAAAACCACAACGATATTTCATCATGTATGTGTTGTTTTAACCTTCACAAGACCGGGCATAGCCACACTCGATTCAACTAAAGTTGGAGAAACTGACACCCGCCAGCCACCTGTGTGCGAAGCACGTCGGTAGAACCAGTCTTGCGTAAGCGTACGCGTAATGTCGGTCCGGGCCGCTTCATCCAACAATACCGCCAAATCAAAGTATGACATGCTGTTAAGCAGTATGACTAGTATCGTCCACAACTCACTTGTGTTCTACTCGTGCATATCATCTACGCATAGACCTGGCTCATGATGCCACTGTTGGGAAACGTAGTATTTCAAAAATTTCCTACGATCACGCAAGATCTATCTACTAGATGCATAGCAAAGAGAGGGGAGAGTGTGTCTACGTACCCTCGTAGATCGGGAGCCGAAGCGTCTAGTGACGCGGTTGATGTAGTCGAACTTCTTCGCGATCCAACCGATCAAGCACCGAACGTACGGAGCCTCCGCGTTCAGCACATGTTCAGCTTGATGACGTCCCACGAGCTCTTGATACAGTAGAACTTCGCGGGAGAGTTTCATCAGCACGACGGCGTGGTGACGGAGATGATGAAGCTACCGACGCAGGGCTTCGCCTAAGCACTGCAACGGTATGACCGAGGTGTGTTTCTATGGAGAGGGACACCGCACACGGTTGAGAGAGATCAACTTGTGTGTCTATGGGATGCCTCTACCCCCGTATATAAAGGAGTGGAGGAGGGGGAGGGCCGGCCCTCTCTATGGCATGCCCTAGGGGAGTCGTACTCCCACCGGGAGTAGGAGTCCCCCTTTCCTAGTAGAACTAGGAGCCCTTCCAAGTAGTAGGAGTAGGAGAGAAGGAAATGGAAAAGAGAAGAGAAGGAAGGAGGGGACGCAGCCCCTCCCCCTAGTCCAATTCGGACTAAGCCTTGGGGGGCGCAGCCTCTTCTCTCTCTTTCCCCTAAAGCCCAATAAGGCCCATATACTCCCCGGCGAATTCCCGTAACTCTCCGGTACTCTGAAAAATACCCGAATCACTCGGAACCTTTCCGATGTCCGAATATAGTCGTCCAATATATCGATATTTATGTATCGACCATTTCGAGACTCCTCGTCATGTCCCCGATCTCATCCGGGACTCCGAACTACCTTCGGTACATCAAAACACATAAACTCATAATACCGATTGTCATCAAACATTAAGCGTGCGGACCCTACGGGTTCGAGAACTATGTAGACATGACCGAGACTCATCTCCGGTCAATAACCAATAGCAGAACCTAGATTCTCATATTAGCTCCTACATATTATACGAAGATCTTTATCGGTCAAACCGCATAACAACATACGTTGTTCCCTTTGTCATCGGTATGTTACTTGCCCGAGATTCGATCGTCGGTATCACCATACCTAGTTAATCTTGTTACCGACAAGTCTCTTTACTCGTTCCGTAATACATCATCTCATGACTAACTCATTAGTCATTTGCTTGCAAGGCTTATTATGATGTGTATTACTGGGAGGGCCCAAAGATACCTCTCCGACACTCGGAGTGACAAATCCTATTCTTGATCTATGCCAACACCACGATAACCTTCGGAGACACCTATAGAGCATCTTTATAATCACCTAGTTACGTTGTGACGTTTGATAGCACATAAGGTGTTCCTCCGGTATTCGGGAGTTGCATAATCTCATAGTCATAGGAACATGTATAAGTCATGAAGAAAGCAATAGCAGTAAAACTAAACGATCATAGTGCTAAGCTAACACATGGGTCTAGCCCATCACATCATTCTCCTAATGATGTGATCCCGTTGATCAAATGACAACTCATGTCAATGGTTAGGTAACATAACCAACTTTGATCAATGAGCTAGTCTAGTAGAGGCATACTAGGGACACTCTGTTTTGTCTATGTATTCACACATGTACTAAGTTTCCGGTTAATACAATTCTAGCATGAATAATAAAAATTTATCATGATATAAGGAAATAAATTATAACTTTATTATTGCCTCTAGGGCATATTTCCTTCACGACTGTAATGCCCAGGATGGAGTTATACCTCCTACGTGTCGAGGCACGACTTAAAGGCATAAATCCATCCTAGAATGATCTCAAGTCTGGTAATCTTTGCACAACTCATGTAAAAGAGGGGATAGTAAACTGAAAATAGTTGGCTTACACTCGCCACGTCACAGAATTACAGTACAAGTCTCAAACATCATACATTAAGAACACTACAACCCTCTAAGGGCAAAAGCCAAATGTCAAAGTACCAAACTCAGATAAATAAACCACAGGCGGATCGAATCCTAGTAAGAGACTCCACAACTGATCGTCCGGGTAGCGCACGTAGTACCGACTACGCTCCTCGTCGTACTCCCAGTCTAGCTCGGTGCCATCACCTGGATAGCTCACAGCTGGACCTGCATCTGGTGTGTGAAGTAACTGTGAGCCACAGAGGACTCAGCAATCCCGTTCCCGGGTAACAGAACTATTTAAGCCTTTAGGTGAGGATAAGGCTGAAGAAAAGAATAAGTCTGCAGCAGCAACTAGCATCTAGCTTACGTAAGTGAGAGCGAGAAGAGAAGGCATCGGCGAGAAGTGATCACGAAGTGATCCTAGCTACAAGCTCCACAATCATAACCCCTCCGTGTTCAACTCCCGAATCCCTATTCGGAAATTGACAGTCACGGAACACACGCTGGTAGTGTATTAGAAACATTGTGTCAAGTTATCTACAACCGGAATTAACAAGCTCCCATCTGCCACATAACCGCGGGCACGGCTTTCGAAAGTTCAAACCCTGCAGGGGTGTTCCAACTTGACCCATTACAAGCCCACGATCCGCGGAGTCGCAACTCCAAGGTGGGAAGACCCGAGTATCCTCGGAATCCCGTGCTCAAGATATACCGAGCTAAGGTAAGGCTAATCCAGCAAATCCTCCCGGCGTGTCGACACCCTGATAGTAGCCGCGCGTATCTAGGTCTCAGGACACGTCCGGATGAGCAGTACGTACAGATACCGAAGATCCCAGCGAACCGGGTGGTATCCGCAAGTGGCTCTAGTTTGGACCAACACTCAAGTCGAGCACTGGCCCAGGGGGTTGAATTAATTAAGCCTCGGGTTAATTACTCCCTCGGAAGGTTTAAGTTGTTTAGGCAAATAGTACCAAGGTTGGGACTTGCTGGAAAAGACTTAGCACTTAGCGGTTTATCGAGGGGGTCCCATACACCCCAACCGTGTTAGGAACGCATAATCAAGGAACATAACACCGTTTTATACGGTTCCTAACGGCATGAGTGGAACAAATCACCAAGCAAAAGGCTTAGCCTTCCACCCTTGCCAATATATAGATGATTTCATTTTAAGCATTTATATAGTGTGATATAACCCAACCAAACTTCAACATGGAGCAAGCATCTTCGATCTTCACCTGCAACTAGCAATGCTATAAGAAAGGTTGAGCGAAGCGTACTTAGCCAAACAACGGTTTGCATAGGTGGGTTGGTTAAACATGGCAATTGGCTACAAGTAGGAGGCTGACAAGAAGATCATGGGCATCGAGGCAAAACTATAGATCGAGACTACTAGCAATAGGCAAAGATAGTAATGTTATCGGGGTTCGGTCATCTTGCCTGAAGAGAAGTCGTTCGGATCGTAAGAAGGGTCCTCGTGCTCAACCTCGTGCTCAACTTCGTACTCGGTCTCAGCTTCCGGCTCTAAACAAAACAATCACACCAAGCACCAATCAACAAGATGCAATGCGCACTCGAAAAACATGAATGCATGATGGATGCACTAAGGATGCACACGGAGCACGTAAAATATCACTCAAGCAAAACACCTCAAAACATGATAACAATCTGATATTATTAAACTACACAGAAAAACAATCAAGTTTGATATAAGAATCGCTGAAATCGGAGTTACGGGCTAAAAGTTATGCCCGAAACAAGATTTGAGCGAAAGCTGAAAATTACAGCAACATAGCAACTTCGGAGCTCAAAATAATTAAGCTACAGCACCCAAATAACATGGCAAAGGACATGAACATAAACTACACATATAGTACAGCAACTATGTCCAAAGGTGCACCCCAACGGAGCCACGGATCAATAGCAATGATCTTGGACATATTGAACTTGACAATAAAAATTCTGGCAGCAGAATTTTATTGAAACTTTAGAGCAAAAGATAAACATGCTACAGCCACTCAAATGGACATGTGAGAACATGGATGGAAAGACAACAATATATACTACAAGGAACAATCAAAATCCGCCCCAAAACTATCATGCTTTGTCCTAGAACATCACACGAACATGGCATCGGAACGTTACAGATTTCAGACTTAGTGAAAAATCACTAAGTCCTAAAACAGCAATATCATCATAGCAACTAAAAGAGCATGTTTAAGTCATCTCGAAACTAAACATGGCAAAGGGTAAGCACCTCATCAAAATACACATGACGGTGATCCCGGAACACACAAGCATGCATCATGGAGGTGAACACAACGATTGCAACGAGCTCAACAAGATGGCATTTCATAACAAGTAAAAACACAACATATGAACATGGCACTTTGCAACGATGATAACAAGGCAAATAATAACTCTACCATGCAACCTATCACAAGCAACAAGTAGTTCGTGGCAAGACGAACACGTGGACATGTCATTTGCATCATTTGGACAAACGAGCTAAAAGATAACACATGGCAAAGGTGGCATGAAAATAACACATAGCAGCAGTTTAAATCATGATGCACTCTTGCAACAGCAAAACAAGCACCTAGATGATCTCTAACATGCATGACTACAACAGAAGAAACGTAGAGCACATCTCCACGAACGTCTGGACATATTACACGCGCAAAACGGAGCATCAGGCAAAAAGTTAGAGCAGTTCAAACTTTGCATCACAGATTAGATCTCAGAGACTTAGAGGAAAAGAAGTCAACCTAGCCAGATCTGGATCTGGAGGTGGAGTTGGGCTCGGTCTGGATCCGGCCCAGCGGTGGACGGGCGGTGCGGCCCGGCTCGGTGCTGGCCCGGCGCGGCTCAGCGGAGCGGGAGGCGAGGCGGGACGCCTGGGCCGCGGTTGTGGCCCGCGAAGAGCAGCGCGGGGC
>LR738715.1:607842832-607854842 GCA_902687465.1 Secale cereale | reverse complement strand
GACAGTCCAGACGGCCACCCAAGGAGCCTCGGCAGCAGCGGCCGCCTCCGTGGCCATCCACACTGCCAGATCTCTGCGCGTTCTCCGTGGATGGAGAGCCAGCGACCTCGGTCTCAGGTGCGACTCCTCCGAGCTCCTCCCTCACCCGACAGGGTGGTGGCTGCTGGATGCGGCCGCCCGCAACGGAGACAAGAGTTGGCCGCCAGGATGCTCCTCCCGCGGCTGCCCGCATCACGGACATGAGTTCGCCGCCGATATGCTCCCGCCATGGCCTGCCCGCAGCACAGCTGCAACAGCCACAAGCACAGCCGGAGGAGCTTGATCTGGAAGACATCCATGGCAGGGGCATGATTGCTTTTCAAAATATGTTTGCAGGGACCTGATTGCTTTTCTGAAATATTAGCAGGGACCTGATTGCTTTTCAAAATATGTTTGCAGGGACCTGATTGCTTTTCTGAAATATTAGCAGGGACCAAAGTGCATTTATAAAATATTTACAAGGACTTGATTGCTTTTTAATGAAAAAATATATATTAAAATATGAGGAAGAGACACTGCCATGTGGGTCCCACATGTCAGTTAACGGTCAAACTAAACGGTCAAACAAACGGTTTGCTTAGGAGCGGGCCCCAACTGTCATAATCACGATGAATTGCAAATCACTCGGCAATTTGGGTTTTTTGAGACAACCGAAACCAAAAATGGTAGGTATCAGTCACAAACAAATTTTCGGTAGTTTTTTGGAACCTTAACGCAAAAAGTGGTAGTTTTATGCTATTCACTCCTAAAAAGGGAAGCTGCACCCATGATCTATCTGGAGATGTAATGGATACAAGTGACGTGGCATGGATCTCAGAGCCAAATATTACGAGTACTCCAAAGAAGTAACTAGAGTGTTGTGCTCTCCATTTCTCCAACACCCCAGAACATGATTGATTCATATCTTTGGTAAGAACCGAACTGCTGAACTCGGTCAACAAGGGTATGGTAGGGATCTGGGCATTGGCCTTACCTTAGCCGGCGGGAAGGAGGATGAAGGCCCTAATGTGGCGGTGGCGGTGGCGGCGGAAGACGAAGGGATGATGATGTTAGAGACCTAGGTAGGGTCACATGCCTGGCCCAAGTTGATACGTCCAAAACGTATCTATAATTTCTGCTTGCTCCATGCCTCTTTTGGGTGATATTGCCATGATATTTATACACTTTCCATACACTTTTGATCATATTTGGACTAACCTATTAACTCAGTGCACCCCAGTGCCAGTTTCTGTTTTCTGTAGTTTTTGTATTTCAGGTTTTCCCATTACGAAAACTGCTCGAAAAATCCTGGAATAATTATATAAAAAATCAGCGTTCTAGAAGCTTCCCGGCAGCCGAAGTAGGGCCGGAGGGGGGCCACCAGGGCTCCAGGCGCCCTGGTGGCGCGGCCCCCCTCCTGGCCGTGCCGGGGGGGCGCCTGGGCCCCCCAGGCCTCCGCTGATGCCCCCCTTTGGCATATATTTAACACGCGTCCCGAAACCCTCGAGACGGGAACCCTTTTTCGCGATCTCATCTCTGTTCCGCCGCCGCGGCGCTTCCAAGATCGGGAGCACCAGGAGAACTCTTCCCGGCACCCTGCCGGAGGGGAGGATCACCACCGGGAGCCTCTCCACCACCATGGACGCCTCCCGGATGAGTTGTGAGTAGTCTCCCTTGGACCATGGGTCCATGACCAGTAGCTATGTGATGTTCTCCTCCCCTTCTTGTGCTTCACTAATTAGACCTCGTGAGCTGCCCTACATGATCGAGGCACATATGTAATCCTTATGCTGTTGCTATGTTGAGTTTGCTGGGATCCGATGGATTGTGAGATTATGTTCAGATTGTGTTTGAGTAATATATTTGATTCACCTCTTTTATATTTATGTTCGTAAGTAATTCTTGCATGTTCTCCGTTGTTATTTATTGCTTTGGCAAGTAGTAGGTAGTGACTCCAAGAGGGAACGTTATGCTTGATTGTGGGTTCATGCCCCTCGATGACTAGCTTGAGTGACAGAAACATGAGTCTAGGGGATGTGCTGTTGCCACAAGGGGGAAAACAACGGTGCTTGTGCCCACGGGTGCAAGGATTGTTTACCTTACGCAAAGTTCTTTTAATGCAGTTGTCTGTTGCTTTGAGTTTACACTATGGGTGGGACTCGCAACTTAATACCAGCGAGATGTTCTGGATAGATATCTCAAGGTGGATGATTAGTAGTAGATGCAGATGGATTTCGGTCTACTTGCCTTGGCGTACCGCCCATGCTTTGAACCTCTACCTTTCTTGCAACATAGTTAGCATTGGTTTGCGCACATAATTCTGTCAATTGCCCAGCTGTAATTTGTTTACCTCACATAGTTGTTTTATCGTCTTTTGGGAGAGAGACATCACTAGTGAACATCATGGGACCCCGGTCCATATTACCATCACTGATCACATCCGCTACTTACTTTCCACTTTTACTTACTATTTGCAGCAATACCTATCACTATTATCACTTGCGTTTGACCCTTTGTAAACGACAAGGCCGGAGGGATTGACAACCTCTCTGTACTCGTTGGGAGCAAAGTTATTTGTATCTGTGTGCAGGTCCACGTTGATTGCTAATATCCGGCGTCGTTAGCAGTTAACACCTTCTTATTGAAACTGGAAGTCTCAGGGGAAATCGATCCTTGGTATCTTTGCCAAGGGAAAACTTCCGCTACACTGCATCTCAAACCTTCCACTTGGGGTAACCAACGAGGGGCGAGAAGCCATCAAGCAAAGTTTTCTGGCGCCGTTGCCGGGGACTCCACTCTTCAAGATAGGGGAGTTGCACGCTATCTTTTACCTTTGCTTTTAGTCTTGTTAGTTTACCTTTCCGTTTTTGCTTTAGTATCTTTTATCGAAAATCATAAAAAAATATTTTAATTATTTGCTGGTAGTCCTTTCTGTTTAGTCAAGCATGTTAGGATTTGGTGCTTTGAGGGAATCAGAAGTCCTAGATTTCCATCAAAGGGATGGAGAAAATATGAAGAAGGCATGGGACAGAATTTCTGATGCACATAGGAGAATTATGCCTTGGATACCTATAAAAATTGTGCTTAGAAATTTTTACCATGGTCTTTTTAAATGGTGTAAACACTCTCTTGATATTATAGCTGAAGGAGATTTCCTAGAGTGTGATGAAGCTAGAGCTCTTGAAATTATACATGGTCTATCTAGTTACTTTGTTTATGATCATAACTTTGATACTGTCATAGATAGACTTGCTACTATTGAGAAGAGAATGGATGCTCTAGACTTGATGAAGGTAGAGAAACCCAAACCCAATAAGAGAGACATTTTGGAAATAGACAATGATTGGGAGCCTTTTGTTAGGATTAGCATCTCTAATCAAGACTTCCTTGCTTATTGCGATATTGGATCTATGGTTTCTACTATGCCAAAAATTGTTCATGATTCTTTAAAATTTGACATGGATAGATTATCATCTTATCATGAACACACTAATGGAGATATTTCTGAAATCCAGGGAAGAATAAAAGACGTGCCAGTTAAATTCCTTAAAGGGATTGCAATGATTGATTTCTTCATCATGGAGCCATACCAAGGAAATATAGTGCTTGGAAGGGACTTCCTCCGACCGGTAAAAGGCTTCATCGATATAGGTAAGGGACAAATCCGCTTACGCGGAAAGGCAAAAGGTGTGTACCCCTTTCCTAGAAGGAACAAAAGTGAACTTGTTGAGGAACCATTTGAAGCAATTTATGACTCTGATTATTATGATGGTTATTGATTCCTCTTTGCATTATGCCTAGCTTAAAGGCATAAAAGAAATCGCTTTTGGGAGGCAATCCACAATGAATAAAATTTTATTTATTTTGCTTTTGTTGTGTCTTGATGTTGTTACTACAGTAGCATCATCATTGTATCTTTGCTTTTCAACTTTGTGCCAAGTGTAGCCTCTGATTGCAAGAAAGTTCAAAAGTTGTGACGTGCTGTCCAGGAAACATATTCTGTCCTTGGATAGAAAAATTCGTATAAAATCACCAGATCATCTTATTGGTCTGAATTTTTTGGACAGCGTGCTCTATACAATTGTGTTTCGTGCGTATGTTCTGAGTTTTGTGATTAGAGTTGGAGAAGTGCCCCGAAAAAATCATTTACTATCTGCTGTTCTGTTTTTCACAGATTCTGTCCTGTTTTGCCTTTCCTTCATTTTGCAAACCTTGAGCTTGCTTTTTCTTTGCAAAAACCTTTTGGCAATCTTGAGAAACAGTAGACCTTCAAGAATATCTTTATTTCCAACAAGGAACAATTATTTTATTAAGGGTACTAACCTCGCTAATCAGATTATGATGAGTTATGTATGAAGGGAGTTTTCAAGTGTGCGAGGGAAGATGATAAAAAGATTCAGGAGTGTCAAACGCTCAAGCTTGGGGATGCCCCCATGCACCCCCAAGAAATATTCAAGGAGACTCAAGCGTCTAAGCTTGGGGATGCCCCCGTGCATCCCCTTCTCCATCAACATTATCAGTTCGTCTTTCGTTCCACTATATTTTTATCACTTCATGTGTTATGTGCTATAATTGGAGCGTCTTGCTCTTAGTTTCCTTTTTAGTTTTCTTTAGCTTTTCATAACGAATCGGAACTCAACTTTCTTTGTGTGGGAGAGAAACACGCTCCACTTCTACCTAGAACATAACATAGAATTTTCATGTCTGTCTTTGCCGTGTGTGTTCTTTGTCTTTCAATAGCTACTATCATGTTCAGCTCTTAGTTTTCATGCTTATCTTTTTAAAGAGCTTTTGTTTAGTTGGTTGCTTGAACTCTCTTTAGTTATCATGCTTATCTTATTAAGAGAGTTTGCTTCTGTTGCATTGGTTGATATGTCTATGATAAAAATGCTACCTGCATAATGGTGCTTAGTAGTTCATGTTTTCTTATGGTTAGTCTCAAATAGCTGGGGGGTTTCCAATGTGTTATTGGAGTACCAACATGATTTGTTTGCCTGTGATGTGGTATGGTATAGTAATATCTTCCTTCAAGAATTTATTTTGATTGACTTGGCGTATGCTCACACATATTTAAGACTGTAAAGAAAGTCTGTCAAGCCTTGATGATCTTTTGTTTCTGAGTAGCGATATAACTTCCATGCCTAATTCAATGTTGCTTTGTCGCTCTGCATGATTATGACCGTCATTGCTCTTTTAGTTGGTCGCTCCCAGTCTTTTGCTAACCTCCACCTGTACTAAGCGGACTGACTGCTTGTGCATCCAAAATCCTTTAAACCAGTTATGCCATATGAGTCCACCATACCTTCCTATACATGGTATTTACCTGCCATTCCTAACGGAGACTTTCATGTACCATCTCGAAATTATTCAAAAAAATGCATTTCTCTGTTGTGCCTCTGTTTTAGTTCATGAGGAAGTAGTAGTTAATTCATGATCTTTTTAAGTTGGACAAGCTTCACCCCGGGATTGCACGTCTAATGTGCAAACCCATAATACGAGAAGGAACTGGCAAAGAGTGCGCCCGGCTCAAAATTAATATAACAAACAAACCCTCCTTCACGCTTTGTTCATGAGAAATCAGAAAACTTTGGCAGTGATAAACAAAGGAGATCAAGAGGATGTGATCGTCCTCATTCGGGAGCCGTTCCTCGAAACTTGTCCATCTCAAGAAGTGATTGAGTTATCTGCTAGCATTCGTTGACGGAACATGCATAATCTAAAAAATAATTATTACCTCTGTTTTTAAAACCAAGAGCTCTGGTACATGTTTTGTCTTTGTTTCCGACCACGGGTTTTCAACCTTGCCAACAAAAGCCACGGTTCGAGAGTCTCCACCTTCTTTTAAAGCACCAACTACTGAGAGCATGATTGTCATTCTGAGTGTAATGTGCATTGTCCCAAAGTAGCATTGTCTTTTGCATGATTGTGATATCGTTTATTTTGAAATCATTGTATCTAGTCATCACTTAAACCTTGGAGGTGTCCCTGCATTTATGTTTTGCTTCACTAAAGGGGGCAAGCGAGATATCACTTTATCATATTTGCACACCATGTTCATTACAAATCTATTTGACGTTTCAGTATCATATTATAAAACTTCCAGTTCTTTGTGATTTTCTCATGAGGCAACTTAATTACTACAGATTCATTGTCTCAGTAAGCTTTTGTCATATGACTATGAAAAAGTCCTATATGGTTAATAGCATGTCACCATAGAAATTATTCTTGTTATCATTTACCTACTCGAGGACGAGCAGGAATTAAGCTTGGGGACGTTGATACGTCCAAAACGTATCTATAATTTCTGCTTG
The DNA here is from genome assembly GCA_902687465.1 of Secale cereale. Lineage (NCBI taxonomy): Eukaryota > Viridiplantae > Streptophyta > Magnoliopsida > Poales > Poaceae > Secale > Secale cereale. Next base: position 607,848,513 of record LR738715.1, on the reverse strand, counting down.
CTCCATGCCTCTTTTGGGTGATATTGCTATGATATTTATACACTTCCATACACTTTTGATCATATTTGGACTAACCTATTAACTCAGTGCACCCCAGTGCCAGGTTCTGTTTTCTGCTGTTTTTGTATTTCAGGTTTTCCCATTACGAAAACTGCCAGAAAAATCCCGGAAAAATTATATAAAAAATCAGCGTTCCAGAAGCTTCCCGGCAGCCGAAGTAGGGCCGGAGGGGGGCCACCAGGGCTCCAGGCGCCCTGGTGCCGCGGCCCCCCTCCTGGCCGCGCCGGGGGGGCGCCTGGGCCCCCCAGGCCTCCGCTGATGCCCCCCTTTGGCATATATTTAACACGCGTCCCGAAACCCTCGAGACAGGAACCCTTTTTCGCGATCTAATCTCTGTTCCGCCGCCGCCGCGCTTCCAAGATCGGGAGCACCAGGAGAACTCTTCCCGGCACCCTGCCGGAGGGGAGGATCACCACCGGGAGCCTCTCCACCACCATGGACGCCTCCCGGATGAGTTGTGAGTAGTCTCCCTTGGACCATGGGTCCATGACCAGTAGCTATGTGATGTTCTCCTCCCCTTCTTGTGCTTCACTAATTAGACCTCGTGAGCTGCCCTACATGATCGAGGCACATATGTAATCCTTATGCTGTTGCTATGTTGAGTTTGCTGGGATCCGATGGATTGTGAGATTATGTTCAAATTGTGTTTGAGTAATATATTTGATTCACCTCTTTTATATTTATGTTCATAAGTAATTCTTGCATGTTCTCCGTTGTTATTTATTGCTTTGGCCAAGTAGTAGGTAGTGACTCCAAGAGGGAACGTTATGCTTGATTGTGGGTTCATGCCCCTCGATGACTAGCTTGAGTGACAGAAACATGAGTCTAGGGGATGTGCTGTTGCCACAAGGGGGAAAACAACGGTGCTTGTGCCCGCGGGTGCAAGGATTGTTTACTTTATGCAAAGTTCTTTTAATACAGTTGTCTGTTGCTTTGAGTTTACACTATGGGTGGGACTCGCAACTTAATACCAGCGTGATGTTCGGGATAGATATCTCAAGGTGGATGATTAGTAGTAGATGCAGATGGATTTCGGTCTACTTGCCTTGGCGTACCGCCCATGCTTTGAACCTCTACCTTTCTTGCAACATAGTTAGCATTGGTTTGCGCACATAATTCTGTCAATTGCCCAGCTGTAATTTGTTTACCTCACATAGCTGTTTTATCGTCTTTTGGGAGAGAGACATCACTAGTGAACATCATGGGACCCCGGTCCATATTACCATCACTGATCACATCCGCTACTTACTTTCCGCTTTTACTTACTATTTGCAGCAATACCTATCACTATTATCACTTGCGTTTGACCCTTTGTAAACGACAAGGCCGGAGGGATTGACAACCTCTCTGTACTCGTTGGGAGCAAAGTTATTTGTATCTATGTGCAGGTCCACGTTGATTGCTAATATCTGGCGCCGTTTGCAGTTAACACCTTCTTGTTGAAACTGGGAGTCTCAGGGGAAATCGATCCTTGGTATCTTTGCCAAGGGAAAACTTCCGCTACACTGCATCTCAAACCTTCCACTTGGGGTAACCAACGAGGGGCGAGAAGCCATCACAAGTACCTCACCCAAGATCACTACCCTAGAAGCTCAAAAGACAACTCGAAGACAACAAGGACAGTCGACTGACACGGCTCAAGAGGGCATTCCACTCGACTATACACCCCCGTTCAGACGACTCAACTTCACTCGACCCTTCCAAGACACTCGACCTGTGAAGGTCAAAGGTCCCTTAGGACGGCAACGGTCCGGCATTCACTCCGCAACAATGAATGCCTTTACCACTCTTTACTGCAGGCATTACCAGTAACGCCTGCCTTTATGTACATTGAACCCTTTGTAACGTGGAGCATGGCTGGGGTCCTAGCGCACTATATAAGCCACCCCCCTCCTCCAGTACAAGGGTTCGCACCCCCTGTAATTCAAACACCCATATACATACCAGTCGACCACCTTCGGGCACCGAGACGTAGGGCTTGTACTTCCTCCGAGAAGGGCCTAAACTCGTATACATCATGCGTACAATCTCACCATAGCTAGGGCCTTGCCTCCTCTTACGTACCCCCTACTCGTACTGTCAGACTTAGAACCACGACAGTTGGCGCCCACCGTGGGGCAGGGTGTCTTAGCGACTTCTGGTGAGGTTGCAAACTTTTCTCTGACCTCCTTCATCATGGTTTCCGGCGGTGGTCTGGCGTTGGGCCGCGAGATCCGACTCAGCGCGCTCGTCTTCATCGCCGACGACTCCACTTGGCTCCAGGAGGCCCCCCTCGACGTCGAGGCGCTGCCCATCCGCGGGGCTGCGCACTTCCGTGCCAGCGCTTGCGGCGTCCTTCTCTGGCAGCCATCGACTCAGTACCTGTCGGTTCCTTCATCGTCCGTCCTCCCCGCTGAGCGCCACCGCAAGCGATCCGGTAGTTCGCGGCTCCAGCGGTGGGTGAAAGACGCAGTGGCCTGCCAGGCGGCCACCCCTCAAGTTGCGGCCATAGAGCTCGACAAATACCTCTACGGGCCGGTCGATCCGTCGATCGGGCTCACAGATTCGATTTCCGAGTGCGCGAGCAGCGACCCCGCATCGGAAGTTCTCATGATCGATTCACGTCGCAGTCCGCCAGGATTCCCTCACGGCGGTGACGGAGACAACGGCGACGACCATTCATTCGACCACGATGGGTACATTCCCCAACCCCTCACGGCCGAGCAGAGGGACGAGCTCTGCCGCCGCAATGAGGACGCACTCTTCACCCCTATCATGGGGCATACTCCTGCCGGGACCCCGACTTAGAAGTCGAGATCACCGAGTGCACGTGTATAGTGATCCCAGAGATCAATGCTCACTGAACACACAGAAGCTGAATAACAAGAGTCTTACATCCATACATATCATATTACACAAATTATGGCCATTATGGCCAAGTCTTACATAGATAAAGCCTCACGGGCTGAATAGCAAATAACACAAATAGCGGACGTCTTTGATGATAGGTAGAACCCATGCCATCTGCCTTAACCCTACAGGCATTTTGACTGGGATAGCGTCCTAGTTCGCATGTTCGTCTCCAAAGAACTCTTCCTCAAATTCCTGTTCCTCCATGCCTGGCCAATTAAATAACCAGTGGCAAGCCAATGAGTACTTTGATTGTACTCGCAAGCAACCCATGATGTGGTTCAAAATAACAATGCAAACAGAACAATCATGAGCAATCTAGCAATGGGCTAGAATAAATATTCTACCATCAAGTGTATGCATCAGCGAGTTCACGTAACCTTGAAAACAGGTTACCGATATCAACATGAATATGATTCAACTCATCGAGTCAAGTCACCACCTTGACTCATCACACACACACTTTCACCGATGAAGCAAAATTCTGAACATAGTTTAAGTAGCACCACCCAACTGTCCATGACCGTGGACACGGCTATTCGAATAGTTTTACACTCTACAGAGGTTGCGCACTTTACCCACAAGATCCGGGAAGCTTTCGTGTCATCCACGATCCCGCAGTATCTCAAGTACTCGGGGGAAGCACCCGGTCATTATCTTTCCTTAGACGACACTAACATAGAGTCCACTCGTTGGTACACGGCCCTCGAGTACAAACAATAGATCATGGGACTTGCCCTAATTTCAATGTCACGCGTACCCGAAGGGACCAACGGTGTGTCCGGTGCCCTGTAAAAACAGTCATGGTCGTCTATCCAAGCACAACCCCGTCCCGGGAAAGACCTCAAGTCTTCCCGTCACTAGTAATGCGGGCACCATGCTAGTATCGACCTAAGTAATCAATAAAGCCCCGTCCCATAAGGCGTAGTGTGGTTGCACATGTTTGGTTGGGACGGTAGTCACACATAAATCTAATCCATTATTTCACCCATGCACAAGATTTTACCGGCACATCACTTCTTTCTCAAGTGATGACCTAACTCAACATCACCCTCGGGCATTAGGGGCACCCGGTGGTTCATGCAAGGGTTTCTACCACGAAGGTTCATATCACACATGCATCACTAAGCATCATTACTAACTATTTGCATGCCATCTAGCACATAGCAGGATCAAGAGCAAGGCATGCATCATGTGGTGGTTTAACTAAGTCACCACCGCAACTCTACCATCATGCATCTGAAACAAACGGGTTCCGAAGAACAAGTGTATCATGGTCAAAGGGCTGCTTGCCTGGATTGGCTTGGTCTTCAAAGTCTTCAAATCCTTCTCCTTCTCCTTCTCCTTCTTCAGCAACTTCGTCAAATACGGGATCTAATCGTCGCAAAATAACAACGGATAAATAAGACCACAATGAAAACAGAAAAATCAAAGTGCTCAGAAAAATGTCAACTTATTTTTGTTAAATACTAGAGGGAAAACTAAGATGGAAAAAATTCCTAGTTGGAGTTTTGGAGTGACAGAATGGAATCTAAGGATTTTAGAACAGGAGTTTTATTGCTCAAATTTGAATTTAAATTTGAACAGAAGAGAAAAGTTTCATGGATATGTGTGAAAGTGACACCATTAAATAGGTTGGAATATTACAAGAATTTAGGAGTTGGAATTATTTCATTTGGACTAATATTCATTTCTGTAAAATTAATTGAATTAATCACAGAAGGAATAAAAAGAAATGGCCCTGTGCCACTGGGCCAGAGCGGCCACAGTGCACGGCCCAGGGCATCCAGCCCAGCCGCTCGGGCGCCAGCGCGCGCACGTCAGGGTTTTAAACCTGACGGGCGGGGCCCAGCGGTCAGCGGCAGCGAGGGGAGAGAGGGAGCGGTGAGGATGACAGGCGGGGCCCGCCTGTCATCTTCAACCTCTTGGCCACGGCGACGGCGAGCTCACCGGCGACGATAGGGGCCACGGCGAGGCAAACAGAGGGCAGGGACGGACTCAGCAACGAGTCGCGGTTGCAGTGGTGGTGGTGCGACTCACCGGGGAGGTCATCGCTCCGGCCAATTCCGACTGCTATAGAGAGGGGAAAGCGAGGGGAAAGTATCAGTGGTGTTTGGTGGTTCCAAATCGGGCAAAAGGAAGGGCGGAGTAGGCCTGTACAGCGAGATCGCCGGTGGCCCGACGCGGCGGAGCTCCGGTTGATCCCGAGCACTGGGGCTCTCCGGGGATGAACGAGTGGTGCTGGCGTGTTGCTGTGAGTGTGTTGAGGCTGCTGGTGCTGAGTGGGGAGCTCGGGGGGGCTTATATACCGCGCCCACGGTCCACCGTGGACTCGTGCGCCGGCGAGGTTGCAGGCGAGGCCAGAGGCTGTTCTGGTGCCTGTGATCGAGCCGGGGAGGATCGTGGACGTGTTCCACGCTTAATTTAGGGGAGAGGAGGAGCGGGGAGCTTCCAGACAACGCGTGCGTGTGAAGCCGAGGAGTGGACGTTGCGGGGCGGCCTGCGCGCGTGTGGAGACGGCCACTGGAGGGAGAGATAGGAGGGTGATACGTCCAAAATGTATCTATAATTTCTGCTTGCTCCATGCCACTTTTGGGTGATATTGCTATGATATTCATACACTTCCATACACTTTTGATCATATTTGGACTAACCTACTAATCCAGTGCACCCCGGTGCCAGTTTCTGTTTTCGGCTGTTTTTGTATTTCAGGTTTTCACGTTACGAGAACT
>LR738715.1:607832590-607842613 GCA_902687465.1 Secale cereale | reverse complement strand
CAACTTAATACCAGCGAGATGTTCTGGATAGATATCTCAAGGTGGATAATTAGTAGTAGATATTGATGGATTTCGGTCTACTTACTTTGGCGTACCGCCCATGCTTTGAACCTCAACCTTTCTTGCAATGTAATCAGCATTGGTTTGCGTTCGTGGTCCTGTCAATTGCCCAGCTGTAATTTGTTTACCTCACATAGCTGTTTTATCGTCTTTTGGGAGAGAGACATCACTAGTGAACATCATGAGACTCCGGTCCATATTACCATCATTCATCACATCCGCTTTTTACTTTTCGCTATTATTTACTATTGCAAAACATTATCTATCACTACTATCATTTGCGTTTAATCCTTTGTGAACTACAAGGCCGGAGGGATTGACAACCTCTCTGTACTCGTTGGGAGCAAAGTTATTTGTATATGTGTGCAGGTCCACGTTGATTGCTAATCCGCGCCGTTAGCAATTGACACCTACTTGTTGAACCTAGGAGTCTCTGGGGATTCGATCCTTGGCATCTTTGCTAAGGGAAAACACTTCTACAATACTGCATCTTACACCTTCCACTTGGGGTAACCAACGAGGGGTTCGAGGCCCATCAAGGAGTATTTTCTGGCGCCGTTGCCGGGGACTCCACTCTTCAGGATAGGGGAGTTGCATGCTATCTTTTACCTTTGCTTTTTAGTCTTGTTAGTTTACCTTTCAGTTTTTTTGCTTTAGTACCTTTTATCGAAAATCACAAAAATAGTTATCTTGCTTGCTTGCTATTATGGGTTCTACCAAAAACACTAAATGGGAGGAGTACACCCCTTCTTCCATTACCCCAATTACCACTGTCGGAATCTACAAAAGTAATAAACCTTGTGATTATATTAGTCTTGACGGAGGGTTATGCCCATGGCATGGTCTTCCAGGAAAAGAGTATGAGCCTCAGTTTAAAATTGCTCCTAAGCTTCCCCAAACTTGGGAAGATGTTAAAACTCTTATAATAGAGAGCGATTCAAACAAAGAGGATGACACTACAATTCTGCCCACTAATGATAAAATTGATTTTGATAATTGTAGTGTTTCAGAAGTTGTCACCTTTCTACAAGGAATGGCCAAAGATCCCCACACTAGCACGCTTAATCTTGCCTTCACAGAGCATATCACTAATGCTCTCATCAAAGCTAGGGAGGAGAAACTTAGAGTAGAAGCCTCCATACCTAGAAAGCTAGAGGATGGTTGGGATCCTATGATTAAAATTAAGATAAACAACTTCTCATGCTATGCTTTATGTGATATTGTAGCTAGTGCTTCTGTTATGCCCAAAAGACTATATGATATGCTTAAATTGAAACCTTATGATTCTTGTTCTTTTGGTGTTCGTCTCGTTGATTCTTCCATAAAGAAACCTTTGGGAAGGATCGACGATATTCTTATTGTTGTTAATGATAATTATGTTCCCGTTGATTTTACTATTATGGATATTGAATGTGATCCTTCATGTCCAATTATTTTGGGACGTCCCTTTTTACGCACCGTTGGTGCTATCATTGACATGAAAGAGGGTAATATAAAATTTCAGTTTCCTCTCAAGAAATGGATGGAACACTTCCCTCGAAAGAAGATCAAGTTACCTTTTGAGTCCGTTGTACGGGCTAGCTATTCTTTTACTCTTGATAAAACTTGATCTCTATGCATTATGCCTAGCTTAAAGGCATAAAAGAAAGCGCTTTTGGGAGGCAGCCCACATGAATAAATTTTTTGCTTTTGTTGTGTCTTGATGTTGTTTACTTCTGTAGCATCATTATTGTATCTTTGCTTTTCATATTTGTGCCAAGTATAGCCTCTGATTGCTAGAAAGTTCAAAAGTTGTGAGGTGCTGTCCAGGAAACAGATTCTGTCCTTGGATAGAAAAAAATTCGTATAAAATCACCAGATCATCATTTTCGTCTGAATTGTTTCGACAGCGTTCTCTATATAATCGTCTTTCGTGCGTCTGTTCTGAGTTTTTTTATTTGAGTTGCAGAAGTGCCCCGAACAAATCGATTACTACCTGTTGTTCTGTTTTTCACAGATTCTGTCCTGTTTTGCCTTTCCTTCATTTTGCAAATCAAGAGCTTGCTTTTTCTTTGCAAAAACCTTTTGGCAATCTTGAGAAACAGTAGAACTTCAAGAATATCTTTATTTCCAGCAAGGCATAATTATTTTATTAAGGGTACTAACCTCGCTAATCAGATTATGATGAGTTATGTATGAAGGGAGTTTTCAAGTGTGCGAGGGAAGATGATAAAAAGATTCAGGAGTGTCAAGCGCTCAAGCTTGGGGATGCCCCCATGCACCCCCAAGAAATATTCAAGGAGACTCAAGCGTCTAAGCTTGGGGATGCCCCCGTGCACCCCCAAGAAATATTCAAGGAGACTCAAGCGTCTAAGCTTGGGGATGCCCCCGTGCATCCCCTTCTCCATCAACTTTATCAGTTCGTCTTTCGTTCCGCTATATTTTTATCACTTCATGTGTTATGTGTTATGCTTGGAGCGTCTTGCTTTTAGTTTTCTTTTTAGTTTTTCATAACGAGTCGGAACTCACCGTTCTTTATGTGGGAGAGAAACATGCTCCACTTCTACCTAGAACATAACATAGAATTTCCATGTCTATCTTTGCTGTGTGTGTTCTTTGTCTTTTAATAGGTACTATCATGCTCTGCTCTTAGTATTCATGCTTATCCTTTCAAAGAGCTTTTGTTTAGTTGGTTGCTTGAACTCTCTTTAATTATCATGCTCACCTTATTAAGAGAGTTTGCTTCCGTTGCATTGGTTAATATGTCTATGATAAAGATGCTACGTGCATAATGGTGCTTAGTAGTTCAGGTTTTCTTATGGTTAGTCTCAAATAGACGGGGGATTCCCAATGTGTCATTGGAGTACCAACTTGATTTGTTTGCCGATGATGTGGTATGGTTTAGTAATATCTTCCTTCGAGAATTTATTTTGATTAACTTGGCGTATGCTCACGCATATTTAAGACTGTAAAGAAAGTCTGTCAAGCCTTGATGATCTTTTATTTCTGAGTAGCGATATAACTACCATGCCTGATTCAATATTGCTTTGTCGCTCTGCATGATTATGACCGTCATTGCTCTCTTAGTTGGTCGCTTCCAGTCTTTTGCTAACCTCCACATGTACTAAGATTAACCTTGCAATACATAGCTCATGGGAAAGTAGCTTAAAAACTATTGTGGTAAAGAATATGTTGCCTATGTATCTTATTTCTTATAAGTTGCTTGCTGAGCGGTAACCATGTTTCTGGGGATGCCATCAACTGTCACACTTTTGTTGAATATCATGTGAGTTGCTATGCATGTTCGTCTTGTCTGAAGTAAGGGTGATTTACCATGGGTTGAATGAATATGCATATTGTTAGAGAAGAACATTGGGCCGCCAACCAAAGCCATGCATCATGGTGGAAGTTTTAGCTTGGACATTAATCCTCAATCTCTTATGAGAATATGCTTATGCATTAAAGAGGAGTCCATCATCTATTTTCTATGTTGTCCCGGTATGGATGTCCTCAAGTTGAGATCTATCAAAAACGAGAAATCAAATGCGATTTAACTCCTTGGACCTTTGTACAGGTGGCATAGAGGTACCCCTTTGTGACACTTGGTTAAAACATATGTAATGCTATGATAACCCATGGAAGTCCGAGCTAATTAGGACAAGGTGCGAGCACTATTGGCATTCGATGCATAAGGCTTGCAACTTATAGGATGTCTTATGCATGACACATATGAAGTACTACTACCGTTGACAAAATTGCTTCCATGTTTTCAAAATAAAAAGCTTTAGCACATAACCATTCTTTTACTTTTATGTTGAGTCTCCACCTTCTTTTAAAAGCACCAACTACTGAGAGCATGATTGTCATTCTGAGTGTAATGTGCATTGTCCCAAAGTAGCATTGTCTTTTGCATGACTGTGATATCGTTTATTTTGAAATCATTGTATCTAGTCATCACTTAAACCTTGAAGGTGCCCCTGCATTTATGTTTTGCTTCACTAAAGGGGGCAAGCTAGATATCACTTTATCATATTTGCACATCATGTTCATTGCAAATCTTTTTGATGCTTCAATGTCATGTTGTAAAACTTTCAGTCATTTGTGATTTTCTCATGAGGCAACTTAATTACTATAGAATCATTGTCTCAGTAAGCTTTTGTCATATGACTATAAAAAGTCATATATGGTTAATAGCATGTCACCACAGAAATTATTCTTGTTATCATTTACCTACTCGAGGACGAGCAGGAATTAAGCTTGGGGATGTTGATACGTCCAAAACGTATCTATAATTTCTGCTTGCTCCATGCCACTTTTGGGTGATATTGCTATGATATTCATACACTTCCATACACTTTTGATCATATTTGGACTAACTTACTAATCCAGTGCATCCCAGTGCCAGTTTCTGTTTTCGGCTGTTTTTGTATTTCAGGTTTTCACGTTTCGAGAACTGCCCAGAAAAATCCAGAAAAATTATATAAAAAATCAGCGTTCCGGAAACAACACTGCATCCGAAGGGCAGCCTGGGGGGCCACCAGGGCTCCAGGCGCCCTGGCGGCGCCCCCCCTGGGCCGCGCTGGGGGGGCGCCAGGGCCCCCCGAAGCTCCCCCGATGCCCTCCTTTGGCATATATTTAAAGGGTCCTCCGAAACCCTCAGAACAGGAACTCTTTTCGCGATCCCATCTCTGTTCCACCGCCGCCGCCGCTTCCAAGATCGGGAGCACCAGGAGAACTCTTCCCGGCACCCTGCCGGAGGGGAGGATCACCACCGGGAGCTTCTCCACCACCATGGACGCCTCCCGGATGACTCGTGAGTAGTCTCCCTTGGACCATGAGTCCATGACCAGTAGCTATGTGATGTTCTCCTCCCGTTCTTGTGCTTCACTAATTAGTCCTCGTGAGCTGCCCTACATGATCGAGGCACCTATGTAATCCTTATGCTGTTGCTATGTTGAGTTTGCTGGGATCCGATGGATTATGAGATTATGTTCAGATTGATCTTGAGTAATATATTTGATCTACCTCTTTTATATTTTTGTTCATAAGTAATTCTTGCATGTTCTCCGTTGTTATTTATTGCTTTGGCCGAGTAATAGGTAGTGACTCCAAGAGGGAACGTTATGCTCGATTGTGGGTTCATGCCCCTCGATGACTAGCTTGAGTGATAGAAACATGAGTCTAGGGGATGTGCTGTTGCCACAAGGGGGAAAACAACGGTGCTTGTGCCCGCGGGTGCAAGGATTGTTTACTTTACACAAAGTTCTTTTAATGCAGTTGTCTGTTGCATTGAGTTTACACTATGGGTGGGACTCGCAACTTAATACCAGCGAGATGTTCTGGATAGATATCTCAAGGTGGATGATTAGTAGTAGATATTGATGGATTTCGGTCTACTTATTTTGGCGTACCGCCCATGCTTTGAACCTCAACCTTTCTGCAATGTAGTCAGCATTGGTTTGCGTTCGTGGTCCTGTCAATTGCCCAGCTGTAATTTGTTTACCTCACATAGCTGTTTTATCGTCTTTTGGGAGAGAGACATCACTAGTGAACATCATGAGACTCCGGTCCATATTACCATCATTGATCACATCCGCTATTTACTTTTCGCTATTATTTACTATTGCAAAACATTATCTATCACTACTATCATTTGCGTTTAATCCTTTGTGAACTACAAGGCCGGAGGGATTGACAACCTCTCTGTACTCGTTGGGAGCAAAGTTATTTGTATCTGTGTGCAGGTCCACGTTGATTGCTAATCCACGCCGTTTGCAATTGACACCTACTTGTTGAACCTAGGAGTCTCTGGGGATTCGATCCTTGGCATCTTTGCTAAGGGAAAATACTTCTACAATACTGCATCTTATACCTTCCACTTGGGGTAACCAACGAGGGGTTCGAGGCCCATCAGAGGGGGACAGCACCGGTGGAGGTTGCGAACGTCGAGGGGCGTTGGGAGGCGCGAGGGGAGAGCTCGAGGCTGTCGGCTGCGCTGGATTGGGCGAAGCTACAGTGCGGTGGCGCACTGTAGCGCGCTCTGGAGCGCCCTTATCGCATGCCATGGCATGCCATTGGCCCTCTGGACGCGTCCACCGTGTCTGGGGGGGGGGTCCAGGGTGATGCAAGCAATACGGATGAGGCCTTGGATGCTCTGGAGAGTCGAGGAGAGAGAGAGAGAGGAAGCTGGTGTCTTGGTAGAAAATGGCTGTCCAGCAAGGTGAACTAGGGTTTTTACCCCTCAATCATGGAGCTGGAGACATGGGGGAGTTACTGGAGGTAGATAGTAACTTGATGAACCTGTGGTAGAAAGTTGAGGCCAAGGTAAATAGTAAAAGTGATCAAGAAGAGGGTTTTAGTAAAACAGCAGAAGGTGTTTGATCAAGTTTTGATCAAGCAAATGATCTCCACTTGCCATGATACTTAACAGGATTGAATGACATGTGAAAATAGGGTGCTTCACCAAATTTGGGCTTATTTGAAGAAACTAGCCAATGTAACTTTGGTGAACCCTAGAAATCAACAGAAATGGCTTCATCTTGTTTGAGTCCAGCTAATCATCTCCCCTTGATGCACCACTTGGTGTAGTTTCATCATTTGGGGTGTTGATCATGCCCACAAAGTTTGAAGCTCCAGGTAAAAAGTTGGTAATGTAAAGTTGTTCAAATTTGCATTTGAACAGAAAGGGTTTTGGGGTATTCTGGTCAAGTTGCTCTATTCCAATTCTTGTGCCATTTGGTCTAGATGCCTTATTAGGCATTTCTAGCATGTGCACCAAGTTTGAGAGCATTTGGACAAGTTTGGCAATGTAAAGTTGCTCAAACTTGAAATATGAACAGAATGGTTATGAAGGGTTTTGAGGATGTTTTCTTGCTTCCCAAGGCATGGGACTTGGCAAGATCATCAAATATGTCATATATGACATGATAGAATTTCCCTGGAATTTTTGGAGAATAATTCCTTTGTAAATATTGCAAAAGCTTGAAATATCCAGAAAGGGTTTTAGAGGGATTAGCCCATTATTTTGAACATGACCAAGTGTTGAAATTCTTATATATGGACAATATATGTCCTATGAGTCTCCCTGAATTTTGGCAAATATTTTTGAAATACTTAAATAATTTTTCCCTATTAAAGACCATTTCTGGCCTTAAGAAAAAGCTTTTAAATAAAATAGGAAAAGAACTTTTAAAATTATGCTTTTGTGGTTTCTGGGAGCCCTATGACTACTAGGTCTCAAATACACCTTTTGAAATAATTTTCTCACCCTAAATTAAGCACTTGCAGTACAAATCTCAATTCAGGGGTTTTTGGAAAACTAAATTTATAAAATACATTTTGGCCAAATTAATTTTGTAAGAAAATACTATACTATTATATAACACTTGGCATGATCATTGGGCAGAAGTTTTGGGTATGGAGATGAATTCTACAAGAGGTAATAGTTGACTTTATTGAGTACATGAAAAAGCACATGAAGAAAAACCCAATTCCAAATAAAAGCCAAATGATGCCAAAAAAATTTGTTGGTCCAAATTTTCATTCTTCATTGATGCAAATAACATGTTACAAAATGCAGGGTGTGACAAACCTACCCGCCTTACAAGAATCTCGTCCCCAAGATTCCTAAACTAGGTCTTAAAAGAGATCGGGAAACTTGGATCTAAGATAGTCTTCACGTTCCCAGGTTGCTTCTGCTTCCGCGTGGTTGCTCCACTGGACCTTGAAGTACTTGATGGTGCGGCTTCGTGTCCGTCGTTCTGCTTCGTCCAGAATGCGAATGGGCTTCTCGCGGTAGGTCAAATCAGGCTGCAGATCAATGGCTTGGTGATCAACATCCTTGTAGAGATCAGGCTTGTTCGGAACTTGGAGACATTTCCAGAGTTGTGATACATGGAACACATTGTCCACACCGGATAGCTCAGGTGCTAATTCCAACTGGTAAGCCACTTCTCCTCGTCGTGCAGTGATCTCAAAGGGTCCAATGAACCTTGGTGCGAGCTTCCCCTTGACGTGGAAACGCTTGGTTCCCTTCAGAGGAGTTACCCGCAAGTACACATGGTCCCCGACATGGAAACTCATGTCCCGACGGTGAGTGTCAGCATAGCTCTTTTGCCTTGACTTGGCTGCCTTCAAACGCTCTCTGACTAGTTGGACTTGCTCTTCTGCTGCGCGGAGAATATCTGGTCCAAAGACTAGTCCTTCTCCAGTCTCTGACCAGTTGAGGGGTCTGCGGCATCTGCGTCCATACAACACCTCAAATGGTGCCATCTGAAGGCTCGACTGATAATGTTGTTATAGGAGAACTCGGCAATAGGGAGACGATCTTCCCACTTGGCTCCATATGCCAAGACACAGGCTCGAAGCATATCTTCGAGAATTTGATTGACTCGTTCTGTCTGACCTTCGGTCTGTGGGTGGAAAGCCGTGCTGAAAGATAACTTGGTTCCCAAGGCTTATTGGAACTTCTTCCAGAACCTTGAGGTGAACTGGGTTCCTCGATCTGACACAATCTCCTTGGTAACGCCGTGAAGACTTACGATTCGGTCGATGTAGAGAGTTGCCAGCCGGTTGCCATCATAAGTGGTCTTGACATGAATGAAATGGGCCACCTTGGTCAAATGATCGACTATGACCCAGATAGAGTCATGTCCTCTATCCGACCTTGGTAATCCAGTGATGAAGTCCATTCCGACTTTATCCCACTTCCACTCAGGAACCTTGAGTGGCTGAAGCAATCCAGCAGGTCGCTGATATTTAGCCTTGACCCTTTGGCACACATCACACTTTGCAACATAGGTTGCAATCTCTCTTTTCATCCCGTGCCACCAGAATCGTGCCTTCAAGTCTTGATACATCTTGGTTCCTCCGGGGTGGATGGAATACGGAGTGTCGTGGGCTTCTTGCAGGATCAGGTTCTTCAGCTGTGTGTTGTTTGGTACGCAGATGCGGCCTTTGTACCAAACAATCCCGTGCTCGTCTTCGGAGAATCCTGGGGCCTTGCCTAGCTTCATCTTCTTCTTGATTCCTTCAATGCTTGTATGTCCATCTTGCGCCTTCTTGACTTCGTCCATCAGGGTCGGTCTGACTTCCAAATGATCCAGAAATCCAGGGGTGACCAATTCCAAACTGAATTGTTCGAGTTCCTTAAACAAGGCTGGCTGCCTTTCTTGAATAATAGCATTCAAGGAGCAAGCCTTCCTGCTTAAGGCATCGGCCACCACGTTAGCCTTCCCGGGGTGATATTGAACACTGAGGTCATAGTCTTTGATTAGTTCCAACCATCTTCGCTGCCTCATGTTCAATTCCTTTTGGGTGAAAATGTACTTCAGACTTTTGTGGTATGTGTATATCTCACACCGTTTCCCTAGGAGGTAATGCCGCCATGTCTTCAAGGCATGAACTACTGCCGCTAGCTCAAGATCGTGAGTAGCGTAGTTCTCCTCATGAAGTCGTAGTTGCCTGGAGAGGTAGGCTATGACTCGGCCTTCTTGCATCAAAACGCTTCCCAATCCGGTTCGAGAGGCATCACAATATATCACGAACTCCTTGTGAATATCAGGTGTTGCCAGAACTGGGGCAGTGGTCAATCTCTTCTTGAGCTCTTGGAAACTCTCTTCGCATTTTGGCGTCCACTCGAACTTCTTGTCCTTCTTGAGGAGCTGAGTCATTGGCCGTGCAATGCTAGAGAATCCTTCCACGAATTTGCGGTAATAGCCCGCAAGTCCGAGGAAGCTTCTGACTTCCTTGACGGTCGTTGGAGATTGCCATTGGGTCACAGCTTCGATCTTCACGGGATCAACTGATAATCCTTCTTCGGTCAAGACATGACCTAAGAATCCAACTTTATGCAGCCAGAACTCGCACTTGCTGAATTTGGCATACAGTTGGTGCTCCCGAAGCTTATCTAGGACCATCCTCAAATGTTGCTCGTGCTCTTCCTCCGACTTCGAGAAGACAAGAATGTCATCGATGAAGACAACA
>LR738715.1:607811070-607824443 GCA_902687465.1 Secale cereale | reverse complement strand
TTGCCACTAGTGAAAGTATGAACCCTAGGCCTTGTTTCCACCATTGCAATACCATTTGTGCTCACGTTTACCACTTGTTTGCTTGCTGCACTTTTTATTACAGATTTATATTACTTTGTTTTGCCATCCATATCACTTGCCATTTAACATCTCTTCGCCGAACTAGTGCACCTATACATCTGACAAGTGTATTAGGTGTGTTGGGGACACAAGAGACTTCTTGTATTTTAGTTGCAGGGTTGCTTGAGAGAGACCATCTTCAACCTCTACTTCCCTGAGTTCAATAAACCTTAGGTCATCCACTTGAGGGAAATTGTTGCTGTCCTACAAACCTCTGCGCTTGGAGGCCCAACATAGTCTAGAAGAGTAGATGCGTGTGTAGACATCAACAGACAGTTGACTTGAATGGCTTGAGCGGAAGAGGAGTTGGGAGCAAACTTGACTTCGACTCCTTGGTCATTGGTCACAGTGACTTTCCGATTGGCACAGTCTAACAAGCCTTGGTGCTTGCTGAGCCAATTCATGCCTAGGATCACATCCAAGCCTTGTGATCTCACGACGATGAGGTCTGCTAGGAAATCTACACCGTTAATGGTAATACTGACTCCCTTACAGCCTATCTTGGCTCTCATCTCTGCTCCGGGGGTTTGTACCACCATAGGGTTATTCAGGGGTGTAGGGGTCATGCCACTTTTTAATGCAAATCTTTGAGTGACAAATGAATGCGTTGCTCCAGAATCAAACAAGACAGTTGCAGGTGCTGAGTTGACAAGGAATGTACCCAGCACGACGTCCGGGTCTCCCTGGGCTTCTTCAGCAGTGAAGTGATTCACACGCCCCTTCCCATGGTTAGGCGGGTTGCGAGGGGCTGGGTTCCGTGGTGGCATCCCACGGCCTTGTCCTTGGTTCTGCGCATTGGGGCGCGGGGCATCAGGCTTCTTGTTGGGGCACACCCTTGAGATGTGTCCTCACTGACCACATCCAAAGCAAGTGACTTGGTTTGGATTGTTGATCTTGTTGCCACCACTGTTATTGGGGTTGAAAGCTGGCCTTGGGTTGGCATACTGCTGAGGCTGATAGTTGGTGCGAGGTGCAAGAGCTCTTGGTTGCTGATAGGTTGGCTTGGCCGGGGCTGACTGCCACGGACGAGGCTTCTGGTTGCTGGAACTTCCCTTGCTGACCATATTGCGCTTGCGAGTGTCTTCCAAAGAACGCCGCTTGTCTTCAAGCATAAGTGTTTTGTTCACCAGGTCAGGGAAGGTTGGGCAGTCGCACACGACAAGCGAATACTGCAGAGTCTGATTGAGGCCTTCCATGAAGCGCTCCCTTTTTGCAGCATTAGTGCTGACATCTTCAGGGGCATACCTTGACAGAACACTGAACTTCTGCATGTACTCCTTGACAGTGCCACTCACTTGCTTCAGAGCTCGGAATTCACGCTTTTTGATAGCCATGATTCCGGAAGGAATGTGGGCTTTGCGGAATTCTGCCTTGAAGTTGACCCAAGTGATGTCTTGTTCAGCATGCATGACCTTGAATCCATCCCACCAAGCTCTAGCAGTCCCCCCGAGGCAGTGGGCTGCATAAGCCACCTTCTCGCGATCTTCGGTGCATCCGACTAGTTCCAGTATGTCCTCAATGGAGCAGACCCAGTCGTCTGCATCCAGGGGTTCAGCAGTCTCGATAAAGGTTGGCGGTGCATGCTTCTTGAACTCTGCCAACGTGGAACGTCCATTGCCATTCCCCGCCGGCTGGCGATTGTTGGTGACAGCTTGAGCAATCAGCTGAAGGGCTGCAGTGTTGGCTTGGCGTTCCTCTCGGAAGGCTTGGAGAAGCTGAGCCATGTCCATGTTCGGAGGAGGTGGTGGTGGTGGAGCTTGGTCGTGGTCTGCCTCTGACTGAGCGGATGCTCTGGCTTCAGTCTGCTGGGTAGAGGTACCAGTACGAGTTACAACAGGCATCCTGTTGGAGCGGTAAAAGGTCTCATGACTTGGAAGAGGGAAAGCAAGATAGATGGGTGCCTAGTAAGGGGATGGGTGTGACACTAATCAAATCATGCAAGGGCCGTAAGGCCAAAACACATTCATTAAAATCCAAATGGGTGATGCAGTCGTTTACACATTCCCGAAGGAAGAACACGACATACATCCAGACACAACAAAAGCAAACACTAGATGGTTTCATATGAACCATACAAGGACTCGACTGCGCTTAGGGGTTACACGACCTATCCTACCGTAGAGGTCACAACTGGCATATCCGAGTAGCGAATAATGCCTAAGCGGCGGAATGCTCGGTCGCGTATTCCGGCTCTTCTGGGTCTTCCTCCTTGTCTTTCTGTCTGGGCCCCCTTGTCACTTGAGGTGTGGGGGAGTGGAGGAGTTGGATATGACGGTGCTTCGTCGGTGGTGCAGGGAAAAGCTTGCGATATTCCCTTGCCATCATCCGACGTTGCCGAGGTGGTTCTTCATTCTTGGAAGATACATCCTCGGAGGGTCTTCCGCCTCGGTATGCGATAGCAGACTGTCCAGAAGGTGCTCCTTCCTTCTTGATCCTATTAGTCTTCTCTTGAGCTCGACGAAGAAGTGCCTTGGTCTTGTGAAGTTCTTCTCGAAGCTTCATCGATTCCGAGGCCAAGTCTTGTGCCAAGCTATCGGCACATAGACTAAAGTAGGTCTGGAACCGAAGCGAGAGTCCTTCCTTCAGTGGAGGGGCTAGTACGCTGCTTTCATCTTCACCTTCCTTCCGGTAAGGTAAGAAGCGGGTTGTCATCTTGGCTGCCATCTCCGGAAGGAGGTCGCGGAGACGGGTTAGTGCCTTGAGTGCAGCAGCCTCGACAACAAGAGGTAGTGTTGCCATCTGGGGTCCCTCGAAGAACCAACTTGTGGGAGGATCGTTTGCTTTCACGATCACTTCCACGTGGTATTCCACCTCGGTGTCGCTAACCCAATGCTCAAGGTAGGTGAGGATGGGCGCTCGGTGGAACTGACACTCCTGGAGGCTATCCTCGAGAAGCAAGGGAAACCCAGTGGTCAGGTGCTCTTCGGGTACAGCGGCCATCTACAAAGGTGGAATAGGAGGGGTTAATAATCTGGTGAAATCTCAGGTTTAGAAAAGAAGAGAGGTTTAGAAGGTTTTTGAACAAGGGTCTCATCTAACTAACGCCCATGCTAAGTAAGGCTTCCTACAGTCAGGATGGCTCTGATACCAGCTCTACCGGGACCCCGACTTAGAAGTCGAGATCACCGAGTGCACGTGTACAGTGATCCCAGAGATTAATGCTCACTGAACACACAGAAGCTGAATAACAAGAGTCTTACATCCATACATATCGTCTTACACGAATTATGGCCATTATGGCCAAGTCTTACATAGATAAAGCCTCACGGGCTGAATAGCAAATAACACAAATAGCGGAAGTCTTCGATGATAGGTAGAACCCATGCCATCTGCCTTAACCCTACAGGCATTCTGACTGGGATAGCGTCCTAGTTCGCATGTTCGTTTCCAAAGAACTCTTCCTCAAATTCCTGTTCCTCCATGCCTGGCCAATTAAATAACCAGTGGCAAGCCAATGAGTACTTTGAATGTACTCGTAAGCAACCCATGATGTGGTTCAAAATAACAATGCAAACTGAACAATAATGAGCAATCTAGCAATGGGCTAGAATAAATATTCTACCATCAAGTGTATGCATCAGCGAGTTCACGTAACCTTGAAAACAAATTACCGATATCAACATGAATATGATTCAACTCATCGAGTCAAGTCACCACCTTGACTCATCACACACACACTTTCACCGATGAAGCAAAATTCTGGACATAGTTTAAGTAGCACCACCCAACTGTCCATGACCGTGGACACGGCTATTCGAATAGTTTTACACTCTCCAGAGGTTGCGCACTTTACCCACAAGATCCGGGAAGCTTTCGTGTCATCCACGATCCCGCAGTACCTCAAGTACTCGGGGGAAGCAGCCGGTCATTATCTTTCCTTAGACGACACTAACATAGAGTCCACTCGTTGGTACACGGCCCTCGAGTACAAACAATAGATCACGGGACTTGCCCTAATTTCAATGTCACGCGTACCCGAAGGGACCAACGGTGTGTCCGGTGCCCTGTAAAAACAGTCATGGTCGTCTATCCAAGCACGACCCCGTCCCGGGAAAGACCTCAAGTCTTCCCGTCACTAGTAATGCGGGCACCATGCTAGTATCGACCTAAGTAATCAATAAAGCCCCGTCCAATAAGGGGTAGTGTGGTTGCACATGTTTGGTTGGGACGGTAGTCACACATAAATCTAATCCATTATTTCACCCATGCACAAGATTTTACCGGCACATCACTTCTTTCTCAAGTGATGACCTAACTCAACATCACCCTCGGGCATTAGGGGCACCCGATGGTTCATGCAAGGGTTTCTACCATGAAGGTTCATATCACACATGCATCACTAAGCATCATTACTAACTATTTGCATGTCATCTAGCACATAGCAAGATCAAGAGCAAGGCATGCATCATGTGGTGGTTTAACTAAGTCACCACCGCAACTCTACCATCATGCATCGGAAACAAACGGGTTCCGAAGAACAAGTGTATCATGGTCAAAGGGCTGCTTGCCTGGATTGGCTTGGTCTTCAAAGTCTTCAAATCCTTCTCCTTCTCCTTCTTCAGCAACTTCGTCAAATACGGGATCTAATCGTCGCAAAACAACAACAGAAAAATAAGACCACAATGAAAACAGAAAAATCAATGTGCTCAGAAAAATGTCAACTTATTTTTGTTAAATACTAGAGGGAAAACTAAGATGGAGAAAATTCCTAGGTGGAGTTTTGGAGTGACAGAATGGAATCTAAGGATTTTAGAACAGGAATTTTATTGCTCAAATTTGAATTTAAATTTGAACATAACAGAAAAGTTTCATGGATATGTGTGAAAGTGACACCATTAAATAGGTTGGAATATTATAAGAATTTAGGAGTTGGAATTATTTCATTTGGACTAATATTCATTTCTGTAAAATTAATTGAATTAATCACAGAAAGAATAAAAAGAAATGGCCCTGTGCCACTGGGCCAGAGTGGCCACAGTGCACGGCCCAGGGCATCCAGCCCAGCCGCTCGGGCACCAGCGCGCACACATCAGGGTTTTAAACCTGACGAGCGGGGCCCAGTGGTCAGCGGCAGCGAGGGGAGAGAGGGAGCGGTGAGGATGACAGGCGGGGCCCGCCTGTCATCTTCAACCTCTCGGCCACGGCGACGGCGAGCTCACCGGCGACGATAGGGGCCACAGCGAGGCAAACGGAGGGCAGGGACGGACTCAGCAACGAATCGCGGTTGCAGTGGTGGTGGTGCGACTCGCCGGGGAGGCCTGGTTCGCCGGCGGTGAGGTGGGACGGCGGAGGAGCTTCGGGAGGTCGTCGCTCCGGTCGATTCCGACTGCTACAGAGAGGGGAAAGCGAGGGGAAAGTATCAGTGGTGTGTGGTGGTTCCGAATCGGGCAAAAGGAAGGGCGGAGGAGGCCTGTACTGCGAGATCGCCGGTGGCCCGAGGCGGCGGAGCTCCGGTCGATCCCGAGCACTGGGGCTCTCCGGGGATGAACGAGTGGTGCTGGCGTGTTGCTATGAGTGTGTTGAGGCTGCTGGTGCTGAGTGGGGAGCTCGGGGGGCTTATATAGCCGCGCCCACGGTCCACCGTGGACTCGTGCGCCGGCGAGGTTGCAGGCGAGGCCAGAGGCTGTTCTGGTGCCTGTGATCGAGACGGGGAGGATCGTGGACGTGTTCCATGCTTAGTTGAGGGGAGAGGAGGAGCGGGGGAGCTTCCAGACAACGCGCGCGTGTGAAGCCGAAGAGTGGACGTTGCGGGGCGGCCGGCGCGCGTGTGGAGACGGCCACTGGAGGGAGAGAGAGGAGGAGGACAGCACCGGTGGAGGTTGCGGACGTCGAGGGGCGTTGGGAGGCGCGAGGGGAGAGCTCGAGGCTGTCGGCTGCGTTGGATTGGGCGAAGCTACAGTGCGGTGGCGCACTGTAGCGCGCTCTGGAGCGCCCTTATCGCATGCCATGGCATGCCATTGGCCCTCTGGACGCGTCCACCGTGTCTGGGGGGTCCAGGGTGATGCAAGCAATACGGATGAGGCCTTGGATGCTCTGGAGAGTCGAGGAGAGAGAGAGGAAGGTGGTGTCTTGGTAGAAAATGTCTGTCCAGCAAGGTGAACTAGGGTTTTTACCCCTCAATCATGGAGCTGGAGACATGGGGGAGTTACTGGAGGTAGATAGTAACTTGATGAACCTGTGGTAGAAAGTTGAGGCCAAGGTAAATAGTAAAAGTGATCAAGAAGAGGGTTTTAGTAAAACAGCAGAAGGTGTTTGATCAAGTTTTGATCAAGCAAATGATCTCCACTTGCCATGATACTTAACAGGATTGAATGACATGTGAAATATGGTGCTTCACCAAATTTGGGCTTATTTGAAGAAACTAGCCAATGTAACTTTGGTGAACCTTAGAAATCAACAGAAATGGCTTCATCTTGTTTGAGTCAAGCTAATCATCTCCCCTTGATGCACCACTTGGTGTAGTTTCATCATTTGGGGTTTTGATCATGCCCACAAAGTTTGAAGCTCCAGGTAAAAAGTTGGTAATGTAAAGTTGTTCAAATTTGCATTTGAACAGAAAGGGTTTTGGGGTATTCTGGTCAAGTTGCTATATTCCAATTCTTGTGCCATTTGGTCTAGATGCCTTATTAGGCATTTCTAGCATGTGCACCAAGTTTGGGAGCATTTGGACAAGTTTGGCAATGTAAAGTTGCTCAAACTTCAAATATGAACAGAATAGTTATGAAGGGTTTTGAGGATGTTTTCTTGCTTCCCAAGGCATGGGACTTGGCAAGGTCTTCAAATATGTCATATATGACATGATAGAATTTCCCTGGAATTTTTGGAGAATAATTCCTTTGTAAATATTTCAAAAGCTTGAAATATCCAGAAAGGGTTTTAGAGGGATTAGCCCATTATTTTGAACATGACCAAGTGTTGAAATTCTTATATATGGACAATATATGTCCTATGAGTCTCCCTGAATTTTGGCAAATATTTTTGAAATACTTAAATAAATTTTCCCTATTAAAGACCATTTCTGGCCTTAAGAAAAAGCTTTTAAATAAAATAGGAAAATAACTTTTAAAATTATGCTTTTGTGGTTTCTGGGAGCCCTATGACTACTAGGTCTCAAATACAACTTTCGAAATAATTTTCTCACCCTAAATTAAGCACTTGCAGTACAAATCTCAATTCAGGGGTTTTTGGAAAACTAAATTTATAAAATACATTTTGGCCAAATTAATTTTGTAAGAAAATACTATACTGTTATATAACACTTGGCATGATCATTGGGCAGAAGTTTTGGGTATGGAGATGAATTCTACAAGAGGTAATAGTTGACTTTATTGAGCACATGAAAAAGCACATGAAGAAAAACCCAATTCCAAATAAAAGCCAAATGATGCCAAAAAAAATTGTTGGTCCAAATTTTCATGCTTCATTGATGCAAATAACATGTTACAAAATGCAGGGTGTGACAACTCCGGAGACTCGGGCCCTGGAAGCCACGCGCCTATCCACCATGGCTGAGCGCGCGCGTCTGGAGAATATCTAGCGCGCACTCGATGAACGGGCCCGCCGATTGGTCCTCGAATCCAGTCGACGGTCGCGGCAGTCGTTTCCACGCGAGACTCAGGTGTTCCGTACGCCTATCCAGAACCTTGAAGCCGTGGCTCGCATCATGGAGTCAATTCAACCATCGCAGTCAGAGGCTGGGAGAGGCCTATATCCAGGCGCTGCTCCGAACAGCCGAAGAGCAAAACTCGGCTGTTTCTCAGTCGCGCAACAGGATTCACAGCAGATCGATGGCTGCGGACACCGTTTGGTCAGCTCAGAGTCCAAGATCGCCCCCGAGGCGTGAGGACCGTGGCCCCCGTCAAGACCGGCATCTGGGTCGGAATGATGAGCAGTATGACCGTCGACCCGGTCATCACGACCGCTGTCGAGTGCCTACGCCTCGTCCGGGAAGCGGATCGTTATCGCCCAGGCGACACGAGGGCAGGCGCTTATGCGATGACGAGCAGAGAACTCCCCCAGATCCCCGAAGGCCCGGCTTCGATGCAAGGTCTATTCTTGTGCAGGGGCTGGTCGAAAGAACAGAGCGTTCAGAGAAGAGCAAGGCAGAGGTCGTCCGAGTGGAAGCCGAGCGTCCGTCTGTGGACCCGAGTGCTTTAGCAGTGCCATCAGGGCCGCTGTGATCCCCCAAACTTCTGGTTGGCGGCGGGAGTAAATAAGTTCACCGGTGAGTCAAAGCCAGATACCTGGCTCAAGGATTACCGAGTGGTCGTGCATATTGGGGGAGGCAACGACGACGTGGCCATGAAACACCTTCCTCTGATGCTGGGCGGCTCGGCTCGGGCGTGGCTAAATTAGTTGGCTCCTGGGAGCATATATAGTTGGGAAGAGCTGGCCCGAGTGTTTATTCGGACCTTCGAAGGTACCTGCAAACGGTCCGTGGGACTCGCGGAGTTGCAGCATTGCGTGCAGAAGCCGAATGAAACCTTGAGGGATTACATAGAAAGATGGACCACCTTGCACCACACGGTGGAGAATGTGTCCGAGCATCAAGTAGTCTGCGTCTTCAAGGAGGGCGTACGATACAGAGAGCTGAATCTGAAGTTCGGTCGAACGGGAGACATGTCCCTATCCCGGATGATGGAGATAGCCAGTCGGTATGCTAACGGCAAAGAAGCCGATCGACTCCGCAGCGGCAAGAAACCAGTCGGACAAGATGACCAGAACTCCAATCGGAAAGGCCGAGCCAGCCGTTCAAGGCGAAGCCGCAGTTGTTAACCAAGGGAAGGGCAAAGGAAAGCCCAAAGGGCCTTGGGTCCCCAAGAAAGTGAAAGATCAAGCGAGAAATGATGTACTCGACCAGCCATGTCCTATCCACACGAAGAAAGATGAGGAGGGGAATTTGGTTTATCCCAAGCACACCACTCGACAGTGCCGGCTCCTGATCCAGAGCTTCTAGAAAGAGCAGTCGACTGAGAAGGAAAAGGAATCAGAGGAGACCAAAGACAAAGAAGGGGATGGAGGTTACCCCAGATTAACTCTACCCTAATGATTTTTGCCGACGTTGAAAGCAAGAGTCGACTGAAAGTGATCAACAGAGAAGTCAACATGGTTGCCCTGGCAACAACCACGTATCTGAAGTGGTCCAAGACCCCCATCACATTCGACCAGTCCGATCACCCAGCACACATCGCTACCCCTGGGCGGTAGGCACTGGTGGTCGACCCAGTGGTCGAGGGCACGTGTTTGACCAGGGTCCTGATGGATGGTGGAAGTGGTCTGAACATTCTCTATGCTGAAACTCTCCGTGGGATGGGCATTCCGATGTCCAAGCTGAGCGAAAGCAACATGAGGTTCCACGGGGTCATCCCCGGGAAGAAGGCCGACTCACTTGGCCAAATCTCACTCGACGTAGTCTTTGGCGATTCCAAGAATTACCGCAAAGAGAAGCTGACGTTTGAAGTAGTGGACTTCAACATCGCTTATCACGCCATACTGGGTAGGCCTGCCTATGCCAGATTCATGGCTCGACCATGTTATGTATACCTCAAGCTGAAGATGCCGGGACCCAACGGCGTCATAACCGTCACGGGGAACCGACAAAAAGCGAAAGAATGCTTCCAGAAAGGCTCGAAGATTGCTGACGAGCAGATGGCAACAGTAGAGATGGAGGAGTACCAGAAGAACGTGGATCCGAGTGATTTGCTGCGGGCCAAGAAGCCGGCTTCCGAGTCAGCTTTTCAGTCGGCTGGGGAGACGAAACCTGTACATATTCACCCCACCGACCCCAATGCAGCACCGACCCACATCTCAAATACACTCGACAGCAAATAGGAAGAAGCGCTCATCCAGTTCCTCCGTGAGAACTGGGACATCTTCGCATGGAAACCGTCTGACATGTCAGGTGTACCCAGGGGACTGGCTGAGCACCGTTTGTGAGTCGACCCAAAAGTGAAGCATGTAAAGGAACATCTCCGTTGGGCCGCTGCGGAGAAGATAAAGGCAATTGGCGAAGAGGTGGCTCGGCTCCTGGCAGCAGAGTTTATCCGCGAGGTCTACCACTCCGAGTGGCTCGCCAATGTGGTCATGGTCCCCAAGAAGGACAAGTCTCTCCGCATGTGCATCGATTTCAAGCATATCAATCGGGCCTGCCCGAAGGATCATTTTCCTCTCCCCCGCATCGATCAGATAGTCGACTCGAGTGCGGGATGCGAGCGTTTGTCCTTTCTGGACGCATATTCCGGGTATCATCATAATCGACTGTTTGGAGCCGATGAAATCAAGACAACTTTCATCACCCCATTCAGGGTGTTTCTGTTATGTCACCATGCCTTTCGGTCTCAAGAATGCCGGCGCTACCTTCATGCGCATGATTCAAAAGTGCCTGCTGAAGCAAATCAGTCGGAACGTCGAAGCATACATGGATGACATCGTGGTCAAGTCACGCAAAGGTTCCAATCTGTTGACTGACCTCGCTGAGACATTCGCAAATTTGAGAAGCTATGATATCAAGCTCAATCCATCGAAGTGTACATTTGGAGTTCCGGGCGGCAAGTTACTCGGTTTCCTTGTTTCCGAACGAGGAATCGACGCCAACCCAGAAAAGGTTGGTGCAATCCTCCGAATGAAATGCCCCGAGCATGTACACGACGTTCAGAAGCTAACTAGTTGCTTGGCCGCATTGAGTCGATTCATTTCTCGTCTCGGTGAGAAGGCATTACCTCTCTACCGACTGATGAAGAAATCTGAAAAGTTCGAGTGGAATTCTGAAGCTGAAGCAGTGTTTGAAGAGCTCAAAGTGCTTCTTTCCACCCAGCCGGTGCTTGCTGCCCCAGTCGGCAAGGAGCCTCTCTTACTGTACATCGCAGCCACCGGACAAGTTGTCAGCACTGTACTCACGGTCGAGCGGGAAGAAGAAGGCAAGGCCTACAAAGTCCAACGCCCAATCTATTACATTTCTGAAGTGTTAACTCCCTCCAAGCAAAGATACCCGCATTACCAGAAGCTTGTGTATGGGATCTACTTGACCGCAAAGAAAGTTGCCCATTACTTCTCGGATCATACAATCTCAGTCGTCAGCGACGCCCCACTATCAGAAATCCTGAACAACCGAGACGCAACTGGTTGAGTGGCAAAATGGGCGATTGAACTCCTTCCGTTAGATATCAAGTTTGAAGTGAAGAAAGCTATCAAGTCTCAGACAATAGCAGATTTTGTGGCCGAATGGATCGAACAAGAACTGCCGACTCAGATCCAGTCGGACCACTGGACTATGTTCTTTGATGGATCCAAGATGTTGAATGGATCCGGTGCAGGCGTGGTCCTGGTATCTCCCACGGGCGACAAGCTCAGTTACGTCCTTCAAATCCACTTTGACTCATCAAACAATGAAGCTGAATACGAAGCACATTTGTACGGATTGTGTATGGCCATTTCACTCGACGTCCATCGCCTGATGGTCTACGACGATTCGGACTTAGTGGTAAATCAGGTGATGAAGGAGTGGGATGTCAGAAGCCCGGCAATGACCAGTTATTGCAGTGTAGTGCGAAAGCTTGAAAAGAAGTTTGATGGTTTAGAGCTCCATCATGTGCCCAGAGCCAAGAATCAGCTTGCTGACGATCTCGCAAAGATAGGGTCCACTCGGAAGCCTATACCAAAGAACATATTTTTGGAGCACCTGCACAACCCCTCAGTCAAAGAAGACCCCTTCACGGAGGAACCCCCACATCCAGTCGGTGCTTTTGATCCGACTGAAGTCGAAGTGCCCGCAGTGGTCGACCTAATCATGGAGATTTTGGTGATCACGCCCGACTGGACTGTGCCGTACATAGCATATCTGCTCATGCAAGAACTCCCAGAGGACGATAAAGAAGCGCGCCAGATTGTCCGCCGGTCCAAGGCTTTCACCGTCATTCAGGGTCAGCTCTACAGAGAGAGTGTCACAGGAGTCGCTCAGCGCTGCATCACCCCGGAAGAAGGTCGACTGATTCTGAACGAAATTCACTCGGGGACTTGTGGCCACCACGCCTCCTCTCGAACTATAGTGGCCAAGGCATACCGTGCTGGATTTTATTGGCCCCGAGCTAACGAGATGGCAAAAG
Source organism: Secale cereale (assembly GCA_902687465.1). Classification (NCBI taxonomy): domain Eukaryota; kingdom Viridiplantae; phylum Streptophyta; class Magnoliopsida; order Poales; family Poaceae; genus Secale; species Secale cereale. The sequence continues at coordinate 607,812,222 of LR738715.1, read as the reverse complement.
GTATTGTAGACAAATGCGAAGGCTGCCAGTTCTACTCCAACATGTCTCATAAGCCAGCTTCTGCCTTGAAGACCATTCCGTTGGTTTGGCCCTTTGCCGTTTGGTGGTTGGACATGGTCGGCCCCTTCAAAACTAGCAGAAGCGGATTCACTCACCTGCTCGTAGCAACCGACAAGTTCACCAAGTGGATCGAAGCCCATCAAAAACCTCAGTTCAAGCACCGCCATCAGCTTCATTAGGGAACTGATATTCATATATGGAGTCCCCCACAGCATCATCATGGATAATGGCTCCAACTTTGACTCGGATGAGTTCAGAGCTTTATGTTCCTCCCAAGGTACACGAGTCGACTACGCCTCCGTAGCGCATCTGCAGTCGAATGGACAAGTAGAAAGAGCGAATGGTTTGATCCTCCAAGGCCTGAAGCTGCGGCTTATGCGTGACCTCAAGCATGCTGCCGGAGCTTGGGTGACCGAACTACCGTCTGTCTTATGGGGTCTGAGGACAACTCCGAATCGGTCGACTGATCGTACCCCCTTCTTCAGTGTCTATGGAGCTGAGGCAGTGCTGCCGAGTGATTAGTTGCACAATGCCCCTCTAGTGGAACTCTTCTCCGAAGCCGAAGCAGAGCAAGCCCATCAAGATGCAGTCGACCTCTTGGAGGAAGAACATGAGATGGCTCTAATCCGGTCGACCATCTATCAATAGGACCTGCGCCGATTCCATGCTCGCAACATCCGGAGCTGAGCATTTCAGGAAGGAGACCTGGTTTTTCGAGTGCATCAGAAGCGACCGCACAAGCTCGCCCCGGCTTGGGAAGACCCTTCATCGTTACCAAGGTGCTGCACAATGGAGCGTATCACCTCTACAACGTCATCAAGAAGAGAGATGAACCTCGTTCGTGGAACGCGGACCTGCTCCGGCGCTTCTATAATTAAAGCACTCGATCAGTCGAGTTGTAATAAAGATTTTCCAGTTTGTTTCAAAGACAAGTTCACAACAATTCCTTAATGGTTGTTGGTTTCTAAGATGCTGGTCCACAAATCCCCCAGTGGGTGCTTAGCTGCGACCCCGTAATCGCCTAAGTTACAAAAACTACTCCGAGTGAAGAGCAACCCTCTCACTCGGGGGCTTAGCTGTGACCCCGTAATC
>LR738715.1:607780872-607810790 GCA_902687465.1 Secale cereale | reverse complement strand
CAAGTGGTTCGACCATCAGAGCCATGACACAAAGATGACATCGACTCAAAAACTAAAAGATCATTAAGAGTCGGAAGCAAAACGAGCAAATGCAAAAGGAATCAAATCCAGATAAAGCCCCGCAAGATTCAGGCAGGAGTACTTGGGCATCAAGGCCATGAGAGTTTAACGTTTACAGGATCACTCGGCATTCCGAGGCAAATTAAGTCGAAGTATCAAAGTTTATTCACTCCTCGGGAGGAGGTGGGCTCGCAGGCGCAATGAACTCATCCAGGTCGATCCCATCGGCGATGCGGGTAGCGGCCTCCAAGAAAGTCTCCATGAACGACTGGAACTGGAGCTCCTTCGTGTTGGCGACCTTGAGCGCGGCCAGCCTCTTCTCCTTCACTTCCTTGCAGTGCACCCAAACCAGAGACAGTGCTACGTGGGCTCCGCAGTGGGCGGATGACTTCTTCCACTCCTGCACTCGATCGGGGATCTCATTGAGTCGAGTCATCAGGGACTCGAGGTCATTCTCTTGCGCGATTCCCCTCCAGAGTGCAGTGTCGATCCGAGACATCACTGCTTTCAGTCGACCAAGATAGCCTGTGGCGCTGGTAAGGCGAGACTCCAACCTCAAGATGTTCATAGCAGCTTCATCCTTGACAATAGAATTGGCGGGGTCCATACCAGTCTCGACCCACCCAGTTTCTTCCTCGAAGTCGCAGCAGAACTCTGCGTAAGAGGGGGCACGACAAGTTAGCAAGCAAGTATGAGTCGACCACCTTGACTTAGTCCAAGCAAAAGAGGCATACCTTCAAGCACAAGATACCACTTCTTGGTGAGATCACTCAGATAAGCCTCCAGCTCATTCTACTTCTGAAAGAGGCCCCCGTACTTTTCATCCAGGGCAGTCTTGGACCCCTTCAGCCGAGTCACTTCCTGGTTGGCTACGTTGAGAGAGCCCCTCAGCCTAGCGATTTCTGCCTCAAGCGTGCCGACTGAAGCTAGCTTCTGCTCCATCAGTTCGATCTTCTCTTGTGCCCTCTGCTGCGCCGCCGCCAGGTCAAGGTCTTTCTGCTCCAGGGCTTCCTTCATTTGATCTACAAGAGACGTTACTAGACAGATGAACATAAGGATACACATGACATATTCATTGAAGATCAGTCCACAAGTTGTTCGCTTTAATTACCAGCCGCTTCGTCGTGAGTTTTCTTCAAATGATCCCGAGCCAGTTGCAAGTCAAGATTGAGCTGGACCTACTTCTTCTCAAGATCCGCAAACTTGGCTCCGAACTCACAAGATCTCTGCATGGACACAATAAATCAGAATTCTAAGACTACAGCCGAGTCAAACACTCAACAGTAGTCTCGGGGACTACACCCAGTGGGTGCACTGAGCGTGCCCCCACTGGTTCTCACTCGGCCAGATCAGTCTGACCATAGCAAAAAAAAGGGAGAGGTTCTGTTCTCAGACCATGGCCGACTACCAGCAGTCGACCACGGTCTCGAGGACTACACCCAGTGGGTGCACTAAGCGTGCCCCCACTGGTTCTCCCTCGGCTGGATTAGTCCTGCGCGAGTAAGAAAGGTTCAAAACAAATGAACAAGACACATTCTAAAGACCACGGTCGACTGACCTCACTCGACCATGGCCTCAGGGACTACACCCACTGGGTGCACTGAGCATGCCCCCACTGGTACAATCGGTTGGGCTACAAGAACTAAAGTTACAAGAGAAGACACCCAGTGGGTGTGACATCATCTCACGAACAAAGCAACAATTTTTCAAAACAAAGACTACACCAACACAGCAAACCAGTCGGAAGAGACACACCTGGACGTTGGTCCGAAGAGCCGAGCTAGCGTTTTAAGCAGCCATGCTAGCCTCATACGTCGCCTTCGTCCTCTCCATCATCAAACCCGCCTGACGAACGGCTTCTTGGGCCGCGTTCACGGGGTCCTCCGGGACGTGCTGGGTGGAGAAGAGAACAGATGGCTGAGCAGTCGCTGGGTGGGCAGCCGGGTCAGTCGACGAGGAAGGACGCACAGTCGACTCAGGGACAGCAAAGGAGACCGTGGTCCGGGCCACGTCCCCCTGTTGCTGGGCCTCAGAGCCGGAGGGTGTCTTCCGACCCCTCCTTCCTGCGCCTCGTCGAGTCACTCCCGCGCTCTCCTCCTCGTCGTCATTGTCATCATCAGGAAGCTCTATGACATGGCGCGGCACTTCAGAAAACAACCACAAAGTTTAGTCGACTGTTAGTTCAAATGGGAAAAAGGCAAAGAGCAATCTGCAACCCGCACCTGGACGAGATGTGGCAGCGTCAGCGGTCTCCTCGTCGTCTCGACCCTTGTCAATATCCATCGAGGTCGCAAAAGCAGTAGCACTGAAGATTTCATTGAAAGTGAGTCGACGAAGACAAAGTTAATCTCCGAAGAGCAGGGGAAAATGAAGCAGAGCGACACTTACGTGGAGGCGATTGGGACGTCCACCTTGATCTTAGGCAGGGCCTTCCGAGGCTTGACGACGACGACCTTAGGCTGCTTTGGTGCCTTTTCGGTCGGATCTGGAGTGGTCGTGCGAGCCCGCTTCTGCACTTGGGAGCTGGAGGGGCCCGCCCTGGAACGCACGTCCTATGGGTCGTGCTTTTCCTTAGAGCGCTTCACGCCGCGAGGGGGTGACTCGACCTCCTCGCCGCTGCTGGAATCTTCGCTCTCCTCTCCAGTCTCCTCACCGGACTTCCAGTCGGAAGCGTCACCCGCGCCTTCTTCGCCCTCCTGGATCTGATCCCCATTGGGCACCGAAAACATTTCGGTATAGATCTGCAGAAAACAAGATTAATCAAAACATCAGTCAGATTCGTCAGACGGCCACAAACAGAAAACACGAAAATCACTCGGAAGTCAAGGCCAGACCTTGTCAGGTTGGTGGTCCGCGTCGAATGGTCGAACTCTTCCGAGCCCCCTGGGGTTGTCCTTGTTCCCCGTGATGCACTTCAAGCACTGCGCCACCGTCTTCGCAGCAGCCTCCTTTGCGTGGACCCGAGACGAGTCGTCGACACCGGAGGATAACCACATCGGATGGTCTCGAGCTTGGAGGGGCTGGATCCTTCTCATTAAGAACACCTCGAGCAAATTCAACCACGTAACCCCGTCACGGACCAACTGGACCACCCGCGCCACCAGCATGTCTACCTCTACCCTCTCAGCCCGACTCAAGAACAACGTCGGTGGCTGGTTGACTCGACCAAAAGAAAACGGAGGAAGCCCAGTCGGCTGACCAGGAGTCGGAATATCCCAATAGTAGAACCAAGTCGACTGCCAGCCCCGAACCGACTCGGGAAGGGTCATGGCAAGAAAAGCACTCCTGTTTCTGAGCTGGACACCCAGTCCGCCGCACATCTGGATGACATGCGTCTTTTCATCGCTCGGGTTCGCTTTCTTGATGGTTTGAGAACGACAAGTGAAGATGTGCTTGAACAAACTCCAGTGCGGTCGGCAGCCGAGGAAGTTCTCACACATCGAAATGAATGCAGCCAAGTAGGTGATGGTGTTGGGCGTGAAGTGGTGCAGCTGGGCGCCGTAAAAAGGCAAGAAAGCATGGAAGAAATGATGCGGAGGAAAGGAGAAACCTCGGTCGACGTGGGTCACGAGGAGAACGCACTCGCCCTCCCGCGGCTGGGACTCGAGCTCGCCCTCCGGTAGCCGCCAGGAGTCGCGGGCGACCAGGCCCTCCTCCTCCAGCTCCTCCATGTCCTCCGGCGTCATCGTGGACCTGAACCAATCCCCCTGGATCCAGCCAGGCGGGAGCCCGGACCTTGATGACGACCCTCCGTGGTTGGACCGCTTCCCTTTCCCCGTCGCCACCGCCTTCTTCGAGCGCTCCAGCGCCGCAGTCTTGTCCTTGCCCATGGTGAGCAAGCCGGCGTTGGCTGAGGAGAAGAAGACAGATGCGGAGGCGCGGCGGAAGAACGGAGACGGAAGAAACAGAGAATGGGCGCACAGTGCCCTTGCCTCGGCTGCGACGCGCACTTATAGCGCAGCGGTCGAGCGGCTGACTGGTGGCCCCGAGCTATCCCGTCAAATCCCACAACTGGCGTGCACACGATACGTGGCGAAAAAGGCGGCGCATGGATTGAGGCGTCCCGGGCATATCCGATCCGATTGCCGCGGCGCGACCCGTCCCGTGCGCTTCCCCAAATTTCGAAATCCCGCAAAATCCGGGGACCAGAAAGCAGCCGATCCCGCCGAAAACTGCGCGCTCCAACGGCTCTCGGGGCCGCGCGCGAAGTTCAGTCGACAGACAACACAAACAAGTTCACTCGACGATTCCTGAATCGATTAAGGCGATCAAGTCGAGGTTGAAGAGTCGGCTTGGTTCGCGAACTCAAAGAAGATCACCCCGTAGACATCGAACCCGAGCTGAAGCCAGCTTCAACACTCTCCACTGGTCAAGCCTCAATCCATTCGGGGGCTACTGATGATGTTACAGACCTAGGGTAGGGTCACAGGCCTGGCCCAAGTACCCCACCCAAGATCACTACTCCAGAAGCTCAAAAGATAACTCGAAGACAACAAGGACAGTCGACTGACACGGCTCAAGAGGGCATTCCACTCGACTATACATCCCCGTTCAGACGACTCAACTTCACTCGACCCTTCCAAGACACTCGACCCATGAAGGTCAAAGGTCCCTTAGGACGGCAACGGTCCGGCATTCACTCTGCAACAATGAATGCCTTTACAACTCTTTACTGCAGGCGTTACCAGTAACGCCTGCCTTTATGTACATTGAACCCTTTGTAACGTGGAGTATGGCTGGGGTCCTAGCGCACTATATAAGCCACCCCTCTCCTCGAGTGCAAGGGTTCGCACCCCCTGTAACTCAAACACACCCATATACATACCAGTCGACCGTCTCCGGCCACCGAGACGTAGGACTTTTACTTCCTCCGAGAAGGGCCTAAACTCGTATACATCCTGCGTACAATCTCACCATAGATAGGGCCTTGTCTCCTCTTACGTACCCCCTACTCGTACTGTCAGACTTAGAACCACGACAAGGGACGAGAAAATCGGCGCAGTCGGGGGCGCCGACTATGGTTTCTGGACGAGGGCGGCACAAAACGTCGAGCGTCGCCGCAGTTTGTAAGATACACTAGATGTTTGGCAGTTAGGGTTTGGCGGTTCGCCAACGCGTACTGGGGGCACTTTTGTGGAGCTGCACGCGCATGTATATTTTGCAGTTTTAAATAGCTCCCTAGCTCGGCCGAAATTATAGCAACCCCCAATAACTCCTTTACAAAACTTCCCGTAAAACAGATTTTATGAGATGATCGTAAAATTTGGAAGAAATTATCCGAGAGCGTTGTTGTTCGGTTCCGTAAACTTCTTCTTCTAAATATATTTATATTTTAATTTTGATTTTAAAAATACAATGATCTAGGACCCGCCAGACGTGACAGCGGTGGTGCGGTGGCCGCCGGCATGAGGCGGCAGGCGATGGCGTGAGCACGTGACGACTGGCGGCGAGGGGTGGTGCCGTGACCGCCTGCATGAGTCGGCATGCAATGGCGCAGACACGGGATGATTGTCGGTGAGGGGCGGTGCGGGCGATAACACGGGTGTGGTGCCGAGCGGCAGCATATCGGCGGGGATGGCATGGGGTTGGGCGGCGGGCACAGCGAGAACGTTATGACAAGGTTTCGGCGGGATGCACGATAAAGTTTCAGGAGATTAGAGCATCTCCAAAAGCTCCCGTATCTTTAAAATATTCAGCGTTTACATGAAGTTGAGGCAAAAAAAACTCTGGCAGCGTGAAACAGAGAGCCATCGCACGAAGATCTGCTATCAAGAGTAGTTTATTATGTCGAAGTTGGTCATATATCAACCATTAATTTTGTCACTCAAGTGTGGAGTATGATGTTGTCCATATTTTCTGAAAGTACTCCCTCTGTTCTATAATATAAGACGCTTCTACAAGCTAACAGAGGGAGTAGCTTTCTCCATCATCTCCTCCATTTCTTGAATTTAGAGTACGTAACTATAAAAAGTACAAAACATTCCATTATCATCTTGGTCAAATTCAAAACATTCAAATTCAAAACATTCCACATTACAACAAAACTTTTATCTGGCGTCGGTACAAGAAAAACTAAGAAACAGACGGAACAATACAGAAAGCAGGGCAAACTTTTGTTTCCTTCAGTTGTTCTGCATGCTTGTATTGTTTGTCAAATCAAGGACCTAAACAGCCACTAGCTTGTCGCTATTTCAGTGAATTCACCAGAGTCTGGCCCATTAGCAATCTCAAGACCAGTACTCCCTTTGTTTATGACCCTGCAGCTGAGCCTTATCTCCCCCTGCGTTCCTGTCAGCACCTCAATGTTCCCCATCTTAACCATGGACTTGACAAACTTGCTCTTCCACCTCTTCTCGCTCTTGACAAACTCGTCAACCGATGCTTTCAGAGTCGACTTCGTGAGCAACGCCTGGTCCGACGTGAACATGCCCAGGTTGTTCGTCAGACCCACGTAATACTTGTTGTCGAGCACCGTCGGGGTGATGATGTCCATATCAGTCGTCGTGGTTGGGAAGAACTGGCTGCTGTTGGCAGGGCATATGCTTTTCAGCAGGGAGGCGTAGGCAGAGCTTATCGTCGGATCAACCTGCAGGCAGTAATACAATCAATACATCATAGAAATAGATTCTAGATGCATGCCACAATGTCGAAAAGGAAAATATGTCTGGCATCTGGCGGCAGTTTTGAACACTACTAGTATATTTATACCTGACTGGTGTTGCTGAAGGCATATAGCCTGTTTGTGAAGGACGAGCAGCGGGAGACGCCAATGGTGTGGGCGCCGGAGAGGACGACCATGTCCTCGGCCGTGAGGTTCTTGAGGGTGAAGTTGCCGACCAGCTCGGACGCCGTTGAGAGAGGCGACGGTAGGTTGCTGAGGGCGCTCGCGTTGGTGGAAATCCTGCCGTCGCGGCGCCCGGCGGGCACCTTGTAGGTAACATTGCCTGCCAGCGCGACGCTGTCACGGGCGGCGAAGGCGAGGATGTCCGCGCACGAGACCGTCTTGGGGCATTTCGCCTCGATGGCCTTCTTTGCCGCGTCGATCACCTCGAACCCACGGAGGCTCGGGTTGTTGGGGGGCGCGTCTTTCTCGGCAGTGTTGTTTGCTGTCGAGTCGATCAGGACTGAGCCGTCACAACCCTGTTGCCATATTGCAACTGTGTTCAGTGACAGTAGATCACCTCGTAGATATTTGTTTGAGTAAGAAACTGTGGGCACTTGACTTATGATATGCATATATGCTGGTTGCTCTTTTGCATTTTGTTAACATGCATGTTTTTTTTGTTTGAGCCACAACATGCATGTTTTTCGTTGGCATATACAAAAGCAGTGTTGAATTAATGCAAATATATGAGTCATCATCATTATTTCATTTATGCAAATGAATCATCGTCAGAGAAAGAGAACTGGGCTAACTAACTATATGCTGCACTCCTTGTCTGCGTCTATCTGTCTATGATGATTTCTACTAGCTAAAAGTAAATGCAGATGATACTGTACTTTCCAGCCAAGGATACATCTATTCACACCCGTATGTCTAGGACCCGAAAATTAATACTCATGAACATATATACCTTGACAAAACAGTCGTGGAAGTGCAGCCGGATGAGGCCAGCGGCGACACCGGTGTTGTTCTTGAAGGCAGCAGCCACCGCCTGCTGCACCAGGTTCTCTGCCGACGGGCAGCTCTTGCTGTAGAATCCGACTTTCAGGCCGGCGCCGACGGAGGCAACGGGGAAAAGGGCAAGGACAATGGCGACTGCCGAGGTGAAGAGCATGCACTTCATCGAAAGGGACCTCATGTGGCTCTGCTTGGTGACTCCTGGTTCTGGATCTCATGGGTTTATATAGCCTACTAGAAGGGGGTTTGGAAGTGCAAGTCTGTCAAAACAGGTGCAAAAGCTCGGCGCTGCACAAGTGGTGCCATTTGCTTGCTTTTCTTCTTCTTCGTGGCCATACTCATCGGCATGCTCCCATCTTTTTTTTAGAAAACATCGGCATGCTCCCTGAGATGCTAAAGTCAGTCAGTCAGTCAGGCCCATGTGTGACAAAGCCTTTCCTCCGGCCAAGGCAGAACAATGTTCTAGTTTTGCAGGTTAGGACGTGGTGTAGTGTTTTTAGAGCATCTCTAGCAGACCCTGTGTATTGTCAATCCACAAAACTTGTTTACAGTTCGCGAAAAAATGATTTTGCGGGTCACCGTAGACGCCGGTCGAGCAGAACCCGCATAGCGGACTCATAAAAAGGAACATTCGCAGATACTCCGTTTTACAGGTCCACTATGCGTGGTCTACTCCGCCGGCGTCCGCGCCGACCCGCAAATACGATATGCCACATATTCAGAATCACAATACAATAGAAGATAAAATGTTAATATTACAATACAAACAATCATTCAAATTTCAAATAATTATTGAAATGACGGAAGCAAACTAAATAATTCAATACGAAACTTGTTCGGGTACAAATCATACAAGAATTAAATGAAATTAATGTAAAAATGGAATGTGTTACTGCCCGCTCTTTGCCAATGGTGCTCAAATTTTTTTTTTTCGAAAAGGGGCTTGGGCCCCGGCCTCTGCATCAAAATGATGCATACGGCCATCTTATTAAAGATCAAACGATCCAGCAAAAAGTCTTACAAAATCCAAATATGAATTTGAAAATAACAGTCACAACCGGCATGCAAGAGATAGATAACCTACTAAACACCTATCCTATTACATGACCGACAGCCAAACCGGTTGTAGATATCCCGTGCTACCGTCTCCCAGCGGATAGACGCAGTAACCAAATGCTCCCTGGCCTCCGTCTGAGTGAGTAGCGACCACATACGGAGAAGAGTAGTGGCCCTGAAAATAACCTGCAAGAAGTGAATATTTGTTGTTCTGTTAAAAACCAAATCATTCCTGCAATTCCATATAGCCCATAGTAAAGCACATACTCCCACTCGGATATGTCTCGCTGTTACTACATCAATCCCATGCAACCACGTCCAAAAAAGCGAGTGAATGGAAACCGGGGGGTTGATATTAAAGGCTATCTGTACCGACCTCCATAGGATCTTGGCCATAGGGCAATCAAGGAAGATGTGTCTAATAGATTCATCACTATCACAAAAACTACATCTTTTAGACCCAGTCCAGTTTCGTTTTGCCAAATTATCCTTAGTTAGGATGACTCGTTTATGTACAAACCACATAAACACTTTGATTTTTAGAGGTACTTTTATTTTCCACACATGTTTCGAGCTAGGAATCACACTAGTGTTAATAACATCCAGATACATAGATTTCACTGAGAACACCCCATTCTTAGTTAGTTTCCAGCTCAGCTGATCTGGACGTTGGGAAAGTTGGACATCCATCAGTCGTCTCACAAGATGTAGCCAACCTTCCCACCGGTTTCCCACTAAAGTCCTTCTAAACTGGATATTAAGCGGGGTTGAATGTAATACCGTGGCAACATAAGCATCTCTTCGTTGAACAATATTATAGAGCGATGGATATTGAAGTGCTAGGGGTGTCTCCCTGATGTCTACACACGCTTCTATTCTTGTAGACTATGTTGGGCCTCCAAGCGCAGAGGTTTGTAGGACAGCAGCAATTTCCCTCAAGTGGATGACCTAAGGTTTATCGAACTCAGGGAAGTAGAGGTTGAAGATGGTCTCTCTCAAGCAACCCTGCAACTAAGATACAAGAAGTCTCTTGTGTCCCCAACACACCTAATACACTTGTTAGATGTATAGGTGCACTAGTCCGGCGAAGAGATGTTAAATGGCAAGTGATATGGATGGCAAAACAAAGTAATATAAATCTGTAATAAAAAGTGCAGCAAGCAAACAAGTGGTAAATGTGAGCACAAATGGTATTGCAATGGTGGAAACAAGGCCTAGGCTTCATACTTTCACTAGTGGCAACTCCCAACGACATTAACATAATCGAATCACATGATATTTTCCATAAAACATGCAATGGAGACGCACCCGGAGGTCATTCCTTCGTGGTCAAGAGAGGACGAGAATTATGTAGGGCTACAAAAGCACACCTCAAAGTTCGTAGTTCTCAATCTAAGGATTTCCCAATGTCACCGCGGCCATCCAAAGAGAGTCCCACAATCACCACAACATATCTAAAGGATAGTTAAAGACAAGCACCAAGAGACTCTCAATCTTCAATCAACACACAAGAGAGGAAATCTCTCATGAAAATATTTTTCTAATCCATGTCCAATAGACCGCTGTCACCTTGGTCTCGGGGATTATACTAGATAAAGACAAGTGAGTACATCAATCCAATACATAGAGGAAGGGGAAATATCATGGGATCACCCTAGATTAACATAGCCTATGATCACAACGAAGATCACATCATGGGAGAGAGAATTGACCACATAGCTACTGGTAGAAACCTCAGCCCCGAGGAGGAACTACTCCCGCATCATGGAGGGAGGAAGCAACGTCGATGGAGATGAATCCGGGGGCACTTCCCCGTCCCGGCAGGGTGCCGGCACAGGAATTCTGGTCCCCCGAAACTTGGTGGCGATGGCGGCAGAGATCGGAATTGCTTCTGGAGAAAAGGGTCTGGAATTAGGGTTTCTGCGACGCGGTGTAAATATATGCCAAAGGGGGTCGCCAGGGGAGCTAAGGGGGGCCCAGGTGCCCCCCCGGCGCGGCCTGGAGGGGGGCCGCGTGGCCAGGGCGCCTGGAGCCCTGGTGGCCCCCCTCCGGCCCTACTTCGGCCGCATGGAAGCTTCCGGAACGCTAATTTTTTATATATTTTTCCCGGAATTTTTCTGGCAGTTTACGTAATGGGAAAACCTGAAATACAAAAACAGCAGAAAACAGAAACTGGCACTAGGGTGCACTGAGTTAATAGGTTAGTCCAAATATGATCAAAAGTTTATGGAAATGCATAAATATCATAGCAATATCACACAAAAGAGGCATGGAGCAAGCAGAAATTATAGATACGTTTTGGACGTATCAACATCCCCAAGCTTAATTACTGCTCGTCCTCGAGTAGGTAAATGATAACAAGCATAATTTCTGTGGTGACATGCTATTAACCATATAAGAATTTTTCACAGTCACATGACAAGTGCTTACTGAGACAATGAATCTATAGTAATTAAGTTGCCTCATGAGAAAATCACAAAGAACTGAAAGTTTTATAATATGATATTGAAACACTCAATAGATTTGTAGTGAGCATGGTGTGCAAATATGACAAAGTGATATCTCGCTTGCCCCCTTTAGTGAAGCAAAACATAAATGCAGGGGCACCTACAAGGTTTAAGTGACGACTAGATACAATGATTTCAGAATAAATGATATCATAATCATGAAAAAGACAATGGTACTTTGGGACAATGCACATTACACTCAGAATGACAATCATGCTCTAAATAGTTGGTGATTTAAAGAAGGTGGAGACTCTCGAACCGTGGCTTTTGTTGGCAAGGTTGAAAACCCGTGGTCGGAAACAAAGACAAAACATGTACCAGAGCTCTTGGTTTTAAAAAACAGAGGTAATAATTATTTTTTTAGATTATGCATATTTCGTCAACGAATGCTAGCAGATAACTCAATTACTTCTCGAGCTGGATAAGTTTCGAGGAACGGCTCCCGAATGAGGAAGATCACATCCTCTTAATCTCCTTTGTTTATCACTGCCAAAGTTTTTTGATTTCTCATGAACAAAGCGTGAAGGAGGGTTTGTTTGTTGTATAATTTTTAATGAGCCGGGCGCACTCTATGCCAGTTCCTTCTCGTATTATGGGTTTGCACATTAGACATGCAATCCCGGGGTGAAGCTTGTCCAACTTAAAAAGATCATGAATTAACTACTACTTCCTCATGAGCTAAAACAGAGGCACAAATAGAAATGCTTTTTTGAATAATTTCGAGATGGTACATGAAAAGTCTTCGTTAGGAATGGCAGGTAAATACCATGTATAGGAAGGTATGGTGGACTCGTATGGCATAACTGGTTTAAAGGATTTTGGATGCACAAGCAGTCAGTCCGCTTAGTACAGGTGAAGGTTAGCAAAAGACTGGGAGCGACCAACTAAGAGAGCAATGACGGTCATAACCATGCAGAGCGACAAAGCAACATTGAATCCGGCATGGAAGTTATATCGCTACTCAGAAATTAAAGATCATCAAGGCTTGGTAGACTTTCTTTACAGTCTTAAATATGCGTGAGCATACGCCAAGTCAATCAAAATAAATTCTTGAAGGAAGATACCACTAATCCATACCACATCATAGGCAAACAAATCATGTTGGTACTCCAATAACACATTGAGAACCCCCAAGCTATTTGAGACTAACCATAAGAAAACATGAACTACTAAGCATCATTATGCACATAGCATTTTTATCATAGACATATCGACCAGTGCAACAGAAGCCAACTCTCTTAATAAGATAAGCATGATAACTAAAGAGAGTTCCAGCGACCAACTAAATAAAAGCTCTTTAAAAAGATAAGCATGAAAACTAAGAGTTGAACAAGATAGTAGCTATTGAAAGGAAAAGAACACACACAGCAAAGATAGACATGAAAACTTCTATGTTATGTTCTAGGTTGAAGTGGAGCGTGTTTCTCTCCCACACAAAGAAAGCTGAGTTCCAACTCGTTATGAAAAGCAAGCAAAGCTAAAGAAAACTAAAAAGGAAACTAAAAGCAAGACGCTCCAAGCATAGCACATAACACATGAAGTGATAAAAATATAGTGGAACGAAAGACGAACTGATAATGTTGATGGAGAAGGGGATGCACGGGGGCATCCCCAAGCTTAGATGCTTGAGTCTTCTTGAATATTTCTTGGGGGTGCATGGGGGCATCCCCAAGCTTGAGCGTTTGACCCTCCTGAATCTTTTTATCATCTTCCCTCGCACACTTGAAAACTCCCTTCATACATAACTCATCATAATCTGATTAGCGAGGTTAGTACCCTTAATAAAATAATTTTTCCTTGCTGGAAATAAGGATATTCTTAAAGGTATACTGTTTCTCAAGATTGCCAAAAGGTTTTTGCAAAGAAAAAGCAAGCTCAAGGTTTGCAAAACGAAGGAAAGGCAAAACAGGACAGAATCTGTGAAAAACAGACCAGCAGGTAGTAAATAATTTTTTCGTGGCACTTCTGCAACTCAAATCAAAAAACTCAGAACAGACGCCCGAAAGCCAATTGTATAGAGCACGCTGTCGAAAAAATTCAGACCAAAAAGATAATCTGGTGATTTCATACGAATTTGTCTGTCCAAGGACAGAATCTGTTTTCTGGACAGCACATCACAACTTTTGAACTTTCTTGCAATCAGAGGCTACACTTGGCACAAAGCTGAAAATTAAAGATACAATGATGTTGCTACAGTAGTAACAAACATCAAGACCACTAAAAACTGAAAGAACAAACTGAAAGCAAAGATAACAAGGGTTGTCTCCCTAGAGCTCTTTCTTTATAGCCATAAAGATAGGCTTAAGACTTTAATGATGCTCTCGTAGGAATAAGAGTTGAAGAACAAAAGAGAGCATCAAGAAGCAAATACCAAACACATTTAAGCCTAACATGCTTCCTATGCATTGGAATATTGCAATAGAATAATTCATTAAAGCACAAAGCAATAAGCATAGGAAGACAAAACAAGTGCAGCTTCAAAACCTTCAACATAAAGAGAGGGAGCTTAATATTATTGAAATATCTATAAGCATATCTTCCCTTCTCATAATAATTTTCAGTGGGATCACGAATAAACTCAACAATATAAGCATCACATAAAGCATTGTTACCATGATCCACATGCAAAAAGGTACTCTTACTCTCCACATAAGCATCTTTGGGGAGCCCATGGTTAGGACTTTTTAGCATTAACGTTTTCAGTCTCCCCCAAGCTTGAGCAATGCTTTCTCCGTCACGAGACCTAAAGTTATAGATATAGTTCCTGTCTCGATGAATTTCATGAAGAGGATAAAACTTAGTATAAAAGAGAGACATAAGCTCTTGCCAATCAAGCAAGTGCGGGTTATCGAGAAGCTTATACCAATCTGAAGCTTTATCTATAAGTGATACGGCGAACAATTTCCTCATGACAAACTCCCTTGATACACCTGCAAGCTTAAATAATGAACATAATTGTGACAGATATAGCAAGTGTTCACCGGGATGTCTGTCTCCTGCATAACGATTAGCCAAAACATAATCGATAATACGAGCTGGTATTTTATAGGGCACAATTTTAGTAGGGGGAGGAGCAACCACCATAGGTGTAGGGCGTCTTCCCACAAGCAGCGAACTAAGATTGTGGTATTCCATAAACATAACTAGTGAAATAAAAACAAGAAACAAAAAGATTTAATTGCAAGATCTAAAGATATACCTTCAAGCACTCACTTCCCTGGCAACGGCGCCAGAAATAGCTTGATGTCTACACACGCTTCTACTCTTGTAGACTATATTGGGCCTCCAAGCGCAGAGGTTTGTAGGACAGCAGCAATTTCCCTCAAGTGGATGACCTAAGGTTTATCGAACTCAAGGAAGTAGAGGTTGAAGATGGTCTCTCTCAAGCAACCCTGCAACTAAGATACAAGAAGTCTCTTGTGTCCCCAACACACCTAATACACTTGTTAGATGTATAGGTGCACTAGTTCGGCGAAGAGATGTTAAATGGCAAGTGATATGGATGGCAAAACAAAGTAATATAAATCTGTAATAAAAAGTGCAGCAAGCAAACAAGTGGTAAACGTGAGCACAAATGGTATTGCAATGGTGGAAACAAGGCCTAGGGTTCATACTTTCACTAGAGGCAACTCCCAACAACATTAACATAATCGAATCACATGATATTTCCCATAAAACATGCAATGGAGACGCACCCGGAGGTCATTCCTTCGTGGTCAAGAGAGGACGAGAATTATGTAGGGCTACAAAAGCACACCTCAAAGTTCGTAGTTCTCAATCTAAGGATTTCCCAATGTCACCGCGGCCATCCAAAGAGAGACCCACAATCACCACAACATATCTAAAGGATAGTCAAAGACAAGCACCAAGAGACTCTCAATCTTCAATCAACACACAAGAGAGGAAATCACTCATGAAAATATTTTTCTAATCCATGTCCAATAGACCGCTGTCACCTTGGTCTCGGGGATTATACTAGATAAAGACAAGTGAGTACATCAATCCAATACATAGAGGAAGGGGAAACATCATGGGATCACCCTAGATTAACATAGCCTATGATCACAACGAAGATCACATCATGGGAGAGAGAGATAACCACATAGCTACTGGTAGAAACCTCAGCCCCGAGGAGGAACTACTCCCGCATCATGGAGGGAGGAAGCAACGTCGATGGAGATGAATCCGGGGGCACTTCCCCGTCCCGGCCGGGTGCCGGCTGATGTCTACACACGCTTCTACACTTGTAGACTATGTTGGGCCTCCAAGCGCAGAGGTTTGTAGGACAGCAGCAATTTCCCTCAAGTGGATGACCTAAGGTTTATCGAACTCAGGGAAGTAGAGGTTGAAGATGGTCTCTCTCAAGCAACCCTGCAACTAAGATACAAGAAGTCTCTTGTGTCCCCAACACACCTAATACACTTGTTAGATGTATAGGTGCACTAGTTCGGCGAAGAGATGTTAAATGGCAAGTGATATGGATGGCAAAACAAAGTAATATAAATCTGTAATAAAAAGTGCAGCAAGCAAACAAGTGGTAAACGTGAGCACAAATGATATTGCAATGGTGGAAACAAGGCCTAGGGATCATACTTTCACTAGAGGCAACTCCCAACAACATTAACATAATCGAATCACATGATATTTCTCATAAAACATGCAATGGAGACGCACCCGGAGGTCATTCCTTCGTGGTCAAGAGAGGACGAGAATTATGTAGGGCTACAAAAGCACACCTCAAAGTTCGTAGTTCTCAATCTAAGGATTTCCCAATGTCACCGCGGCCATCCAAAGAGAGTCCCACAATCACCACAACATATCTAAAGGATAGTCAAAGACAAGCACCAAGAGACTCTCAATCTTCAATCAACACACAAGAGAGGAAATCACTCATGAAAATATTTTTCTAATCCATGTCCAATAGACCGCTGTCACCTTGGTCTCGGGGATTATACTAGATAAAGACAAGTGAGTACATCAATCCAATACATAGAGGAAGGGGAAACATCATGGGATCACCCTAGATTAACATAGCCTATGATCACAACGAAGATCACATCATGGGAGAGAGAGATAACCACATAGCTACTGGTAGAAACCTCAGCCCCGAGGAGGAACTACTCCCGCATCATGGAGGGAGGAAGCAACGTCGATGGAGATGAATCCGGGGGCACTTCCCCATCCCGGCAGGGTGCCGGCTGATGTCTACACACGCTTCTACACTTGTAGACTATGTTGGGCCTCCAAGCGCAGAGGTTTGTAGGACAGCAGCAATTTCCCTCAAGTGGATGACCTAAGGTTTATCGAACTCAGGGAAGTAGAGGTTGAAGATGGTCTCTCTCAAGCAACCCTGCAACTAAGATACAAGAAGTCTCTTGTGTCCCCAACACACCTAATACACTTGTTAGATGTATAGGTGCACTAGTTCGGCGAAGAGATGTTAAATGGCAAGTGATATGGATGGCAAAACAAAGTAATATAAATCTGTAATAAAAAGTGCAGCAAGCAAACAAGTGGTAAACGTGAGCACAAATGGTATTGCAATGGTGGAAACAAGGCCTAGGGATCATACTTTCACTAGAGGCAACTCCCAACAACATTAACATAATCGAATCACATGATATTTCCCATAAAACATGCAATGGAGACACACCCGGAGGTCATTCCTTCGTGGTCAAGAGAGGACGAGAATTATGTAGGGCTACAAAAGCACACCTCAAAGTTCGTAGTTCTCAATCTAAGGATTTCCCAATGTCACCGCGGCCATCCAAAGAGAGTCCCACAATCACCACAACATATCTAAAGGATAGTCAAAGACAAGCACCAAGAGACTCTCAATCTTCAATCAACACACAAGAGAGGAAATCACTCATGAAAATATTTTTCTAATCCATGTCCAATAGACCGCTGTCACCTTGGTCTCGGGGATTATACTAGATAAAGACAAGTGTGTACATCAATCCAATACATAGAGGATGGGGAAATATCATGGGATCACCCTAGATTAACATAGCCTATGATCACAACGAAGATCACATCATGGGAGAGAGAATTGACCACATAGCTATTGGTAGAAACCTCAGCCACGAGGAGGAACTACTCCCGCATCATGGAGGGAGGAAGCAACGTCGATGGAGATGAATCCGGGGGCACTTCCCCGTCCCGGCAGGGTGCCGGCACAGGAATTCTGGTCCCCCGAAACTTGGTGGCGATGGCGGCGGAGATCGGAATTGCTTCTGGAGAAAAGGGTCTGGAATCAGGGTTTCTGCGACGCGGTGTAAATATATGCCAAAGGGGGTCGCCAGGGGAGCTAAGGGGGGCCCAGGCCCCCCCCGGCGCGGCCTGGAGGGGGGCCGCGTGGCCAGGGCGCCTGGAGCCCTGGTGGCCCCCCTCCGGCCCTACTTTGGCCGCATGGAAGCTTCTGGAACGCTGATTTTTTATATATTTTTCCCGGAATTTTTCTGGCAGTTTACATAATGGGAAAACCTGAAATACAAAAACAGCAGAAAACAGAAACTGGCACTGGGGTGCACTGAGTTAATAGGTTAGTCCAAATATGATCAAAAGTGTATGGAAGTGCATAAATATCATAGCAATATCACACAAAAGAGGCATGGAGCAAGCAGAAATTATAGATACGTTTTGGACGTATCTCTCCCCTAGCCATGTATCTTCCCAAAATCTAGTGGAAGTACCATCTCCAATTATGAATCTCGCCCTATTGAAGAAGGTGGATTTCACTCGCATAAGACCCCTCCAAAAAGGCGAATCAGTCGGTCTCACCGTCACCTGTGACAACGTTTTGGTTTGAATGTACTTATTACGAAGAATCTATGCCGAGGTGGCATTCGATTCACATGATAACTTGTATAACCATTTACTAAGTAAGCATCGATTCTTTACCTCTAAGTTTTCAATACCAAGACCCCCTTGATCTTTCGGTCTGCAAATGATGTCCCACTTAGCAAGTCTATATTTTCTTTTGGAGTCATCACTCTGCCAGAAGAACCTTGATCGATAAAAATCTAGCCTTTTTCGTACTCCAACCGGAATTTCGAAAAAAGACAGTAGAAACATAGGCATACTGGTAAGG
Organism: Secale cereale; assembly: GCA_902687465.1. Classification (NCBI taxonomy): domain Eukaryota; kingdom Viridiplantae; phylum Streptophyta; class Magnoliopsida; order Poales; family Poaceae; genus Secale; species Secale cereale. Next base: position 607,792,453 of record LR738715.1, on the reverse strand, counting down.
ACCGAATTAATAAGAATCAATAGTCCTCCGTATGACATAAGCTTGCCCTTCCAGCAGCTTAGTTTTTTCTCAAATCGATCCTCAATACTCTTCCACTCCTTGTTAGTGAGCTTACGATGGTGAATCGGTATGCCTAGATATGTGAAGGGTAGAGATCCCAAATCGCAGCCAAACAATTCTTTGTAAGCTTGTTGTTCTTCTTTAGCTCTTCCAAAGCAGAACAATTCACTTTTGTGGAAGTTGATCTTTAACCCCGACAATTGTTCGAACAAGCATAGCACTAGTTTCATGTTCCTAGCCTTTTCCAAATCATGCTCCATAAATATGATAGTATCGTCTGCAAACTGTAAGATGGATACCCCACCGTCTACTAGATGTGGAACCAGGCCCCCTACCTGCCCAGCCTCCTTTGCCCTCCCTATGAGAATTGTCAACATATCTATGACAATGTTGAAAAGGATTGGTGACATCGGATCTCCCTGTCGCAAACCTTTATGCGTTTGAAAGTAATGCCCTATGTCATCATTAACCCTTATTCCAACGCTCCCTTTTTGCGTTAAAGCGTCGACCTGGTCTCTCCAGGCTTGATCGAATCCTTTCATACGCAATGCCTGCTGCAGGAAAGGCCATTTCACCTTGTCATACGCTTTCTCAAAATCCACTTTAAAAACCACCCCGTCAAGTTTTTTTGTATGGATTTCATGCAGCGTTTCATGCAGAACCACCACCCCTTCTAGGATGTTTCTGCCTGGCATGAACGCAGATTGGGAAGGATGTGCCACTGAGTGTGCAATTTGTGTAAGTCTGTTAGTCCCAACTTTGGTGAAAATCTTAAAGCTAACATTAAGAAGACAGATCGGCCTGAACTGCTCAATTCTAACCGCCTCTGTTTTCTTTGGAAGCAACGTGATCGTTCCAAAATTTAAGTGAAACACCTGCAATTGTCCTAAGAAGAAATCCTGAGACATCGGAAGCAAGTCTCCCTTAATGATTGATGGCTTCTCGCCCCTCATTGGTTACCCCAAGTGGAAGGTTGAGATGTAGCGTAGCGACAAATTTCCGTTGGCAAAGATACCAAGGATCGAATCCCGTGAGACTCCGAGGGTCGACAAGTAGGTGTCAACGGCGCCAGAAACTTAGCGGTTGACGGGACCTGCACACAGATACAGATAACTTTGCTCCCAACGAGTACAGAGAGGTTGTCAATCCCTCCGGCCTTGTTGTTTACAAAGGATCAAACACAAGAGATAATAATGATAGCTAAGACTGCAACTAGGAAATAAAAACAGGAAGTATATAGAAGGTGTGATCAGCGGTGGTAATATGGACCGGGGTCCCATGATGTTCACTAGTGATGTCTCTCTCCAAAAGACGATAAAACAGCAAAGCGAGGTAAACAAATTACAGCTGGGCAATTGACAGGATTATGTGCGCAAACCAATGCTAACTATGCTGCAAAGAAAGGTAGAGGCTCAAAAGCATGGGCGGTACACCAAGGCAAGTAGACCGAAATCCATCTGCATCTACTACTAATCATCCACCTTGAGATATCTATCCAGAACATCTCGCTGGTATTAAGTTGCGAATCCCACCCAAAGTGTAAACTCAAAGCAACAGACAACTGCATTAAAAGAACTTTGCGTAAAGTAAACAATCCTTGCACCCGCAAGTACAAGCACCGGTGTTTTCTCCCTTGTGGCAACAGCACATCCCCTAGACTCATGTTTTTGTCACTCAAGCTAGTCATCAGGGGGCATGAACCCACAATCAAGCATAACGCTCCCTCTTGGAGTTACTACCTACTACTTGGCCAAAGCAATAAACAGCAACGGAGAACATGCAAGAATTACTCAAGAACAAAGATATAAAAGAGGTGAATCAAATATATTACTCAAGCACAATCTGAACATAGTCTCATAATCCATCAGATCCCAGCAAACTCAGCAAAGCAACAGCAGAAAGATTACATATGTGCCTCGATCATGTAGGGCAGCTCACGAGGTCTAAACCATGAAGAGCAAAGAGGGGAGGAGAACATCACATAGCTACTGATCATGGACCCATGGTCCAAGGTGGACTACTCACGACTCATCCGGGAAGCGTCCATGGTGGTGGAGAAGCTCCCGGTGGTGGTTCTCCCCTCCGGCAGGGTGCCGAGAAGAGTTCTCCTGATGCTCCCGGTCTTGAAAGCGTTACGGCGGCGGAACAGAGGCGAGATCGCGAAAAAGGGTTCTATCCTCAAGGGTTTCGGGACGAGAGGGATATATAGGCGAAGGGGGGCAGCCAGAGGCGGAGCAGGGGCCCCAGGCGCCCCCCTGGCGCGGCCAGGGGTGGGGCCGCGCCAGGTGGCCGCCTGGGCCTCCCCTGGCTCCCCTCTGGCCCATCTTTGGTTCTTCGTGAAGCTTCTTGTACGCTGATTTTTCCTATATTTTTCCTGGAATTTTTGGAGCACTTTTAATATGGGGGAAACCTGAAATAGAAAAACAGCAGAAAACAGGAATTGACACTGTGGTGCACTGAGTTAATAGGTTAGTCCAAATATGATCAAAAGTGTATGGAAGTGCATCAATATCATAGCAATATCACACAAAAGAAGCATGGAACAAGCAGAAATTATAGATACGTTTTGGACGTACCAACATCCCCAAGCTTAATTCCTGCTTGTCCTCGAGTAGGTAAATGATAACAAGCATAATTTCTGTGGTGACATGCTACCAACCATATAAGAACTTTTAAGTAAAGCAATCAAGGCATGTAATTCAATTCAAGTCATAACAAGCAAGAGTCTATATTAGCATTGTAACAAGCAGCATAAGAACATAAAGGTGCAAGAGCTCTCGCTGTCTGTGACTCGAATGTCTCCAAATGGTGTTTGCGTGCAAGAAAGGGGATAGGGATATACGAGAGAGTAAAACATAGTTTTTGTATTGTTGAGAACTTAATCTACTAAAGTTTCACACTTGGTCTTCTTTGGAATCTTATCTTGACTCATCCCCAGACCACTAGCCAGGTACAAGTCAAAATGATCCACTCCCTTTCGATATTTTGAGCACTCATGCAATGGATGAGCGTAAGCAAGAAAGTTGACACTTAGGATGGCAAAGAGAGAAAAATGATGAGGGGGGAAGACAAAAAGGTGTGAAAGGCTCACATAAATGAGGACAATCATAGGCGAGAGAAAGCCAAATGATAGATATGATGTGAGGAGTAGGGATTGCCATGCAACGGATGCACATATGAGCTAAGGTAAGCTCTCCAATGGAACTAGTGGGGGTGCATCCAACTTGCTCGCTCAAGAAGACCTGGAGCTCTTTTGAGGAGGCTCATCATTGGAATATACAAGCCAAGTTCTATAGTGTGAAGGTCCCCACATAGCTATATGCATGAATGATAATCTCTATGGAGTACAAGGTATAAGATGGAGTACGAGTGTGGATCTCTCAAAAGGAATAGTAGTGTGCCCCCTTCTCTCTTTTTATTTCTTTTTCTCTTTTTTCTATTATTTTTTTATTTTTTTTGTGGCCTCAATGGCTCTTTCTATTTAACTCTCATTTGTCCTCTTTGGGATCTTTTGATTTTGTCCTCTTTGGGATCTTTTCCTCACTTTAGGGGCAACACTCTATGTATTACAAGAAGTATAGAAGATCTTTCACACTTTACAAAAGTACTCAACATAAAGAAAATGAAACTATCATGATGTATGCAAATGTATGCCTCTGCCGGTGTAGCAGGATATGCAATGATACTAGCGCGTCATGTAGCAATGATTAGGGCAAGGCCCAACTAGCATGCGGCTCATCGATCAAGCAAAAAGCATGTATGACATGAAGATCAAGTCATGAGAAGATGGATGTTGCATGACAATGTATCTCGGAAAGGCTATGGAAATGCCTTGATAGGTAGGTATGGTGGCTGTTTTGAGGAAGGATATAATGAGGCTTATGATGACAGAGCGTATCGTGCCAAGGATTTGGATGCACCGGCGAAGTACGCGCCAACTCTCGAGGTGAGAAAGGGCAATGCACGGTACCGAAGAGGCTAGAAAAATATGGCTAGGTGGAAGTGTCAACTTTCGAATACTCACATTAGTCCGAAGAACTCATGCACTTATTATCGGTAACTCTCAATCTAATTAGGAGGTTTACAAAGAGACAAGTACCCCGAGGAGGAGTGTATGGGGGTTTGGTTATCCTTGCGCATCCTCGACTCATGGTACGTGAGTATACTCTAATATTTGATCCCTCCAAAGATTAGTGATCCATCTAGTAGCTAAAGTTCTCAACTATTTTGTAGGTTTTCGAAAATAAACACGGATTGCCCAAAATACGACATCTATCACTAATAGGCTAAAGCTCTTGACACCAAAAGTTCAGACATTACTCATGGCAATACCTCAAAACTATTGCAAGTTACTACTAAAATTAAATAGCAACCTCAATTACCTACTTTAAGTTAAGACACACAACTCAGTGCAACAGGCAAACTCTCTTAACAAGATAAACAGCAACGGAGACACACAACTCCCTCTTGGAGTTACTACCTACTACTTGGCCAAAGCAATAAACAGCAACGGAGAACATGCAAGAATTACTCAAGAACAAAGATATAAAAGAGGTGAATCAAATATATTACTCAAACACAATCTGAACATAGTCTCATAATCCATCAGATCCCACCAAACTCAGCAAAGCAACAGCAGAAAGATTACATATGTGCCTCGATCATGTAGGGCAGCTCACGAGGTCTAAACCATGAAGAGCAAAGAGGGGAGGAGAACATCACATAGCTACTAATCATGGACCCATGGTCCAAGGTGGACTACTCACGACTCATCCGGGAAGCGTCCATGGTGGTGGAGAAGCTCCCGGTGGTGGTTCTCCCCTCCGGCAGGGTGCCGGGAAGAGTTCTCCTGATGCTCCCGATCTTAGAAGCGCTGCGGCGGCAGAACAGAGGCGAGATCGCGAAAAAGGGTTCTGTCCTCGAGGGTTCCGGGACGAGAGGGATATATAGGCGAAGGGGGGCAGCCAGAGGCGGAGCAGGGGCCCCAGGCGCCCCCCTGGCGCGGCCAGGGGTGGGGCCGCGCCAGGTGGCCGCCTGGGCCTCCCCTGGCTCCCCTCTGGCCCATCTTTGGTTCTTCGCGAAGCTTCCTGTACGCTGATTTTTCCTATATTTTTCCTGGAATTTTTGGAGCACTTTTAATATGGGGGAAACCTGAAATAGAAAAACAGCAGAAAACAGGAACTGGCACTGTGGTGCACTGAGTTAATAGGTTAGTCCAAATATGATCAAAAGTGTATGGAAGTGCATCAATATCATAGCAATATCACACAAAAGAAGCATGGAGCAAGCAGAAATTATAGATACGTTTTGGACGTATCAATGATGTGCCAGCATTTTTTATAGAACTCCGCCGGGAAGCCATCCGGCCCCGGAGCTTTGTTATTTTTCATTTGGGAAATGGCTTCAAACACCTCTTTCTCCGAAAAAGGGGCAGTCAATATCTCATTCTCCTCATTGACAAGCTGAGGTATATCATCAACCCTCGATTCGTTCAAGGAGACAAAATTATCCTCAGGGGGTCCGAACAACTGTTTATAGTAGTTGGTAATGTATACCTTTAGGCTTTCCTGACCCACAATCGTCCCTTCATCTTGCTCTAGTTGAAAGATTTTCTTCTTTCGATGTTTGCCTTTCGCAATCATGTGAAAGAATTGAGTGTTATCATCTCCCTGGACGAGTTTACGCACTTTAGCCCGCAAGGCCCACTTCAACTCCTCCTCACGTAGCAACTCTTTTAGTCTTAACTCAGCTGCCATCTTAGTTTCCAGCTCACTAGCATCTAAGATGGCACTCTCAGCTTTAATGTCAAGGGCTTCGATAAGTAAAAGGAGCCTTTCCTTTTCAGCCTTATATATCCCCTGAGTATGCTTTGCCCAGCCCCCGAGGAACTGTCTCAAGTGTCTAACTTTATTTTGCCAACCATCATATTGGAACGTCCTCCTACATCTTTCGCCCATTCTCTTGCCACCAGACTCAAAAACCCTTCTCATTCAAACCACGCAATTTCAAAAGAGAAAGGGTGTTTGTTCCCTATATGCGTTGCCTCTCCCAAATCCACTAGTAATGGGGTATGATCCGAGACTCCACGAGAGAGTGCTTGAACCGTCACTAGGGGAAACTTTTGTTCCCATTCAACACTCGCAAGAACCCGATCCAACTTCTCAAACGTCGGGATCGGTAGATTATTGGCCCATGTGAACTTCCGCCCAGAAAGCTCAATCTCACGAAGGTACAGGCTTTCGATAATAGTATTAAACATAAACGACCATCTGCCGTCAAAGTTATCATTGTTTTTTTCCTCCCGCCGACGAATAATATTAAAGTCTCCTCCAACCAGGATCGGGAGCTGCTCGTTCCCACAGATGCGGACTAAATCAGCCAGAAACTCTGGCTTCAATTCCGGCTGCGCAGCCCCATAGACCGCCACCAGGGCCCAATCAAAACCATCTATCTTTGACCGAACCCTAAATTTAACCGCGAAGTCACCCATTACCACATTCCGCACTTCCAAAGATTCGCACTTAACCCCAAGTAAAATCCCACCGGATCTTCCTCTTGGTGGTAAACAGTGCTGATACGTCCAAAACGTATCTATAATTTCTGCTTGCTCCATGCCACTTTTGGGTGATATTGCTATGGTATTTATACACTTCCATACACTTTTGATCATATTTGGACTAACCTACTAATCCAGTGCACCCCAGTGCCAGTTTCTGTTTTCGGCTGTTTTTGTATTTCAGGTTTTCACATTACGAGAACTGTCACGAAAAATCCAGAAAAATTATATAAAAAATCAGCGTTCCAGAACCTACCTTGTGCCCGAAGTACAGCCGGGGGGGGCACCAGGGCCCCAGGCGCCCTGGCGGCGCCCCCCCTGGGCCGCGCCGGGGGGGCGCCTGGGCCCCCCGAGCCCCGTCTGGTGCCCCCCTTTGGCATATATTTAGAGCGTCCTTCGAAACCCTCGGGACGGGAACTCTTTTTCGCGATCTCATCTCTGGTCCGCTGCCGCCGCCGCTTCCAAGATCGGGAGCACCAGGAGAACTCTTCCTGGCACCCTGCCGGAGGGGAGGATCACCATCGGGAGCCTCTCCACCACCATGGACGCCTCCCGGATGAGTTGTGAGTAGTCTCCCTTGGACCATGAGTCCAGGACCAGTAGCTATGTGATGTTCTCCTCCCGTTCTTATGCTTCACTAATTAGTCCTCGTGAGCTGCCCTACATGATCGAGGCACATATGTAATCCTTATGCTGTTGCTATGATGAGTTTGCTGGGATCCGATGGATTATGAGATTATGTTCAGATTGTGATTGAGTAATATATTTGATCTACCTCTTTTATATTTATGTTCATAAGTAATTCTTGCATGTTCTCCGTTGTTATTTATTGCTTTGGCCAAGTAGTAGGTAGTGACTCCAAGAGGGAACGTTATGCTCGATTGTGGGTTCATGCCCCTCGATGACTAGCTTGAGTGACAGAAACATGAGTCTGGGGGATGTGCTGTTGCCACAAGGGGGAAAACAACGGTGCTTGTGCCCGCGGGTGCAAGGATTGTTTACTTTACGCAAAGTTCTTTTAATGCAGTTGTCTGTTGCTTTGAGTTTACACTATGGGTGGGGCTCGCAACTTAATACCAGCGAGATGTTCTGGATAGATATCTCAAGGTGGATGATTAGTAGTAGATATTGATGGATTTCGGTCTACTTACTTTGGCGTACCGCCCATGCTTTGAACCTCAACCTTTCTTGCAATGTAGTCAGCATTGGTTTGCGTTCGTGGTCCTGTCAATTGCCCAGCTGTAATCCGTTTACCTCACATAGCTATTTTATCGGCTTTTGGGAGAGAGACATCACTAGTGAACATCATGAGACTCCGGTCCATATTACCATCATTGATCACATCCGCTATTTACCTTTCGCTATTATTTACTATTGCAAACATTATCTATCACTACTATCATTTGCGTTTAATCCTTTGTGAACTACAAGGCCGGAGGGATTGACAACCTCTCTGTACTCGTTGGGAGCAAAGTTATTTGTATCTGTGTGCAGGTCCACGTTGATTGCTAATATCTGGCGCCGTTAGCAGTTGACACCTACTTGTTGAACCTAGGAGTCTCTGGGGATTCGATCCTTGGCATCTTTGCTAAGGGAAAAACTTCCACAACACTGCATCTCACACCTTCCACCTGGGGTAACCAACGAGGGGTTAGAGGCTCATCAAGGAGTTTTTCTGGCGCCGTTGCTGGGGACTCCACTCTTCAGGATAGGGGAGTTGCATGCTATCTTTTACCTTTGCATTTTAGTCTTGTTAGTTTACCTTCCAGTTTTTGCTTTAGTACCTTTTATCGAAAATCACAAAAATAGTTATCTTGCTTGCTTGCTACTATGGGTTCCACCGAGAACACCAAGTTGTGTGACTTCACTAGTCACAACAACGATGACTTTATCAGCACACCTATCACTACACCTGCCACTTCAGCACCTTCATATGAAATTAAACCTGCTTTACTGAACTTAGTCATGAAAGATCAATTCTCCGGTGCTGGAGATGATGCTGCTTTACACTTAAACAACTTTGTTGAACTTTGTGATATGCAAAAGTACCAAGAAATAGATGGTAATATTGTTAAGCTTAAGCTTTTTCCTTTCTCCTTGAGAGGAGGAGCTAAAATTTGGTTTCAGTCTTTGCCTAGAAATAGCATAGATTCATGGGACAAGTGCAAAGATGCTTTTATCGGAAAATACTATCCACCTGCTAAAATTATCCAACTGAGAAGTAACATAATGAATTTTAAACAATTAGATAATGAACACGTTGCCCAAGCTTGGGAACGTATGAAATCTCTTATCAAGAACTGCCCTACTCATGGTTTGACTACTTGGATGGTTATCCAAACTTTTTATGCAGGCTTGAACTTTACCTCGCGGAACTTGTTAGATTCGGCCGCGGGAGGAACTTTTATGTCAACTACACTTGGTGCTGCCACAAAGCTGCTCGATGAGATGATGACCAACTATTCCCAATGGCACACCGAACGCGCTCCAACAGGTAGGAAGGTAAACCCTGTCGAGGAGATTTCCTCCTTAAATGAAAAAGTTGACTTGATCATGTCTCTACTTTCGAAGCAATCTTCTGTTGATCCTCACGATGTTCCTTTAAATTCTTTGAATGCTCAAGAACAAGTAGATGTGAACTTTATCTCTAGAAACAATTTTAACAACAATGCTTATAGGAGTAACTTTGGTAGCAATCCTAGACCGTTCCCCTCTAATTCTTATGGGAACAATAATGCTTATCCTATCACCAAGAACTCCACTACTGAACTAGAGATTATGCTTAAAGATTTCATAACTACCCAAAAATCCTTTAATAAGAGTGTAGAAGAAAAATTACATAAACTAGATGATCTTTCTTTTAAGGTATACCATTTAGCCAATGAGATAGAATTGCTTAAAATTAAAACTTCTCCTCTTGAGGAGAGGAAGTTCACTCCCATTAATGCTACTCAAGTGAAAATTAATGAAAATATTAGGATGATGGCTAAACTTAAAGAAAGATGGGCTAGAGAAAGGGAGGAAGAAGATAGAATTAAGAGCCTTCCTACCCACCACACTGCTGCTACTATCCAAGTTGTTGAGGATGTTCAAACTCTTAGCACCCAATGTACTCCTGGTCCCATTGGACCTATTAATGGTGATGCTATGACTATAGAAACTACCAAACAAGTGAACCTAAAGGACACTACTACCACTTTACTTGATGCTCGTGACCTTGATTTTGATAATTGCACTCTTACCGAAGTTATTGATTTCCTTCACAAGATGTCTAGAGACCCCCACACTAGCACGCTTAACCTTGCCTTTACAGAGCATATCACTAATGCTCTCATCAAAGCTAGGGAGGAGAAACTTAGAGTAGAAGCCTCCATACCTAGAAAGCTAGAAGATGGTTGGGATCCTATGATAAAAATTAAGTTGAATGACTTCTCTTGCTATGCATTATGTGATGTTGGAGCTAGTACCTCTATTATGCCCAAAAGAATATATGATATGCTTAAATTGAAACCTTATGATTCTTGTTCTTTTGGTGTTCGTCTCATTGATTCTTCCATAAAGAAACCTTTGGGGAGGATCGACGATGTTCTTACCGTTGTTAATGATAATTATGTTCCCGTTGATTTCACTATTATGGATATTGAATGTGATCCTTCATGTCCAATTATTTTGGGACGTCCCTTTTTACGCACCGTTGGTGCTATCATTGACATGAAAGAGGGTAATATAAAATTTCAGTTTCCTCTCAAGAAAGGGATGGAACACTTCCCTCGAAAAAAGATCAAGTTACCTTTTGAGTCTGTTGTACGGGCTAGCTATTCTTTTACTCTTGATAAAACTTGATCTATATGCATTATGCCTAGCTTAAAGGCATAAAAAAAGCGCTTTTGGGAGGCAGCCCACATGAATAAATTTTTATATTTTGCTTTTGTTGTGTCTTGATGTTGTTTACTACAGTAGCATCATCATTGTATCTTTGCTTTTCATATTTGTGCCAAGTATAGCCTCTGATTGCTAGAAAGTTCAAAAGTTTTGAGGTGCTGTCCAGGAAACAGATTCTGTCCTTGGATAGAAAAATTCGTATAAAATCACCAGATCATCTTTTTGGTCTGAATTTTTTCGACAGCGTTCTCTATATAATTGTCTTTCGTGCGTCTGTTCTGAGTTTTTTGATTTGAGTTGCAGAAGTACCCCGAACAAATCATTTACTACCTGCTGTTCTGTTTTTCACAGATTCTGTCCTGTTTTGCCTTTCCTTCATTTTGCAAACCAAGAGCTTGCTTTTTCTTTGCAAAAACCTTTTGGAAATCTTGAGAAACAGTAGAACTTCAAGAATATCTTTATTTCCAGCAAGGAACAATTATTTTATTAAGGGTACTAACCTCGCTAATCAGATTATGATGAGTTATGTATGAAGGGAGTTTTCAAGTGTGCGAGGGAAGATGATAAAAAGATTCAGGAGTGTCAAGCGCTCAAGCTTGGGGATGCCCCCGTGCACCCCCCAAGAAATATTCAAGGAGACTCGAGCCTGTAAGCTTGGGGATGCCCCCGTGCATCCCCTTCTCCATCAACATTATCAGTTCGTCTTTTGTTCCGCTATATTTTTATCACTTCATGTGTTAAGTGCTATGCTTGGAGCGTCTTGCTTTTAGTTTTCTTTTTAGTTTTTCATAACGAGTCGGAAATCAGCGTTCTTTATGTGGGAGAGAAACACGCTCCACTTCTACCTAGAACATAACATAGAATTTTCATGTCTATCTTTGATGTGTGTGTTCTTTGTCTTTTAATAGCTACTATCATATTCAGCTCTTAGTATTCATGCTTATCTTTTCAAAGAGCTTTTGTTTAGTTGGTTGCTTGAACTCTCTTTAATTATCATGCTTATCTTATTAAGAGAGTTTGCTTCCGTTGCATTGGTTAATACGTGCATAATGGCGCTTAGTAATTCAGGTTTTCTTGTGGTTA
>LR738715.1:607767617-607778520 GCA_902687465.1 Secale cereale | reverse complement strand
TGTTGCCACAAGGGGGAAAACAACGGTGCTTGTGCCCGCGGGTGCAAGGATTGTTTACTTTACGCAAAGTTGTTTTAATGCAGTTGTCTGTTGCTTTGAGTTTACACTATGGGTGGGGCTCGCAACTTAATACCAGCGAGATGTTCTGGATAGATATCTCAAGGTGGATGATTAGTAGTAGATATTGATGGATTTCGGTCTACTTACTTTGGCGTACCGCCCATGCTTTGAACCTCAACCTTTCTTGCAATGTAGTCAGCATTGGTTTGCGTTCGTGGTCCTGTCAATTGCCCAGCTGTAATTCGTTTACCTCACATAGCTGTTTTATCGTATTTTGGGAGAGAGACATCACTAGTGAACATCATGAGACTCCGGTCCATATTACCATCATTGATCACATCCGCTATTTACTTTTCGCTATTATTTACTATTGCAAACATTATCTATCACTACAATCATTTGCGTTTAATCCTTTGTGAACTACAAGGCCGGAGGGATTGACAACCTCTTTGTACTCGTTGGGAGCAAAGTTATTTGTATCTGTGTGCAGATCCACGTTGATTGCTAATATCTGGCGCCGTTAGCGGTTGACACCTACTTGTTAAACCTAGGAGTCTCTGGGGATTCGATCCTTGGCATCTTTGCTAAGGGAAAAACTTCCACAACACTGCATCTCACACCTTCCACTTGGGGTAACAAACGAGGGGTTAGAGGCCCATCAAGTGCCAGTCAAACTCCACCCCTCCCGACAACGTGCTAAGAAACTATGGGGTAAAGTTGTCCCGTCACATTTCAGAAAGGGCTATGAAATCTAATTTATAATCAATAGACGCCTCTGCGAGAAACCTTCTTTTAGCCAAGTCTTTAAGACCTCTGCTATTCCAAAAGATTCCTTTCGTATTTCATCATGAAATTTTTTAGATGTTCGAATTCTAGCACTTCTGCATACAGCCGACGTGGGGTAAATCTTACGCTTCCACTTGCGTTTCGGTTTCTTCTGATCTTCTATTCTGACCTCGCTACCATCCTCCCCATCCGCACCCTCCTGGGACGAACCTCCCCGAAAGAGCCTCGGAGAAGACACATCCTCCTCCTCCTCAGTTTCCATGCGAGAGGGTTCAAGGTCCGCACAGAAGCTATCAAGCACATTAACTCCCAGAGAAGCGACCTCAGAACCATTCAAAGGTTGAATGGCCGCCAATTTCCTCATCACCTCTAAAGCCCTATGTGCCTCGAGGTCCAAAATATCGTTAATGGAACTAACTACCTCTCTGTCAGTCCTATCGAGAGATACCCCCAATTGTGTAGCTTTATTAACGATATCTTCATTAGAAAAATGCAAAATAGAATTGTTAATATTAAATGACATACCAGTAGTGGTCTGAAGATCATGAAGCTTGGCCGCCCGCTTGGCGCATCGAGGCTGCATATCATCAACATCTGGCTGGTCCTGTATGCGACAGCTCATCTGTCGACCAACAGAGACAGGATCCGGAATCCCTTCATAAGCGATGATGTCGTCACGGGAGAACCCGCTAGAGGTAAGGCCACCTGCCGTACCCCCCACCGGGCTCATAGGCACTGCCCCGACCGGCGGTGATGCCTGAGTCCTCAATACCGCCGTCGCACCTCCACTGCACACCTGCACAGAGCTCGGGGTGATACGTCCAAAATGCATCACTATTTTATATCGTAATTCATCCTTATTCATTGATATATTTGACATTACGATGATGTGCTTATGTTGTTTTGGCCTATTTTACATAGTTTGCAACTTTCCGGTGCCGAAGCAGCAGACGCAGGATTCAGCGGTAAAAAGTGGATGCTGAGTTGCTGAAGAAGAATACCTCCAAATTACCTGAAAATCGACGGAGGGTATTTTCCAGAAGGATCACAAAGATACGCAAAAGAGCAACCAGAGGGGGCCACAGGGTGCCCAGGCGGCCACCTGGCGTGGCCCCCACCCTGGCCGCGCCGGGAGGGCGCCTGGAGCCCCTGGCCCACTCCAGGCTCCCACCTCTGGCCTATATACTCCTCGTCATCCAAAAACCCTAGAAGGGGGGAGTTTACGGAGTTCCGCCGCCGCTCCATGGCGGAAACCTACAGAGAAGAAAAGCCATCTCCGGCGGGCAGATTTCGCCGGGGAGATCACCTCCCGGAAGGGGAGATCATCGCCATCGTCATCACCATCGTCACGGGCATCATCGAGATCATCATCAACATCATCCCCAACATCAGCACCATCTCCATCTTCATCCAATCTCATCTCACAATTGCAACTTGTGTTGTAATCCGTACTATCTATCCTCTCTACCCTATCGGTGTTGATTACTACTTTGTGGTGAATGCTATTGAGTTTTGTTGGAGAAATATCATTGTGTCCAGATTGTTTATCATCCATCTATCTCCACTGATCATGATCTCTTTTATGTCTTGTGAGTAGTTACTTTAGTTCTTGAGGACAAGGGAGAAGTCTTGTTGCTAGTAGTCATATGATGTTGAAGTAATATGTGTTGTTTGATACTTAAGTTGTGTTGTTATTTTCCTAGTGGTGTTGTGTGAGTCGAACACTCAACACTTCGCCTTATTAAGGACCTAGGGGAATACATTGTGTACAAAGAATGCTTACGGTGGGTTTCCGGAGTGACAGAAACCTGAACCCCAGTTCGCGCGCTTTTGCACAAGGGAACAATGGATCATCGATCGTATTGCTATGGTTAGGCTTTTGCCTTAAATACTATCTTGTATTTGCGGATGCTTGCAAGGTGTTTAATCATAAGAGTGCACTCATCTAAGTCTAGAGGGTGTACTAGCATAGATCCACCCACTCAACACTTATCAACACATCACATAGTACCGGTACGGAATATGGGAAAGCACATGACTACCTCTCCCGTGTGTCCTCAAGAACACTTTAGCCTTTATAAGCTCAGTTGCTAGGCCTCTCCTTTGCTCAGAAAGGATTGGGCCACTTGTTACTCTCCAGTGCCTTTTACTTTGCTCGCTTTTACTTTCCTGTTGCTTATATCAAGAAAACCCCTAAAAAGTTATCTTTCAGTGCTTGCAGTTATTCCTTGCTCAGAATCACTTATCAATACCTTCTGCTCCTCGTTGGGTTCGACACTCTTACTTATCGAAAACGCTGCAATAGATCCCTTACGGTTGTGGGTCATCAAGTACCGTTTTCTGGCGCCGTTACCGGGGAGTGTAGCGCTATTGGTAAGTGAAGCTGGTAAGGAAGTTTTTATATTTCTGTTTTTATTTTGCTATTGCTGCTTTTTGTCCTTATGGACAACCTTGCTATTGGATCGTTTCTTGTGGGAAGACGCCCCACATCTGTGGTGGTTGCTCCTCCCTCTACTGAAATTGTGCCCTATAAAATACCAGCTGGTATTATCGATTATGTTTTGGCTAATCATTATGCAGGAGACAGACATCCCGGTGAACACTTGCTATATCTGTCACAACTATGTTCATTATTTAAGCTTGCAGGTGTATCAATGGAGTTTGTCATGAGGAAATTGTTCTCCGTATCGCTTATAGATAAAGCTTCAGATTGGTATAAGCTTCTCGATAACTCACACTTGCTTGATTGGCAAGAGCTTATGTCTCTCTTTTATACCAAGTTTTATCCTCTTCATGAAATTCATCGAGACGGGAACTATATCTATAACTTTAGGTCTCGTGACGGACAAAGCATTGCTCAAGCTTGGGGGAGATTGAAGTCCCTAATGCTCAGATGTCCTATTCATGAGCTCCCCAAGAAAATTATACTTACAAATTTTTATGCCAGGCTTTCTCGTCGGGATAAGGAGATGCTGGATGCCTCCTCTAGTGGGGTATTTCAGACAAAGAGCGTTGAAGAAAGGTGGGATCTCATTGAAAGGATCCAGAGGAATACCGAAGATTGGGAAATCGATAAAGGTATTGAACCCGCTGTAAATTATGAGCATGATTATATTGAGAGCTATGTGAAAACTGATTACTTCATTGCCTTTTGCTCTAAGATTGGTCTTGATTCCCATCTAATGATTGATTTCTGTAAGGATTTTGCCTCTCACGTTGATTCTTTTAAAAAGAAGAGAGATCAGCATCATGAACCTTTCAAAGAGTTACCTGTTGATATTCATGTTGCTGACCCTATTTTGCCTGCAGTTATATATGAAAAGCCTCCTTTTCCCGAAAGGATAAGGGAGCACTCTCTTGTGACAGGCATAATAAATAAAAGTGAGAGAAGAATTGATGAGCCTGAGGACCAGATCAAGGTCGATCCTCAAGTTGCATTGGTTAAAGACCTTGTTACTAATGATGTTTTGGATTCCAATGTAAATTTTTGTGCTGTTTCCACTAACCTTGTCACAGCCAAGAATAAAGGCCCAATTTCAGGTACTCTAGTAGTATCTGTTAAAATAGGAGATCACAATTATTATGGGCTATGCGATTTGGGATCGAGTGCTAGTGCTATCCCCTATTCACTTTATCAAGAGATCATCGGTGAGATTTCACCTTGTGAACTTGAAGAAGTTGATGTTACCATTCATCTTGCAAACAGAGCAACTATCTCTCCTATCAGAATTGTGAGAGACGTTGAAGTCCTATGTGGAAAGGTAAAATACCCTACCGACTTTCTAGTACTTGGTTCAGTGAGGGACAATTTTTGTCCTATTATTTTTGGTAGACCTTTTCTCAGAACTTGTGGAGCTATAATAGATTGCAAGAAAGGTAAAGTTTCTGTTGAATTCAATGGTGAGCCATATGAATTTAACTTTTCTAAGTTCTCTAAGCAGCCTCGTGGTACCGATTTACCTAGTGATGATAAAATTATTGAAAGTATTGCTTCTATTGCTATTCCCCCTAATGATCCTTTGCAGCAATATATGGAGGACCACGAGAATGATTTGCATATGCAGGAAAGAAATGAACTAGATGTAATATTCTTGAGACAACCTGCTATCCTGAAGCACAACCTTCCGGTTGAACCTTTGGGAATTTTATCAAAACCAAAAGAAGACCTGGTGTTCAATCTTAAACCTCTTCCCGATACGCTCAAGTATGCTTATTTAGATGAAAAGAAAGTATATCCTGTTATTATCAACTCTAACCTTTCAGGATATGAAGAAGAGCGACTATTGGAAGTACTTCGTAAACACCGAGGTGCAATTGGCTATACCCTTGATGACCTTAAGGGGATTAGTCCATCTATATGTCAACATACTATCAACCTTGAGCCCGATGCTAAACCAGTTGTTGATCATCAACGACGGTTGAACCCGAAGATGATGGATGTTGTAAGAACTGAGATTCTCAAGCTTCTAGCCGCAGGTATTATCTACCCTCTAGCTGATAGTAAGTGGGTAAGCCCGGTACATTGTGTTCCTAAGAAAGGAGGTACAACTATGGTTCCTAATGATAAGAATGAACTAATACCTCAGAGAATTATTATTGGATATAGAATGTGTATTGATTACAGGAAGCTGAACAAGGCAACCAGGAAGGATCACTACCCGTTGCCGTTCATCGACCAAATGCTTGAAAGGTTATCCAAAAATACCCACTTTTGTTACCTCGATGGTTATTCTGGCTTCTCTCAAATTCATGTCAACACTGCTGGTCAAGAGAAGACCACTTTTACTTGTCCCTATGGTACTTATGCTTACAGGCGTATGCCTTTTGGTTTATGTAATGCCCCTGCTACTTTTCAAAGGTGTATGTCTGCTATCTTTCATGGTTTCTGTGAGGAGATTGTGGAAGTCTTCATGGACGATTTCTCCGTCTATGGAACTTCCTTTGACCATTGTCTCCACAACCTTAATAATGTTTTGCAGAGATGTGAGGAGACAAATCTGGTACTCAACTGGGAGAAGTGCCACTTCATGGTTAACGAAGGAATTGTTCTTGGTCACAAGATTTCCGAAAGGGGAATTGAGGTGGACGAGGCCAAGATCGAAGCAATTGAGAGGATGCCCTATCCAAGGGACATCAAAGGTATTCGCAGTTTTCTCGGTCATGCTGGTTTCTATAGAAGATTTATTAAAGACTTTTCTAAGACTTCGAGACCCCTCACTAATCTTCTCTAGAAGGACGTTCCTTTTGTATTTGATGAAGATTGTAAGGAGGCTTTTGAAGTTCTTAAGGAAGCTTTAATAACCGCTCCTATAGTACAACCACCTGACTGGAATTTACCTTTTGAGATTATGTGTGATGCTAGTGATTTTGCTGTTGGAGCTGTTTTAGGGCAAAGGTTTGATAAGAAATTGAATGTTATACATTATGCTAGTAAAACCCTTGATAGTGCTCAAAAGAATTATGCTACTACTGAGAAGGAATTCTTAGCTGTAGTGTTTGCTTGTGATAAGTTTAGGCAGTATATTGTTGATTCCAAAGTTATTATTCATACTGACCATGCTGCCATTAAGTACCTTATGACAAAGAAGGATGCCAAGCCAAGACTTATTAGATGGGTACTCCTTCTTCAAGAATTTGATTTGCAGATTGTTGATAGGAAAGGAGAAGACAATCCGGTGGCGGACAATCTTTCAAGGATGGAAGATATACCGCATGATCCCATCCCAGTCAACGACAGTTTTCCAGACGAGCAACTTGCCGTTGTAAAAGTACAATCTCTTTCTGATCCTTGGTTTGCAGATTATGCTAATTTTATCATTGCGAAGTATTTGCCTCCAGGTTTAACATTTCAGAAAAGGAAGAAGTTCTTTCATGATTTGAGGCACTACTTTTGGGATGACCCACATCTTTTCAAAGAAGGTCCAGACGGGATCGTGAGAAGATGCATACCGGAACATGAGCAGAAGGACATTCTCAGACAATGTCATGATAGTCCCTATGGAGGACATCATGCCGGTGAGAGGACCGCACATAAGGTTCTTCAATCAGGTTTTTATTGGCCTACTCTCTTTAAGGATGCTAGAAATTATGTTTTAGCCTGTGATAAATGTCAGAGAGTTGGTAACATTAGTAGAAGGAATGAGATGCCTATGAATTACTCACTAGTGATTGAACCTTTTGATTGCTGGGGTTTTGATTTTATGGGTCCTTTTCCTTCTTCGCACAAGTACACTCACATTTTAGTAGCTGTTGATTATGTGACCAAGTGGGTTGAAGCAATCCCCACTGAAAGTGTTGATCACAAGACATCTTTGAAAATGCTCAAAGATGTGATTTTCCCTAGGTTTGGTGTACCTAGGTATCTCATGACTGATGGAGGATCACACTTCACGCATGGAGCTTTTAGAAAAGCTTTAGCCAAGTACGATGTCAATCATAGAATTGCTTCACCATACCATCCTCAAACTAGTGGGCAAGTTGAGCTCACCAATAGAGAGATCAAGTTGATCTTACAGAAGACAGTTAATAGAAATAGAAAGGACTGGTCAAATAAGTTAGGAGATGCTTTGTGGGCGTATAGAACTGCTTACAAAAACCCCATGGGCATGTCCCCCTATAAGATGGTTTATGTCAAGGCTTGCCATTTGCCATTAGAATTAGAGCACAAAGCTTTCTGGGCTGTTAGAGAGCTTAATGCTGACCCAAAGTTAGCTGGTGAGAAGCGTCTCATGAACTTGACTTCTCTAGATGAGTGGAGAAGTGAAGCTTACGAGAGCGCTAAAATGTTCAAGGAAAAGGTAAAGAAGTGGCATGATAGGAGGATTCTGAAACGTGAATTTAATGTTGGTGATAAAGTTTTGTTGTTTAGATCCCGTTTCAGGTTTTCTCCAGGCAAACTACTTTCCAGGTGGGAAGGGCCATTTCATATTGAAGAAGTCTATCGGTCTGGTGCAATCAAGATTAACAATTTTGAAGGAACCAAACCTCAAGTTGTGAATGGGCAAAGACTTAAGCATTACATAGCAGGAGACCCTGTCAATGTTGATGTGAATATGATATACACAACAACTCACGAAGAACATGTTGCAGCCCTGTTTCAGACACCAGCAGAAGCAGAATAAGAAAAGGTATGTATTACGGTAAGGAAACATCGCGAACCGCCATAAAAGTTCCATATTATGAGTTTTTGCAAAATTAGGAAAATTCTAAGCCTAAGTGGAGCCGGAGACAAGCTCCAGGGGGCCCAGGCGCCCCCCTGGCGCGGCCTACCTCCTGGCCGCGCCGGGAGGCCGCCTAGGCACCCAGGAGTCCGTCTCCGACCCCACTTTAGCTTGTTACCTTCCTTTCTGTGCAGAAATTTTTGCTATATATTTGCCCGGATTGTTCCGGCAACGTATCTCGCGATTTCGTGTGTTTTCTTTTCGATCTGTTTCTGCCAGGGTAAAAAGTTATTGTTAGAGATGTCTTCTTGTGGCTCGAGCGGAGAGGACTTCTTGGGATGGCGTCTACGTCAAGTCCAGAAGGATCTTAATTAAGGGAAGCACGTTGAATGGGCTACCGAAGAAGAGATTGCCGCAAGACAAGCGGAGATGGAGCGCTCCGTGAGGGAGGAAGTCAAGACTATCACTGCCCAACAACAAGGAGGCCCAAGCAATCCCATCATGGTGGGATCTGCCCAACCTCATTATGATCTTTCTCTTAACCTTTCAGGGCCCTCTACTTCACTTGAAGATCAACGTACGCTCTCCACCATCTCCGAGGCATATCGCATCACCAATCAGCTGTGCGAAGATTTCTTTGTACTAAAGGTACAAGTGGAGATCTTGGAGAAGGAAAACCAAACCCTTCGCCGTGTCATAAGAGATTTGAAGAATCAACGTCAACAAGAATGAGGAGTGAAATCTCCTTGGGTAATGGCATCCCCTTGGCTTGTTCCAAGCTTGGGGGAGTGCCGGGTATCTTTATCTTTATCTTTTGTCTTTTAGAGTCAAGTAGAGTCGTATCATGTCTAGGGAGGTTATTATATGAAATAGGTGTGTGCATTGAGGTCTATCACTCCTTCTGTGGAGAGATTGTATCCGTGAGTGTGGAGTAGTCTATGATGGAATATTAATGAGAAGTCTATTGGTTCCTTTGCTGCACTCGGTATTCTCTTCACGCAATCGACCTTATATGATGATTCTTATGGGGAGTATTGACCTTATATCAGGTATGGCTTTGAAAACTTTATTTAATCTTGGCAAACATAGCTTTGGTCATAACAACAAGCATTATTTTCTTAAAGTAGCGACATAGCCAAAACCTTTATGTTATTATGCTTGAAGTGTTATGCTGACAAGGAAGACAACTTGATGTGTTATGCTTATTTTAATGTTTATGCTTTATATTGCTTTGCATCTTAGTCATCATCAATTGTCTGTTCTCTCAAAGCCTTTGCTAGCCTAAACTCTGTACTAAGCGAAATTCTGCTTGTGCATCCATACCCTTAAATCAATACCTTCCATATGAGTCCACCATACCTTCCTATTCGTGGTATTCCACTACCACCTCCTAAAGTATAGAATTTATGTGTTATCCTTGAATGTACAAAATCTTCCATTTTGTGCCCCTGTTTTAGCTCATGAGGAAGTAGTAGTTAATTCATGATCTTTTTAAGTTGGACAAGTTTTACCCCGGGATTGCATGTCTAATCTGCAAACCCCTAATACGAGGAGGAACTGGCATGAGTGCGCCCGGCTCATAAAAGATAATACAACAAACAAACCCTCCTTCACGCTTTGTTCATGAGAAATCAGAAAACTTTTGGCAGTGATAAACAAAGGAGATTAAGGGGATGTGATCGTCCCCGTGCGGGAGCCGTTCCTCGAAACTTGTCCAGTTTGAGAAGTAATTGAGTTATCTATTAACATTCGTTGACAAATCATGCACCTCTCAAAACTTGTTTTCATTCTGTTTGATACACAAAAGAGCAACCAGAGGGGGGCCATAGGGTGCCCAGGCGGCCACCTGGCGCGGCCCCCACCCTGGCCGCGCCGGGAGGGCGCCTGGAGCCCCTGGCCCACTCCAGGCTCCCCCCTCTGGCCTATATACTCCTCGTCATCCAGAAACCCTAGAAGGGGGGAGTTTACGGAGTTCTGCCGCCGCTCCATGGCAGAAACCTACAGAGAAGAAAAGCCATCTCCGGCGGGCAGATTCCGCCGGGGAGATCACCTCCCGGAAGGGGAGATCATCGCCATCGTCATCACCATCGTCACGGGCATCATCGAGATCATCATCAACATCATCCCCAACATCAGCACCATCTCCATCTTCATCCAATCTCATCTCACAATTGCAACTTGTGTTGTAATCCGTTCTATCTATCCTCTCTACCCTATCGGTGTTGATTACTACTTTGTGGTGAATGCTATTGAGTTTTGTTGGAGAAATATCATTGTGTCCAGATTGTTTATCATCCATCTATCTCCATTGATCATGATCTCTTTTATGTCTTGTGAGTAGTTACTTTAGTTCTTGAGGACATGGGAGAAGTCTTGTTGTTAGTAGTCATATGATGTTGAAGTAATATGTGTTGTTTGATACTTAAGTTGTGTTGTTATTTTCCTAGTGGTGTTGTGTGAGTCGAACACTCAACACTTCGCCTTATTAAGGACCTAGGGGAATACATTGTGTACAAAGAATGCTTACGGTGGGTTGCCGGAGTGACAGAAACTGAACCCCAGTTCGCACGCTTTTGCACAAGGGAACAATGGATCATCGATCGTATTGCTATGGTTAGGCTTTTGCCTTAAATACTATCTTGTATTTGCGGATGATTGCAAGGTGTTTAATCATAAGAGTGCACTCATCTTAGTCTAGAGGGTGTACTAGCATAGATCCACCCACTCAACACTTATCAACACATCACATAGTACCGATACGGAATATGGCGAAAGCACATGACTACCTCTCCCGTGTGTCCTCAAGAACACTTTAGCCTTTATAAGCTCAGTTGCTAGGCCTCTCCTTTGCTCAGAAAGGATTGGGCCACTTGTTACTCTCCAGTGCCTTTTACTTT
>LR738715.1:607710493-607725966 GCA_902687465.1 Secale cereale | reverse complement strand
ATTAGACCTCGTGAGCTGCCCTACATGATCGAGGCACATATGTAATCTTTATGTTGTTGCTCTGCTGAGTTTGCTGGGATCCGATGGATTATGAGATTATGTTTAGATTGTGTGTGAGTAATATATTTGATTCACCTCTTTTATATTTATGTTCTTGAGTAATTCTTGCATGTTCTCCGTTGCTATTTATTGCTTTGGCCGAGTAGTAGGTAGTAACTCCAAGAGGGAACGTTATGCTTGATTGTGGGTTCATGCCCCCTGATGACTAGCTTGAGTGACAGAAACATGAGTCTAGGGGATGTGCTGTTGCCACAAGGGGGAAAACAACGGTGCTTGTACTTGCGGGTGCAAGGATTGTTTACTTTACGCAAAGTTCTTTTAATGCAGTTGTCTGTTGTTTTGAGTCTACACTTTGGGAGAGATTCGCAACTTAATACCAGCGAGATGTTCTGGATAGATATCTCAAGGTGGATGATTAGTAGTAGATGCAGATGGATTTTGGTCTACTTGCCTTGGCGTACCGCCCATGCTTTTGAGCCTCTACCTTTCTTTATAGCATAGTTAGCATTGGTTTGCGCACATAATCCTGTCAATTGCCCAGCTGTAATTTGTTTACCTCGCTTTGCTGTTTTAACGTCTTTTGGGAGAGAGACATCACTAGTGAACATCATGGGACCCCGGTCCATATTACCACCACTGATCACACCCGCTATTTACTTCCTGTCTTTATTTCCTAGTTGCAGTCATACCTATCATTATTATCTCTTGTGTTTGATCCTTTGTAAACGACAAGGCCGGAGGGATTGACAACCTCTCTGTACTCGTTGGGAGCAAAGTTATTTGCATCTGTGTGCAGGTCCTGTCAACCGCTAAGTTTCTGGCGCCGTTGACACCTTCTTGTCGACCCTCGGAGTCTCACGGGATTCGATCCTTGGTACCTTTGCCAAGGGAAACTTGCTGCTACGCTACATCTCAAACCTTCCACTTGGGGTAACCAACGAGGGGCGAGAAGCCATCAAGCAAAGTTTCTGGCGCCGTTGCCGGGGACTCCACTCTTCAAGATAGGGGAGTTGCACGCTATCTTATCTTTGCTTTTTAGTCTTGTTAGTTTACCTTGCAGTTTTTGCTTTAGTGTCCTCTATCAAAAATCACAAAAAAATTATTTGCTTTTCTGTTAGCAGTCCTTTCTGTTTAGTCAAGCATGTTAGGACTTGGTACTTTGAGGGAATCAGAAGTTCTAGATTTCCATCAAAGGGATGGAGAAAATATGAAAAAGGCATGGGGCAGAATTTCTGATGCACATATGAGAATTATGCGTTGGATACCTATAAAAATTGTGCTTAGAAATTTTTACCATGGTCTTTTTAAATGGTGTAAACACTCTCTTGATATTATAGCTGAAGGAGATTTCCTAGAGTGTGATGAAGCTAGAGCTCTTGAAATTATACATGGTCTATCTAGTTACTTTGTTTATGATCATGGTTTTGATACTGTCATAGATAGACTTCCTACTATTGAGAAGAGAATGGATGCTCTAGACTTGATGAAGGTAGAGAAACCCAAACCCAATAAGAGGGATATTTTGGAAATAGACAATGATTGGGAGCCTTTTGTTAGGATTAGCATCTCTAATCAAGACTTCCTTGCTTATTGTGATATTGGATCTATGGTTTCTACTATGCCAAAAATTGTTCATGATTCTTTAAAATTTAACATGGACAGATTATCATCCTATCATGAACATGCTAATGGAGATATTTCTGAGATCCAGGGAAGAATAAAAGACGTGCCAGTTACGTTCCTTAAAGGGATTGCAATGGTTGATTTCTTCATCATGAAGCCAAACCAAGGAAATATAGTGCTTGGAAGGGACTTCCTCCGAGCCGTAAAAGGCTTCATCGATATAGGTAAGGGACAAATCCACCTACGCGGGAAGGCAAAAGGTACGTACCCCTTTCCTAGAAGGAACAAGGGTGAACTTGTTGAGGAACCATTTGAAGCAATTTATAACTCCGATTATTATGATGACTTTTGATTCCTCCTTTTTGCATCATGCCTAGCTTAAAGGCATAAAAGAAAGCGCTTTTGGGAGGCAGCCCACAACGAATTAGGATTTATTTTTTTGCTTTTGTTGTGTCTTGATGTTTGTTACTACAGTAGCATCATCATTGTATCTTTTCTTTTCAACTTTGTGCCAAGTTTAGCCTCCGATTGCAAGAAAGTTCAAAAGTTGTGACGTGCTGTCCAGAAAACAGATTCTGTCCTTGGACAGAAAAATTCGTATAAAATCACCAGATCATCTTTTTGATCTGATTTTTTTGACAGCGTGCTCTATACAATTGGCTTTCGGGCGTCTGTTCTGAGTTTTTTGATTTCAGTTGCAGAAGTGCCCCGAAAAAATTATTTACTACCTGCTGGTCTGTTTTTCACAGATTCTGTCCTGTTTTGTCTTTTCATCGTTTTGCAAACCTTGAGCTTGCTTTTTCTTTGCAAAAACCTTTTGGCAATCTTGAGAAACAGTAGCTCTTCAAGATTATCCTTATTTCTAGCAGGGAAAAGTTATTTTATTATGGGCAATAACCTCGCTAATCAGATTATGATGAGTTATGTATGAAGGAATTTATTCAAGTGTGCGAGGGAAGATGATAAAAGAAGATTCAGGAGGGTCAAACGCTCAAGCTTGGGGATGCCTCCATGCACCCCCAAGAAATATTCAAGAAGACTCAAGCGTCTAAGCTTGGGGATGCCCCCATGCATCCCCTTCTCCATCAACAATTATCAGTTCTTCTTTCGTTCCACTGTAATTATCACTTCATGTGTTATGTGCTATGCTTGGAGCGTCTTGCTCTTAGTTTCCTTTTTAGTTTTCTTTAGCTTTGCTTGCTGATCATAACAAGTTAGAACCCAGATTTCTTAGTGTGGGAGAGAAACACGCTCCACTTCAACATAGAACACAACATAGGATTTTCATGCTTATCTTTGCTGTGTGTGTTCTTTGTCTTTCCATAACTGCTGTCATGTTTAGCTCTTAGTTTTCATGCTTTTCTTTTTAAAGAGCTTTTGTTTAGTTGGTTGCTGAACTCTCTTGAGTTTTCATGTTTATCTTGTTAAGAGAGTTTTGCCTGTTGCACTGAGTTGTGTGTCTTAACTTAAAGTAGGTAATTGAGGTTGCTATTTAATTTTAGTAGTAACTTGCAATAGTTTTGAGGTATTGCCATGAGTAATGTCTGAACTTTTGGTGTCAAGAGCTTTAGCCTATTAGTGATAGATGTCGTATTTTGGGCAATCCATGTTTATTTTCGAAAACCTACAAAATAGTTGAGAACTTTAGCTACTAACTGGATCACTAATCTTTGGAGGGATCGAATATTAGAGTACACTCACGTACCATGAGTCGAGGATGCGCAAGGATAACCAAACCCCCATACACTCCTCCTCGGGGTACTTGTCTCTTTGTGAACCTCCTAATTAGATTGAGAGTTACCGATAATAAGTGCATGAGTTCTTCGGACTAATGTGAGTATTCGAAAGTTGACACTTCCACCTAGCCATATTTTTCTAGCCTCTTCGGTACCGTGCATTGCCCTTTCTCACCTCGAGAGTTGGCGCATACTTCGTCGGTGCATCCAAATCCTTGGCACGATACGCTCTGTCATCATAAGCCTCATTATATCCTTCCTCAAAACAGCCACCATACCTACCTAGCAAGGCATTTCCATAGCCTTTCCGAGATACATTGCCATGCAACATCCATCTTCTCATGACTTGATCTTCATGTCATACATGCTTTTTGCTTGATCGATGAGCCGCATGCTAGTTGGGCCTTGCCCTAATCATTGCTACATGACGCGCTAGTATCATTGCATATCCTGCTACACCGGCAGAGGCATACATTTGCATACATCATGATAGTTTCATTTTCTTTATGTTGAGTACTTTTGTAAAGTGTGAAAGATCTTCTATACTTCTTGTAATAAATAGAGTGTTGCCCCTAAAGTGAGGAAAAGATCCCAAAGAGGACAAAATCAAAAGATCCCAAAGAGGACAAATGAGAGTTAAATAGAAAGAGCCATTGAGGCCACAAAAAAATAAAAAAAGAGAAAAAAGAGAAAAAGAAACAAAAAGAGAGAAGGGGGCACACTACTATTCCTTTTGAGAGATCCACACTCGTACTCCATCTTATACCTTGTACTCCATAGAGATTATCATTCATGCATATAGCTATGTGGGGACCTTCACACTATAGAACTTGGCTTGTATATTCCAATGATGAGCCTCCTCAAAAGAGCTCTAGGTCTTCTTGAGCAAGCAAGTTGGATGCACCCCCACTAGTTCCATTGGAGAGCTTACCTTAGCTCATATGTGCTTCCGTTGCATGGCAATCCCTACTCCTCGCATCATATCTATCATTTGGCTTTCTCTCGCCTATGATTGTCCTCATTGATGTGAGCCTTTCACACCTTTTTTGTCTTCCCCCTCTATCACTTTTCTCTCTTTGCCATCCTAAGTGTCAACTTTCTTGCTTACGCTCATCCATTGCATGAGTGCTCAAAATATCGAAAGGGAGTGGATCATTTTGACTTGTACCTGGCTTACGGTCTGGGGATGAGTCAAGATAAGATTCCAAAGAAGACCAAGTGTGAAACTTTAGTAGATTAAGTTCTCCACAATACAAAAACTATGTTTTACTCTCTCATATATCACTATCCCCTTTCTTGCACGCAAACACCATTTGGAGACATTCGAGTCACGACAGCGAGAGCTCTTGCACCTTTATGTTCTTATGTTGCTTGTTACAATGCTAATATAGACTCTTGCTTGTTATGACTTGAATTGAATTACATGCCTTGATTGCTTTACTTAAAAGTTCTTATATGGTTGATAGCATGTCACCACAGAAATTATGCTTGTTATCATTTACCTACTCGAGGACGAGCAGGAATTAAGCTTGGGGATGTTGATACGTCCAAAACGTATCTATAATTTCTGCTTGCTCCATGCCTCTTTTATGTGATATTGCTATGATATTTATGCACTTCCATACACTTCTGATCATATTTGGACTAACCTATTAACTCAGTGCACCACAGTGCCAGTTCCTGTTTTCTGCTGTTTTTCTATTTCAGGTTTCCCCCATATTAAAAGTGCTCTAAAAATTCCGGGAAAAATACAGGAAAAATCAGCGTAATGGGAGCTTCAAGAAAAACCAAAGCAGGGCCAGAGGGGAGCCTGGGGTGGCCCAGGCGGCCACCCGGGGCGGCCCCACCCTTGGCCGCCCAGGGGGGCGCCTGGGGCCCCATCTCCGCCTCTGGTGACCCCCCCTTCGCATATATATTCCTCGCGTCCCGAAACCCTCGAGGACGGAACCCTTTTTCGCGATCTCGCCTCTGTTCCGCCGCCGCCGCGCTTCCAAGATCCGGAGCATCAGGAGAACTCTTCCCGGCACCCTGCCGGAGGGGAGAACCACCACCGGGAGCTTCTCCACCACCATGGACGCTTCCCGGATGAGTCGTGAGTAGTCCACCTTGGACCATGGGTCCAGTAGCTATGTGATGTTCTCCTCCCCTCTTTGTTCTTCATGGTTTAGACCTCGTGAGCTGCCCTACATGATCGAGGCACATATGTAATCTTTATGCTGTTGCTCTGCTGAGTTTGCTGGGATCCGATGGATTATGAGATTATGTTCAGATTGTGTGTGAGTAATATATTTGATTCACCTCTTTTATATTTATGTTCTTGAGTAATTCTTGCATGTTCTCCGTTGTTGTTTATTGCTTTGGCCAAGTAGTAGGTAGTAACTCCAAGAGGGAGCGTTATGCTTGATTGTGGGTTCATGCCCCCTGATGACTAGCTTGAGTGACAGAAACATGAGTCTAGGGGATGTGTTGTTGCCACAAGGGGGAAAACAACGGTGCTTGTACTTGCGGGTGCAAGGATTGTTTACTTTACGCAAAGTTCTTTTAATGCAGTTGTCTGTTGTTTTGAGTCTACACTTTGGGTGGGATTCGCAACTTAATACCAGCGAGATGTTCTGGATAGATATCTCAAGGTGGATGATTAGTAGTAGATGCAGATGGATTTCGGTCTACTTGCCTTTGCGTACCGCCCATGCTTTTGAGCCTCTACCTTTCTTTATAGCATAGTTAGCATTGGTTTACGCACATAATCCTGTCAATTGCCCAGCTGTAATTTGTTTACCTCGCTTTGCTGTTTTATCATCTTTTGGGAGAGAGACATCACTAGTGAACATCCTGGGACCCCGGTCCATATTACCACCACTGATCACACCCGCTATTTACTTCCTGTCTTTATTTCCTAGTTGCAGTCATACCTATCACTATTATCTCTTGTGTTTGATCCTTTGTAAACGACAAGGCCGGAGGGATTGACAACCTCTCTATACTCGTTGGGAGCAAAGTTATTTGCATATGTGTGCAGGTCCTGTCAACCGCTAAGTTTCTGGCGCCGTTGACACCTTCTTGTCGACCCTCGGAGTCTCACGGGATTCGATCCTTGGTACCTTTGCCAAGGGAAACTTGCTGCTACGCTACATCTCAAACCTTCCACTTGGGGTAACCAATGAGGGGCGAGAAGCCATCAACTGCCGCATTCACTTTAAATAGGGCATCGTCTAAATCCGTTGAGACGACACCGTATGAACTTTGGTTTGGCAAGAAACCTAAGTTGTCGTTTCTAAAAGTTTGGGGATGCGATGCTTATGTCAAGAAACTTCAACCTGAAAAGCTCAAACCCAAATCGTAAAAATGCGTCTTCATAGGATACCCTAAGGAAACTATTGGCTACACCTTCTGCCTCAGATCCAAAGGCAAGGTCTTCGTTGCCAAGAATAGATCCTTTCTGGAGAAAGAGTTTCTCTCGCAAGAAGTGAGTGGGAGGAAAGTGTAACTTGATGAGGTGACAGTCACCCCTTCCGAATAGAAAGTAGCGCAGCGCAGGAAGATGTTCCTGTGGTGCATGCACCGACTAGGGAGGAAGTTAATGATGATGATCATGAAGCTTCAGATCAAGTTATTGCTGAACTTCGTAGGTCCACAAGGACACGTTCCGCACCAGAGTGGTACGGCAACCCTGTCCTGGAAATCATGTTGTTAGACAACGGTGAACCTTCGAACTATGAAGAAGCGATGGCGGGCACGGATTCCAACAAATGGCTTGAAGCCATGAAATCAGAGATAGGATCCATGTATGATAACAAAGTATGGACTTTGGTGGACTTGCCCGATGATCGGCACGCCATAGAAAATAAATGGATCTTTAAGAAGAAGACTGACGCGGATGGTAATGTGACCATCTATAAGGCTCGACTTGTCGCTAAAGGTTATCGACAAGTTCAAGGAATTGACTACGACGAGACTTTCTCTCCCGTAGCGATGCTGAAGTCCGTCCGAATCATGTTAGCAATTGCCGCATTCTATGATTATGAGATATGGCAAATGGACGTCAAAACGGCATTCCTTAATGGCTTCCTCAATGAAGAACTGTATATGATGCAGCCAGAAGGTTTTGTCGATCCTGAGAATGCTAACAAGGTATGCAAGTTCCAGCGCTCAATCTATGGGCTGGTGCAAGCATCTCGGAGTTGGAACATTCGCTTTGATGAGGTGATCAAAGCGTTTGGTTTTATATAGACTTGGGGAGAAGCCTGTATATATAAGAAAGTGAGTGGGAGCTCTGTAGCATTTCTCATATTATATGTGGATGATATATTGTTCATCGACATGCAAGTCGTGATTCCCTATTACAAGAACATGATCAATCTCATACATCACATGTATCATTCATCTCATCTTCTTGGCCATATCACATCACATAGCAGATGCTGCAAGAACAAGTTAGACGTCCTCTAATTGTTGTTGCAAGTTTTTACGTGGTTGCTATAGGTTTCTAGCAAGAACGTTTCTTACCTACGCCAAAACCACAACGTGATATGTCAATTTATATTTACCCTTCATAAGGACCCTTTTCATCGAATCCGATCCGACTAAAGTGGGAGAGACAGACTCCCGCTAGCCACCTTATGCAACTAGTGCATGTCAGTCGGTGGAACCTGTCTCACGTAAGCATACGTGTAAGGTCGGTCTGGATCGCTTCATCCCACGATGCAGCCGAATCAAGATTGGACTAGTAGCGGCAAGAGAATTGAACAAAATCAACGCCCACAACTTGTTTGTGTTCTACTCGTGCAAGATGCTACGCAAAAGACCTAGCTCAGATGCCACTGTTCGGGAACGTAGCAGAATTCAAAAAAATTCCTACGCTTCACCAAGATCAATCTAAGGAGTCATCTAGCAACGAGCATAAAAGAGTGCATCTACATACCCTTTGTAGATCGCGAGCGGAAGCGTTCAAGAGAACGTGGATGATGGAGTCGTACTCGTCGTGATCCCTATCACTGATGATCCCAGCGCCGAACGGACGGCACCTCCGCGTTCAACACACGTACGGTACAGCGACGTCTCCTCCTTCTTGATCCAGCAAGGCGGGGAGGTTGATGGAGATCCAGCAGCACGACGGCGTGGTGGTGGATGCAACGGGAAAAGTTGCAGGGCTTCGCCAAGGACCTGCGGTAGGAGGGAGAGGTGTAACGGGGGGGAGAGGCGCCAGGGGCTGAGGTGCGGCTGCCCTCTCTCCCCCCACTATATATAGGGGCCAGGGGGCGCCGGCCCTAGGAGATGGGATCTCCTAGGGGGGCAGCGGCCAGGGGGGAGACTTGCCCCCCAAGGCAAGGGTGGCGCCCCCCACCCCTAGGGTTCCCAACCCTAGGTGCAGGAGGGTGGCCCAAGGGGTGTGCCAGCCCACTATGGGCTGGTCCCCCTCCACCTACGGCCCATGGGGCCCTCCGGGATGGGTGGCCCCACCCGGTGGACCCCTGGGACCCTTTCGATGGTCCCGGTACACTACCGGTGACCCCCGGAACTCTCCCGATGGCCGAAACTGGACTTCCTATATATAATTCTTTACCTCCGGACCATTCCGGAACTCCTCGTGGCATCCGAGATCTCATATGGAACTCCGAACAGCATTTGGGTTACCGTGTGCATATATCTCTACAACCCTAGCGTCACCGAACCTTAAGTGTGCAGACCCTACGGGTTCGGGAGACACGTAGACATGACCGAGACGACTCTCCGATCAATAACAATCAGCGGGATCTGGATACCCATGTTGGTTCCTACGTGTTCCTCGATGATCTCATCAGATGAACCACGATGTCAAGGATTCACTTAATCCCGTATGCAATTTCCTTTGTCTACCGGTATAGTACTTGCCCGAGATTCGATCGTCGGTATATCGATACCTTGTTCAATCTCGTCATGGCAAGTCTCTTTACTCGTTCCGTAAGACATCATCCCGTGACTAACTCCTTAGTCACATTGAGCTCATTATGATGATGTCTTACCGAGTGGGCCCAGAGATACCTCTCCGTCATACGGAGTGACAAATCCTAGTCTCGGTTCGTGCCAACTCAACAGACAATTTCTGAGATACCCGTTGCATACCTTTATAGCCACCCAGTTACATTGTGACGTTTGGCACACCCAAAGCATTCCTACGGTATCAGGGAGTTGCACAACCTCATGGTCTAAGGAACAAATACTTAGCATTGGAAAAGCTTTAGCATTACGAACTACACGATCTTGTGCTAGGCTTAGGATTGGGTCTTGTCCATCACATCATTCTCCTAATGATATGATCCCGTTATCAATGACATCCAATGTCCATGGCCAGGAAACCGTGACCATCTGTTGATCAACAAGCTAGTAACTAGAGGCTTACCAGGGACACGTAGTGGTCTATGTATTCACACATGTATCATTGTTTCCGTACAATACAATTCAAGCATGAATAACAAGCAATTATCATGAACAAGGAAATATAATAATAACCATTTTATTATTGCCTCTAGGGCATATTTCCAAGAGTCTCCCACTTGCACTAGAGTCAATAATCTAGTTACATTGTGATGAATCGAACACCCATAGAGATCTGGTGTTGATCATGTTTTGCCCGTGGAAGAGGTTTAGTCAATGGATCTACGACATTCAGATCCGTATGCACTTTGCAAATATCTATGTCTCCATCTTGAACATAATTCCGGATGGAGTTGAAACGACACTTGATGTGCTTGGTCTACTTGTGAAACCTGGGCTCCTTGGCAATGGAAATGGCTCCAGTGTTGTCATAGAAGAGAGTCATCGGGCTTGACGCGCTTGGAATGACTCCTAGGTCGGTGATAAACTCCTTCATGCAGACTCCTTCCTACGCTGCTTCGCAAGCAGCTATGTACTCCGCTTCACATGTAGAATGCGCCACGACGCTCTGCTTGCAACTGCACCAGCTGACTGCCCCTCCATTCAAAATATACACATATCCGGTTTGTGACTTAGAGTCATCCAGATCTGTGTCGAAGCTAGCATCGACGTAACCCTTTACGACGAGCTCTTCATCACCTCCATAAACGAGAAACATATCCTTAGTCCTTTTCAGGTACTTCAGGATGTTCTTGACCACTGTCCAGTGTTCCATACCGGGATCACTTTGGTACCTCCCTACCAAACTTATGGCAAGGTTCACATCAGGTCTGGTACACAGCATGGCATACATGATAGAACCTATGGCTGAGGCATAGGGGATGACACTCATCTTTTCTCTATCTTC
Organism: Secale cereale; assembly: GCA_902687465.1. Lineage (NCBI taxonomy): Eukaryota > Viridiplantae > Streptophyta > Magnoliopsida > Poales > Poaceae > Secale > Secale cereale. The sequence goes on along the minus strand of LR738715.1, from coordinate 607,715,286 downwards.
CGCCGTGGTCAGGGATTGAGCCGTGCTCAATCTCATACCTTGCAATACAGGCAAGAACCCTTTCTTGGACTGTTCCATATTGAACTTCTTCAATATCTTATCAAGGTATGTGCTTTGTGAAAGACCAATGAGGCATCTCGATCTATCTCTATATATCTTGATGCCTAATATGTAAGCAGCTTCTCCAAGGTCCTTCATCGAAAAACTCTTATTCAAGTAGGCCTTAATGCTTTCCAAGAATTCTATATCATTTCCCATCAGCAGTATATCATCCACATATATATGAGAAATGCTACAGAGCTCCCAGTCACTTTCTTGAAAATAGATGCTTCTCCCCAAGTCTGTATAAACCCAAACGCTTTGATCACATCATTAAAGCGAATATTCCAACTCCGAGATGCTTGCACCAGCCCATAGATAGAGCGCTGGAGCTTGCATACCTTGTTAGCATTCTCAGGAACGACAAAACCTTCCGGCTGCACCATATACAGTTCTTCCTTTTGGAAGCCATTAAGGAATGCCGTTTTGGCGTCCATTTTCCATATCTCATAATCATAGTATGTGGCAATTGCTAACATGATTCGAACGGACTTCAGCATCACTACGGGAGAAAAAGTCTCGTTGTAGTCAATCCCTTGAACTTGTCGATAACCTTTAGCGACAAGCCGAGCCTTATAGATGGTCACATTACCATCCGCGTTAGTCTTCTTCTTAAATATCCATTTATTTTCTATGGCGTGCCGATCATCGGGCAAGTCCACCAAAGTCCATACTTTGTTTTCATACATGGATCCTATCTCGGATTTCATGGCTTCAAGCCATTTGTTGGAATCCGGGCCCGCCATCGCTTCTTCATAGTTCGAAGGTTCATCGTTGTCTAACAACATGATTTCCATGACAGGGTTGCCGTACCACTCTGGTGCGGAACGTGTCCTTGTGGACTTTCGAAGTTCAGTAGTAACTTGATCTGAATCTTCATGATCATCATCATTACCTTCCTCCCTAGTCGGTGCAGGCACCTCGGGAACAATTTCCCGCGCTACGCTACTTTCCGGTTCGGAAGGGGTGACTGTCACCTCATCAAGCTCTACTTTCATCCCACTTACTTCTTTCGAGAGAAACTCTTTCTCCAGAATAGATCCATTCTTGGCAACGAAGATCTTGCCTTCGGATCTGAGGTAGAAGGTGTACCCAATTGTTTCCTTTGGGTATCCTATGAAGACGCATTTTTCCGATTTGGGTTCGAGCTTTTCAGGTTGAAGTTTCTTGAAATAAGCATCGCAACCCCAAACTTTCAGAAACGACAGCTTAGGTTTCTTGCCAAACCAAAGTTCATACGGTGTCGTCTCAATGGATTTTGACGGAGCCTTATTTAAAGTGATTGCGGCAGTCTCTAAAGCATATCCCCAAAAAGATAGCGGTAAGTCGGTGAGAGACATCATAGATCGCACCATGTCCAACAGAGTACGATTTCGACGTTCGGACACACCATTACGCTGAGGTGTTCCAGGCGGTGTCAATTGTGAAACAATTCCACAGTTTCTTAAGTGCGTGCCAAATTCGTGACTTAAATATTCGCCCCCACGATCCGATCGCAAGAACTTTATTTTCTGTCACGTTGATTCTCGACCTCATTCTGAAATTCCTTGAACTTTTCAAAGGTCTCAGACTTTTGTTTCATCAAGTAGACATACCCATATCTACTCAAGTCATCTGTGAGGGTGAGAACATAACGGTAGCCTCCGCGAGCTTCAACACTTATTGGACCGCACACATCGGTATGTATGATTTCCAATAAGTTGGTCGCTCGCTCCATTGTTCCGGAGAACGGAGTCTTGGTCATCTTGCCCAAGAGGCATGGTTCGCACGTGTCAAATGATTCATAATCAAGAGACTCTAGAGTCCATCTGCATGGAGCTTCTTCATACGTTTGACGCCAATATGACCAAGGCGGCAATGCCACAAGTATGTGGGACTATCATTATCAACTTTACATCTTTTGGCATTCACACTATGAATATGTGTAACATCACGTTCGAGATTCATCAAGAATAAACCATTGACCAGCGGGGCATGACCATAAAACATATCTCTCATATAAATAGAACAACCATTATTCTCGGATTTAAATGAGTAGCCATCTCGCATTAAACGAGATCCAGATACAATGTTCATGCTCAAAGCTGGTACTAAATAACAATTATTAAGTTTAAAACTAATCCTGAGGGTAGATGTAGAGGTAGCGTGCCGACGGCGATCACATCGACCTTGGAACCATTCCCGACGCGCATCGTCACCTCATCCTTCGCCAATCTCCGCTTATTCCGCAGCTCCTGCTTTGAGTTACAAATGTGAGCAACTGCACCGGTATCAAATACCCAAGAGCTACTACGAGCACTGGTAAGGTACACATCAATAACATGTATATCATATATACCTTTGACGTTGCCGGCCTTCTTATCTGCTAAGTATTTGGGGCAGTTCCGCTTCCAGTGACCCGTTCCCTTGCAATGAAAGCACTCAGTTTCAGGCTTGGGTCCATTCTTTGGCTTCTTCCCGGCAACTGGTTTACCGGGTGCGGCAACTCCTTTGCCGTCCTTCTTGAAGTTCTTCTTACCCTTGCCTTTCTTGAACTTAGTGGTTTTATTGACCATCAACACTTGATGTTCTTTCTTGATATCCACCTCCGCTGATTTCAGCATTGAATACACCTCGGGAATGGACTTCTCCATCCCTTGCATATTGAAGTTCATCACGAAGCTCTTGTAGCTAGGTGGGAGCGACTGAAGGATTGTGTCAACGACCGCTTCATCTGGGAGATTAATTCCCAACTGAGACAAGCGACTATGCAACCTAGACAATTTGAGTATGTGCTCGCTGACAGAACTATTCTCCTCCATCTTACAACTGTAGAATGCGTCGGAGACGTCATATATCTCGACTCGGGCATGAGCTTGGAAAACCATTTTCAGCTCTTGGAACATCTCATATGCTCTTTGGTGCTCAAAATGCTTTTGGAGCCCCGATTCTAAGCTGTAAAGCATGCCGCACTGAACCAGGGAGTAATCATCACAACGTGACTGCCAGGCGTTCATAACGTCTTGGGCTGCCGGGAAAACGGGTGCATCACCTAGCGGTGCTTCAAGGACATATGATTTCTTAGCAGCTATGAGGATAATCCTCAGGTTACGGACCCAATCCGTATAGTTGCTACCATCATCTTTCAGCTTGGTTTTCTCTAGGAACGCGTTGAAGTTGAGGGCAACATGAGCGTGGGCCATTTGATCTACAAGACGTTTTGTAAAGATTTTAGACTAAGTTCATGACAATTAAGTTCATCTAATCAAAAATTAATGAACTCCCACTCAGGTTGACATCTCTCTAGTCATCTAAGTGATACATGATCCGAATCGACTAGCCCGTGTCCGGTCATCACGTGAGACGGACTAGGCATCAACGGTGAACCTCTTCATGTTGATCGTATCTTCTATACGACTCATGTTCAACCTTTCGGTCTTCCATGTTCCGAGGCCATGTATGCCCATGCTAGGCTCGTCAAGTGAACCCTAAGTGTATTGCGTGTGTAAATCTGGCTTACACCCGTTGTATGCGAACGTTAGATCCTATCACACCCGATCATCACATGGTGCTTCGGAACAACGATCCTTAGCAACGGTGCACAGTTAGGGGGAACAAAATTCTTGAAATTTTAGTGAGAGATCATCTTATTTACTACTGTCGTTCTAAGAAAATAAGATGCATCAACATGATTAACATCACATGCAATCAAATAAAGTGACATGATATGGCCAATATCATTTTGCTCCTTTGATCTTCATCTTCGGGGGCACCATGATCATCCTTGTCACCGGCATGACACCATGATCTCCATCATCGTGTCTTCATGAAGTCGTCTCGCCAAAAATTACTTCTACTACTATGGCTAACGTTTAGCAATAAAGTAAAGTAATTACATGGCGTTATTCAGTGACACGCAGGTCATACAATAAAATAAGACAACTCCTATGGCTCCTGTCGGTTGTCATACTCATCGACATGCAAGTCATGATTCCCTATTACAAGAACATGATCAATCTCATACATCACATATATCATTCATCTCATCTTCTTGGCCATATCACATAACATAGCACATGCTGCAAGAACAAGTTAGACGTCCTCTAATTGTTGTTGCAAGTTTTTACGTGGTTTCTATAGGTTTCTATCAAGAACGTTTCTTACCTACGCCAAAACCACAACGTGATATGTCAATTTCTATTTACCCTTCATAAGGACCCTTTTCATCGAATCCGATCCGACTAAAGTGGGAGAGACAGACACCAGCTAGCCACCTTATGCAACTAGTGCATGTCAGTCGATGGAACCTGTCTCACGTAAGCGTACGTGTAAGGTCGGTCCGGGCCGCTTCATCCCACGATGCCTCCGAATCAAGATTGGACTAGTAGCGGCAAGAGAATTGAACAAAATCACGCCCACAACTTGTTTGTGTTCTACTCGTGCAAGATGCTACGCAAAAGACCTAGCTTAGATGCCACTGTTGGGGAACGTAGCAGAATTCAAAAAATTTCCTACGCTTCACCAAGATCAATCTAAGGAGTCATCTAGCAACGAGCATAAAAGAGTGCATCTACATACCCTTTGTAGATCGCGAGCGGAAGCGTTCAAGAGAACGTGGATGATGGAGTCGTACTCGTCGTGATCCCTATCACCGATGATCCCAGCGCCGAACGGACGGCACCTCCGCGTTCAACACACGTACGGTGCAGCGACGT
>LR738715.1:607700165-607710321 GCA_902687465.1 Secale cereale | reverse complement strand
ATATAGGGGCCAGGGGGCGCCGACCCTAGGAGATGGGATCTCCTAGGGGGGGCGGCGGCCAGGGGGGAGACTTGCCCCCCAAGGCAAGGGTGGTGCCCCCCACCCCTAGGGTTCCCAACCCTAGGCGCAGGAGGGTGGTCCAAGGGGGTGCGCAGCCCACTATGGGCTGGTCCCCCTCCCCCTACGGCCCATGGGGCCCTCCGGGATGGGTGGCCCCACCCGATGGACCCCCGGGATCCTTCCGGTGGTCCCGGTACACTACCGGTGACCCCCGGAACTCTCCCGATGGCCGAAACTGGACTTCCTATATATAATTATTTACCTCCGGACCATTCCGGAACTCCTCGTGACGTCCGGGATCTCATCCGGGACTCCAAACAACATTCGGGTTACCGTGTGCATATATCTCTACAACCCTAGCATCACCGAACCTTAAGTGTGTAGACCCTACGGGTTCGGGAGACACGTAGACATGACCGAGACGAATCTCCGGTCAATAACCATTAGCGGGATCTGGATACCCTTGTTGGTTCCTACGTGTTCCTCGATGATCTCATTGGATGAACCACGATGTCAAGGATTCACTTAATCCCGTATGCAATTCCCTTTGTCTATCGGTATAGTACTTGCCCGAGATTCGATCGTCGGTATACCGATACCCTGTTCAATCTCGCCATGGAAAGTCTCTTTACTTGTTCCGTAATACATCATCCCGTGACTAACTCCTTAGTCACATTGAGCTCATTATGATGATGTCTTACCGAGTGGGCCCAGAGATACCTCTCCGTCATACGGAGTGACAAATCCTAGTCTCGGTTCGTGCCAACTCAACAGACACTTTCAGAGATACTCGTTGCGTACCTTTATAGCCACCCAGTTACGTCGTGACGTTTGGCACACCCAAAGCATTCCTACGGTATCCGGGAGTTGCACAACCTCATGGTCTAAGGAACAGATACTTAACATTGGAAAAGCTTTAGCATTACGAACTAGACGATCTTGTGCTAGGCTTAGGATTGGGTCTTGTCCATCACATCATTCTCCTAATGATGTGATCCCGTTATCAATGACATCCAATGTCCATGGCCAGGAAACCGTGACCATCTGTTGATCAACGAGCTAGTAACTAGAGGCTTACCAGGGACATGTAGTGGTCTATGTATTCACACATGTATCATTATTTCCGTAAAATACAATTCAAGCATGAATAACAGACAATTATCATGAACAAGGAAATATAATAATAACCATTTTATTATTGCCTCTAGGGCATATTTCCAATAGGGAAATGATGTAGAACTCTTGGAAAGCATAAAGGCGTACTTGAATAAGTGTTTTTCAATGAAGGACCTTGGAGAAGCTGCTTACATATTAGGCATCAAGATCTATAGAGATAGATCGAGACGCCTCATTGGTCTTTCACAAAGTACATACCTTGACAAGATATTGAAGAAGTTCAATATGTATCAGTCCAAGAAAGGGTTCTTGCCTATATTGCAAGGTATGAGATTGAGCATGGCTCAATGCCCGACCTCGGCAGAAGATAGAGAAAAGATGAGTGTCATCCCCTATGCCTCGGCCATAGGTTCTTTTATGTATGCCATGTTGTGTACCAAACCTGATGTGAACCTTGCCATAAGTTTGGTGGGGAGGTACCAAAGTGATCCCTGTATGGAACACTGGACAACGGTCAAGAACATCCTGAAGTACCTGAAAAGGACTAAGGATATGTTTCTCGTTTATGGAGGTGACGAAGAGCTCGTCGTAAAGGGTTACGTCGATGGTAGCTTCGACACGGATCTGGATGACTCCAAGTCACAAACCGGATACGTGTATATTTTGAATGGTGGGGCAGTCAGCTGGTGCAGTTGCAAGCAAAGCGTTGTGGCGGCATCTACAAGTGAAGAGGAGATATAGCTGCTTCCGAAGCAGTGCAGGAAGGAGTCTGGATGAAGGAGTTCATCACCGACCTAGGAGTTATTCCAAGTGCGTCGGGCCCGATGACTCTCTTCTGTGAGAACACTGGAGCTATTGCCATTGCCAAGGAGCCCAGGTTTCACAAGAAGACCAAGCACATCAAGCGTCGTTTCAACTCCATCCGAAATTATATTCAAGATGGAGACATAGATATTTGTAAAATGCACACGGATCTGAATGTCGCAGATCCGTTGACTAAACCTCTTCCACGAGCAAAACATGATCAACACCAAAACTCTATGGGTGTTCGATTCATCACAATGTAACTAGATTATTGACTCTAGTGCAAGTGGGAGACTGTTGGAAATATGCCCTAGAGGCAATAATAAAATGGTTATTATTATATTTCCTTGTTCATGGTAATTGTCTATTGTTCATGCTTTAATTGTATTATCCGGAAACAGTAATACATGTGTGAATACATAGACCACAACGTGTCCCTAGTAAACCTCTAATTACTAGCTCGTTGATCAACAGATGGTTACGGTTTCCTAACCATGGACATTGGATGTCATTGATAACGGGATCACATCATTAGGAGAATGATGTGATGGACAAGACCCAATCCTAAGCCTAGCACAAGATCGTGTAGTTCGTATGCTAAAGCTTTTCCAATGTCAAGTATCCTTTCCTTAGACCATGAGGTTGTGCAACTCCCAGATACCATAGGAATACTTTGGGTGTGCCAAACGTCACAACGTAACTGGGTGGCTATAAAGGTACACTACGGGTATTTCTGAAAGCATCTGTTGGGTTGGCACGAACCGAGACTGGGATTTGTCACTCCGTATGACGGAGATGTATCTCTGGGCCAATCGGTAATACATCATCATAATGAGCTCAATGTGACTAAGGGGTTGGTCACGGGATGATGTGTTATGGAACGAGTAAAGATACTTGCCATGACGAGATTGAACAAGGTATTGGTATACCGACGATCGAATCTCGGGCAAGTACTATAATGATAGACAAAGGGAATTGCGTATGTGATTGATTGAATCCTCGACATCATGGTTCATCCGATGAGATCATCGTGGAGCATGTGGGAGCCAACATGGGTATCCAGGTCCCGCTGTTGCTTATTGACTTGAGAGTCGTCTCGGTCATGTTTGCATGTCTCCCGAACCCGTAGGGTCTACACACTTAAGGTTTGGCGATGCTAGGGTTGTAGAGATATAAGTATGCGGTAACCCGAAAGTTGTTCGGAGTTCTGGATGAGATCCCGGACGTCACGAGGAGTTCCGGAATGGTCCGGAGGTAAAGATTTGTATATAGGAAGTCCAGTTTCGGCCATCGGGAAAGTTTCGGGGGTCACCGGTATTGTACCGGGACCACCGGAAGGGTCCCGGGGGTCCACCGGGTGGGGCCACCTATCCCGGAGGGCCTTATGGGCTGAAGTGGGAAAGGGAACCAGCCCCTGGTGGGCTGGTGCGCCCCCCATGGGCCTCCCCTGCGCCTAGGGTTGGAAAACCTAGGGGTGGGGGGCGCCCCACCTGCCTTGGGGGGCAAGTCCCCCCCCCCCGACCGCCCCCCTTGAGATTGGATATCTAGGGGGCCGGCGCCCCCCAGGGACCCTATATAAAGTGGGGGGGAGGGAGGGCAGCCGCACCCTAAGCCCTGGCTCCTCCCTCTCCCTCCCATGACACCCCTTCCTCTTCCCGTAGCGCTTGGCGAAGCCCTGCTGGAATCCCGCTACTTCCACCACCACGCCTCGTGTTGCTGGATCTCCATCAACCTCTCCTCCCCCCTGGCTGGATCAAGAAGGAGGAGACGTCTCCGCTCCGTATGTGTGTTGAACGCGGAGGTGTCGTCCGTTCGGCGCTAGGTCATCGGTGATTTGGATCACGAGTACGACTCCATCAACCCCGTTCTCTTGAACGCTTCCGCGCGCGATCTACAAGGGTATGTAGATGCACTTCCCTCTCCCTCGTTGCTAGATAACTCCATAGATTGATCTGGGTGATGCGTAGAAAATTTGAAAATTCTGCTACATTCCCCAACATTAGTTTCTTTTGATGAGCTTTCATACACTTATAGCACTAGTGCATATGTTGCATGGCAATCCCTACTCACTCACATTGATATCTATTAATGGGCATCTCCATAGCCCATTGATACGCTGATACGTCCAAAACGTATCTATAATTTCTGCTTGCTCCATGCCTCTTTTGTGTGATATTGCTATGATATTTATGCACTTCCATACACTTTTGATCATATTTGGACTAACCTATTAACTCAGTGCACCACAGTGCCAGTTCCTGTTTTCTGCTGTTTTTCTATTTCAGGTTTCCCCCATATTAAAAGAGCCCTAAAAATTCCGGGAAAAATACAGGAAAAATCAGCGTATCGGGAGCTTCCAGAAAAACCAAGGCAGGGCCAAAGGGGAGCCTGGGGGGCCCAGGCGGCCACCCGGCGCGGCCCCACCCCTGGCCGCGCCACGGGGCGCCTGGGGCCCCACCTCCGCCTCTGGTGACCCCCTTTGGCATATATATTGATCGCGTCCCGAAACCCTCAGGGACGGAACCCTTTTTCGCGATCTCATCTCTGTTCTGCCGCCGCCGCGCTTCCAAGATCGGGAGCACCACCACCGGGAGCTTCTCCACCACCATGGACGCTTCCCGGATGAGTTGTGAGTAGTCCCCCTTGGACCATGGGTCCATGACCAGTAGCTATGTGATGTTCTCCTTCCCTCTTTGTTCTTCATGGATTAGACCTCGTGAGCTGCCCTACATGATCGAGGCACATATGTAATCTTTATGCTGTTGCTCTGCTGAGTTTGCTGGGATCCGATGGATTATGAGATTATGTTCAGATTGTGTGTGAGTAATATATTTGATTCACCTCTTTTATATTTATGTTCTTGAGTAGTTCTTGCATGTTCTCCGTTGCTATTTATTGCTTTGGCCGAGTAGTAGATAGTAACTCCAAGAGGGAACGTTATGCTTGATTGTGGGTTCATGCCCCTCGAGGACTAGCTTGAGTGACAGAAACATGAGTCGAGGGGATGTGCTGTTGCCACAAGTGGGAAAACAACGGTGCTTGTACTTGCGGGTGCAAGGATTGTTTACTTTACGCAAAGTTCTTTTAATGCAGTTGTCTGTTGCTTTGAGTTTACACTTTGGGTGGGACTCAAAATTAATACCAGCGAGATGTTCTGGATAGATATCTCAGGGTGGATGATTAGTAGTAGATGCAGATGGATTTCGGTCTACTTGCCTTGGCGTACCGCCCATGCTTTTGAGCCTCTATCTTTATTTACAGCATAGTTAGCATTGGTTTGCGCACATAATCCTGTCAATTGCCCAGCTGTAATTTGTTTACCTCGCTTAGCTGTTTTATCGTCTTTTGGGAGAGAGACATCACTAGTGAACATCATGGGACCCCGGTCCATATTACCATCACTGATCATACCCGCTATTTACTTCCTGTTCTTATTTCCTAGTTGCAGTCATACCTATCATTATTATCTCTTGCGTTTGATCCTTTGTAAACGACAAGGCCGGAGGGATTGACAACCTCTCTGTACTCGTTGGGAGCAAAGTTATTTGTATCTGTGTGCAGGTCCTGTCAAGCAAAAGTTTCTGGCGCTATTGACACCTTCTTGTCGACCCTCGGAGTCTCACGGGATACGATCCTTGGTATCTTTGCCAAGGGAAATTTGCCACTACGCTACATCTCAAACCTTCCACTTGGGGTAACCAACGAGGGGCGAGAAGCCATCAAGCAAAGTTTCTGGCGCCGTTGCCGGGGACTCCACTCTTCAAGATAGGGGAGTTGCACGCTATCTTTTATCTTTGCTTTTTAGTCTTGTTAGTTTACCTTTCAGTTTTGCTTTAGTGTCCCTTACCAAAAATCACAAAAATAGTTATCTTGCTTGCTGCTGCTATGGGTTCCACCGAGAACACCAAGTTGTGTGACTTCACTAGTCATAACAACAATGACTTTATCTGCGTGCCTATTACTACACCTGCCACTTCAGCACCCTCTTATGAAATTAAACCTGCTTTACTGAACCTAGTTATGAAAGATCAATTCTCCGGTGCTGGAGATGATGCTGCTTTGCACTTAAATAATTTTGTTGAACTTTGTGATATGCAAAAGTACTGAGAAATAGATGGTGATATTGTTAAGCTTAAGCCTTTTCCTTTCTCCTTGAGAGGAGGAGCTAAAATCTGGTTTCAATCCTTGCCTAGGAATAGCATAGGTTCTTGGGACAAGTGCAAGGATGCCTTTATTGGGAAGTACTATCCCCCTGCTAAAATTATCCAACTAAGGAGTAACATAATGAATTTTAAACAATTGGATAATGAACACGTTGCCCAAGCTTGGGAACGCATGAAATCTCTTGTCAAGAACTGCCCTACTCATGGTTTGACTACTTGGATGGTTATCCAAACTTTTTATGCAGGCTTGAACTTTACCTCGCGGAACTTGTTAGATTCGGCCGCGGGAGGAACCTTTACGTCAACTACACTTGGTGCTGCCATGAAACTTCTCGATGAGATGATGACCAACTATTCCCAATGGCACACCGAACACGCTCCAACAGGTAGGAAGGTAAACTCTGTCGAGGAGATTTCCTCCCTAAATGAAAAAGTTGACTTGATCATGTCTCTACTTTCCAAGCAATCTTCTATTGATCCTCGTGATGTTCCTTTAAATTCTTTGATTGCTCAAGATCAAGTAGATGTGAACTTTATCTCTAGAAACAATTTCAATAACAATGCTTATAGGAGTAATTTTGGTAGCAACCCTAGACCGTTCCCCTCTAATTCCTATGGGAACAACAATGCTTATCCTAGCACCAAGAACTCCACTTCTGAACTAGAGATTATGCTTAAAGACTTTATCACTACCCAAAAAGCCTTCAATAAGAGTGTAGAAGAAAAACTAAACAAACTAGATAATCTCTTTTCGAAGGTAGACAATTTAGCCAATGAGGTAGAGTTGTTTAAAATTAGAACTTCTCCTCTTGAGGAGAGGAAGACCACTCCTATGAATGCTATTCAAGTGCAAATTAATGAAAACATTAGGATGATGGCTAAACTTAAAGAGAGATGGGCTAGAGAAAAGGAGGAAGAAGATAGAATTAAGAGCCTTCCTACCCACCACACTGTTGCTACTATCCAAGTTGTTGAGGATATCCAAACTCTTAGCACCCAATGCACTCCTAGTCCCATTGGACCTATTAATGGTGATGCTATGACCTCAACCGTAGAAGAAACTCCTATGATCATAGAAGCTACCAAACAAGTGAGCCTAAAGGACACCACTACCACTTTACTTGATAGTAGTGACCTTGATTTTGATAATTGTAGCCTCTCAGAAGTTGTCACCTTTTTACAAAGAATGTCTAAAGATCCCCACACTAGCACACTTAATCTTGCCTTCACAGAGCATATCACTAATGCTCTTATCAAAGCTAGGGAGGAGAAGCTTATGGTAGAAGCCTCCATACCTAGAAAGCTAGAAGATGGTTGGGATCCTATGATTAAAATTAAGTTGAATAACTTCTCTTGCTATGCTTTATGTGATGTTGGAGCTAGTACCTCCGTTATGCCCAAAAGAATGTATGATATGTTTAAATTGAAATCTTTTGATCCTTGTTCTTTTGGTGTTCGTCTTGTTGATTCTTCCGTAAAGAAACCTTTGGGGAAGATCGACAATGTTCTTATCGTTGTCAATGACAATTATGTTCCCGTTGATTTTACTATTATGGATATTGAATGTGAACCTTCATGTCCAATTATTTTGGGACGTCCTTTTCTTCGCATCGTTGGTGCTATCATTGACATGAAAGAGGGGAATATAAAATTCCAATTCCCTCTCAAGAAAGGAATGGAACACTTCCCTAGAAAGAAGATTAAGTTACCTTTTGAGTCCGTTATACGGGCTAGCTATTCTTTTACTCTTGATAAAACTTGATCTCTATGCATTATGCCTAGCTTAAAGGCATAAAAGAAAGCGCTTTTGGGAGGCAGCCCACATGAATAAAATTTTATTTTGCTTTTGTTGTGTCTTGATGTTGTTTACTACTGTAGCATCATCATTGTATCTTTGCTTTTCATATTTGTACCAAGTATAGCCTCTGATTGCTAGAAAGTTCAAAAGTTGTGAGGTGCTGTCCAGGAAACGGATTATGTCCTCTCTTTTTGCATTATGCCTAGCTTAAAGGCATAAAAGAAAGCGCTTTTGGGAGGCAGCCCACAACGAATAAAGTTTTATTTTGCTTTTGTTGTGTCTTGATGTTTGTTACTATAGTAGCATCATCATTGTATCTTTTCTTTTCAGCTTTGTGCCAAGTTTAGCCTCTGATTGCAAGAAAGTTCAAAAGTTGTGACGTGCAGTCCAGAAAACAAATTCTGTCCTTGGACAGAAAAATTCGTATAAAATCACCAGATCATCTTTTTGATCTGAATTTTTTTGACAACGTGCTCTATACAATTGGCTTCCGGGCGTCCGTTCTGAGTTTTTTTATTTGAGTTGCAGAAGTGCCCCGAAACAATTATTTACTACCTGCTGGTCTGTTTTTCACAGATTCTGTCCTGTTTTGCCTTTTCTTCGTTTTGCAAACCTTGAGCTTGCTTTTTCTTTGCAAAAACCTTTTGGTAATCTTGAGAAACAGTAGCTCTTCAAGATTATCTTTATTTCCAGCAAGGAAAAATTATTTTATTATGGGTACTAACCTCGCTAATCAGATTATGATAAGTTATGTATGAAGGGAGTTTTCAAGTGTGCGAGGGAAGATGATAAAAAGATTCAAGAGGGTCAAACGCTCAAGCTTGGGGATGCCCCCATGCACCCCCAAGAAATATTCAAGAAGACTCAAGCGTCTAAGCTTGGGGATGCCCCCGTGCATCCCCTTCTCCATCAACAATTATCAGTTCGTCTTTCGTTCCACTATATTTTAATCACTTCATGCGTTATGTGCTATGCTTGGAGCGTCTTGCTTTTAGTTTCCTTTTTTTTAGTTTTCTTTAGCTTTGCTTGCTGTTCATAACGAGTTAGAACCCAGCTTTCTTTGTGTGGGAGAGAAACACGTGCTAGGTGGCTTCTCACCCCTCGTTGGTTACCCCAAGTGGAAGGTTTGAAATGCAGTGTAGCAGAAGTTTTCCCTTGGTAATACCAAGGATCGATTTCCCAGAGACTCCCAGTTTCAACAAGAAGGTGTCAACTGCTAACGGCGCCGGATATTAGCAATCAACATGGACCTGCACACAGATACAAATAACTTTGCTCCCAACGAGTACAGAGAGGTTGTCAATCCCTCCGGCCTTGTAGTTTACAAAGGATCAAACGCAAGTGATAATAGTGATAGGTATAATTACAATAGTAAGTAAATAGCGGAAAAGTAAATAGCGGATGTGATCAATGATGGTGATATGGACCGGAGTCTCATGATGTTCACTAGTGATGTCCCTCTCCCAAAAGACGATAAAACAGCTATGTGAGGTAAACGAATTACAGCTGGGCAATTGACAGGACCATGTGCGCAAACCAATGCTGACTACATTGCAAGAAAGGTTGAGGTTCAAAGCATGGGCGGTACGCCAAAGTAAGTAGACCGAAATCCGTCAATATCTACTACTAATCATCCACCTTGAGATATCTATCCAGAACATCTCGCTGGTATTAAGTTGTGAGTCCCACCCATAGTGCAAACTCAATGCAACAGACAACTGCATTAAAAGAACTTTGCGTAAAGTAAACAATCCTTGCACCCGCGGGCACAAGCACCGTTGTTTTCCCCCTTGTGGCAACAGCACATCCCCTAGACTCATGTTTCTGTCACTCAAGCTAGTCATCGAGGGGCATGAACCCACAATCGAGCATAACGTTCCCTCTTGGAGTCACTACCTACTACTTGGCCAAAGCAATAAATAACAACGGAGAACATGCAAGAATTACTTACGAACATAAATATAAAAGAGGTAGATCAAATATATTACTAAAACACAATCTGAACATAATATCATAATCCATCAGATCCCAGCAAACTCATCATAGCAACAGCATAAGGATTACATATGTGCCTCGATCATGTAGGGCAGCTCACGAGGACTAATTAGTGAACCACAAGAACGGGAGGAGAACATCACATAGCTACTGGTCATGGACTCATGGTCCAAGGGAGACTACTCACAACTCATCCGGGAGGCGTCCATGGTGGTGGAGA
>LR738715.1:607665069-607680861 GCA_902687465.1 Secale cereale | reverse complement strand
ACCTATAAAAATACAAATAATAAAGGATAGAACACATATAAAATAATAAAGCCAATCTATAATAAAAAAATTACCAAAAAATCAGTGAAAACACATAGAATACCAAATTATAAGAAAAAAAAACAGAAGAAACCCGGTGAAGAATAAGAAAAAAAAACAGAACCAAAAATACCTTTGACCCAGAACAGTAAAAAACGGACAAAGAAAACCACACAAGAATAAACACAGCCAAAAACAGTAAAAAAACTGGACAAAAAAGAAAAAAACACGGAAATAGAAAACGAATTGCTATAGTAAAGGGCAGCCCTGTTCGTGCGCCGCCTGAGACGAGGGAGATATAGGTCCCCCACATTTATTTTGGGAACGAGGCTGCCTTGTTTCTTTTTACTAGTAAATGCGCACATGCAACGCAGGTGCAATCTTAATCCGGCTTGAAGATATACCTGAGTTTTCTTTACAAAAGTGGCATCAAAAGAAATTAATTGTGTAAACACTATCAACGGCAGGTCCATCTCTTCCTACAAATGGGTTGAAATTTGAACTAATCCAACGGAGAATCACCCTCTGATTCCATTCCTTATGTACATTGTGGGGCGATTTCTTTCTTGAGAAAGGTGTACGTAAGAAAGGGAACCAGTGAGAAAAAGGATTGATTAGCATTAAGCGCATTTAGCGCTAAACATGTTTAGTTGCTCACCATTAGAACAATACGGACTGTCGGATTAATGCTAATGGATGGCCAAGATCTGTTGGATCTGCCTCACTGGGTCTTTTTATATTGGTATAGATGCGTTGAGCTACTTGTGCGTGACGGACCATGTGTGCTTTTTCTATTTTGGTCTTTTCCGGCCTTTGTTTGATCTTGTGCATTTGCTTCCTTTCTACTGTTTCTCTTCTTCTCCATTTTTCATTTTCTATATTATCGGTTTTCTATCATCAACTATTTATATTTTTTATCCCACATTTTTTTATTATCTTATTTTGTCATGTTTTTTGTTTTCCTTCGGGTGAAAATATTTTCCCATGGATTTTAGTAGAACAAATCATGTGGTCAAAGGTTTAAATTCAGGTCGCAACTGCAAGTTTTCAAGTTGGGTTGCAACTGTAGGTTTTGGAATGGGGTCGCAACTCTAAGCCTTCAAAATTGGATCACAACTCCAGGTTTTCAAATATGGTCGCAATTGCAAGCTTTCGAGTCGGGGATCAGAACTGCGAGGTTTTAAATGGTGTACCAACTGCAAGTATTCGAAGAGGGTAGTTTTCATGTCAGTCTGAACTGCAAGTTTTCAAATGGGTCCCAACTGTAAGTATTGAAATGGAGTCGCAACTGCAAGTTTTATTTTATAAGTCACATGGTAATTGCAAGTTCAAGCCGGGTCGCACCTGCAAATATTCAAAGAGGGACCCAACTGCAAGTTTCTAAATGGGGTAGCAGCTGCATGTTTACAAGTTAGGTTACAACTGCAATTTATTAAGGAGTGATGCGCTTATAATTTTTTTAAGATGGGTCGCAACTGCAAGTTTTCATAGGGGTCGCAACTGCAAGTTTTCATAGGGGTCACAACTGGAAGGTACCAAGGAGGGGCAGAATTGCAACTTTTAAGGGGTCACAACTATAAATTTTGAGAGGGGTCACAATTGCAAGTTATACAAGAGGTCGCACTTGCAAGTTTTTTGCGCACAACAATCCAAACTGCAAGGGTAACATTCAATCGTTTTGTAGTGACATTAATGGTCATTTTTGTGTGCATTGCTACTTATTGAGTTTGCGTTGGTTTTTCCTTAAAGAGAAAAGGGTAATGCATAAAAATAGAGATAAATATTTTTTTCCTCGGTTGAGAACTAAGGTATCAGTCTAGTAGGAGGAACACACAAATCTCCAATAATTGCACGTACACAAGCAAACAAATACTTGCACCCAACGCGATAAAGGGGTTGTCAATCCCTTAATTAGAAGGATGAGATTTGGTAGTGATGGGTATAAAAGATAGGTAAAAGTGTAAAATAAAATATAAAGGTAAATAAATTGCAGCAATGTATTTTTGTGTTTTTGATTTTAGAAATATGAAAATAATATGATAAAACATACACATGCGGGCCATAGTTTTCACTAGTAATTTGATAAAAAAACGCATAGTTATGACGATATCTAAGGCAATGATCATGTATATAGGCATCACGTCCGAGACAAGTAGACCGACTCCTTCTTACATCTATTAATATTACTCCACACATCGATCGCTATCCAGCATGCATCTAGTGTATTAAGTTGACAAGAACAGAGTAACACCTTAAACAAGATGACATGGTATAGAGGGATAAATCCAACCAATATGAATAGACCCCATCTTTTTATATTTAATGGCAACAATACAAATACGTGTCATGTCCCTTTCTGTCATTGGGATTGAGCACCACAAGATTGAACCCATTATAAAGCACCTCTCCCATTGCAAAAAAAAATCAATCTAGTTGTTCAAAACAAATCAATAGATCGAAGAGAAATACAAAGCTATATAAATCATGCACAAAAGAGTTTAGTAAAAGCTCAAATAATATTTATAGATAATCTGATCATAAATTCACAATTCATCGAATCTAAACAAATACATTGCAAAAGAAGATTACATCGAATAGATCTCTAAGAACATCGAGAACATTGTATTAAAGATCAAATAGAGAGAAGAAGTCATCTAACTACTAGCTATGGACCCGTAAGTCTGTGATGAACTACTCATGTGTCATCGGAAGTGCAGCAAGGTTGATGTAGATGACCTTTGTAATCGAATCCCCCTCCGGCGGAGTACCAGAAAAGGTCCCCAGATGGGATCTCACGAGGATAGAATCTTGCGGCGGCGAAAAGTATTTTTGGTATGCCCTCTGGTTTTCGAAGAATATTTGGGAATTTATAGAAGAAGAATTAGGGTTTGAGGACTCCCGTGGGGCCCACAAGCTTGGAGGGTGCCACCCCGGGGCGCGTCCTGTGAACTTATGGTCATCCAGGTCTCTTCTCGAAGCTTCCTGAGTGTCTTGTGGTTCAAGAAAAAATGTCAAAAAGTTTTGTTCCATTTAGACTCTGTTTGGTATTAATTTTTTCTTTGAAGAGAAAAATAAGAAGAAAACAACAATTGACACTGGGCACTAGGTTAATAGATGTAACACCCCGGTGTAATGATGCCACAGAAACCCTTGGGGTTACGTTAATCCTTCTGCTAAACAAGTGTTGATTCATCATTGTCTAATATCTCTTGCAAATTCGACTCGAATTCAAATTTCAAAATAAGAGTGAAATTCAAAATTGCTCAAACATGGAAACTAAAATGTTCGTCATGTGGCAAATATTCTTTTGTTGATATTGGTGTTGGGCCAACATTTTTGCAAAATGTTTAAAGTGTCCTAAACTAATTGGGATAGAAAAGATTAAAAGAAAATGCGAAAAAGAAGAAGAAGAAAAGAAGCTGTAAAGGGAAACAGATAGAGACCCCTCCCCCGGGACCGTGGCCCAACTGGGCCAAGGCCCAACAGACGGCCCACCTCTCCCCTGGCCTATATGTCCCCCCTCCCCGTGACCTAACTGAGCACACTCCCCCCACGTTCCCCTCTCTCCCTCTCCCCCCGATCCAGAACTGGATCGGGGCTCGTCGACCCGATGCCGACGGACCTCGCCGTCGCCTGAAGTCGCCACCGACGCCGAGGGACCTCGCCGCCCGCCGCACGTCGTCCCCATCCTCCTCCTCGAACTCGAGCCTGCTGCCATTTTCCCCACGATCGTCGGTGAGGCACCGCGCCTCCCCTTTTTCCCCCGCTCCTCCACAATCACGTCGGCCTTGCGCCGTTCGCGCCAGCACGCTCGCCCGCGCCCACCCGTGCAGCTGCGCTACCGGTCCCATACTGCTGCCCCGATGCAACGCCCCGCGTAGACGACGCGCACGCAGCGTCGCCTCGCGTCCCCGTCCCGCCCGTCGCCAGCACCGCCGCTGGCCGCGCCCCGGCCGCCTTCACCGTCGCCCGCATCTTGCCGCCGCCTCCGGCCGCTGCCCCGCGTGCGGATCGCCGCCGCTAGTACCTACTGCTGCCCGCCGTACCTCCTGCTCCTCCCTCTGCGCCGTTGCGGCCTCGCAGCGAACATCCAACGCCTGGCCGCGCGCCCGCCGCGCTCGCCACGGCCAGGCCGCGCCCAGCCATCACCTGGCCGCGCGCTTGCCTCACTCACCACGGCCAGGCCGCACCCAGCCGTCGCCTGGCCCCAACCGGGCCAGCTCCGGCCGTCGCCGCGCCCCCACCGCACCATCCGGCCGGCGCCCTCCCGTGGCCGCGCCATGGCCACGGCCCCACCCCGCCGGTGCCCTGTGTCGCCCCGTGCCGGCACACGGGCGCCACACATGCCCGCACAGCCCGTTAACCCGCCCCGCA
Source organism: Secale cereale (assembly GCA_902687465.1). NCBI lineage: Eukaryota > Viridiplantae > Streptophyta > Magnoliopsida > Poales > Poaceae > Secale > Secale cereale. Next base: position 607,676,448 of record LR738715.1, on the reverse strand, counting down.
GGCCTCTGGGCCGTTGACCACAGGGGCCCAGCCCCTTAAAAAAAAGTTAATATATATATATATATATTAATAAATTATTTAAAATAATTAATTAGCTTAATTAATCCTGTTAATTAAACTAATTAAACATGTTAATTAATCCTAATTATCTGTTTAGGTAAACAGACAATGACGGTAGGACCCACACGTCAGTTTGACTAAGTCAACTGACCGCTGACATCACCCTGACATCATGCTGACATCATCACATACTATTCTGGATAATGTTGATTTAAGTTAATTAAATAAATTCCAGAAAATGTTTAAAACTTTAGAAAATCATATAAAATAAACCGTAACTCGGATAAAAATGTTTTATATATGAAAATCGCTCAAAACGGCGAGACGAATCCGAATACGCTGTCCGTTCGTCCGCCGCACATCTTTATCATACCGAACATGCAACTTTCCCCTCCGATTCATCTGTCCGAAAACACGAAACACTTTGGATATTTTCCCGGATGTTACCCCCCTTCGCCGGTATCGTGTACCACCGCGTTAGAGCACCCTAGCACTACATGTTGACATGTCGTGCTTCTCTGTTGCATCTGTATGCTTTGTATTTATTCTTTCTTCCCCCTCTTCTCTCCGCTAGACCGCGAGACTGATGCTACCTTGGTGATCGACTGCATCGAAGACGACCCCTCCTTCTTGCCAGAGCAACCAGGCAAGCCAACCCCCCTTGATCATTCCGATATCTCCTACTCTCTTCTCTCTTATGCTTGCATTAGAACTGCCACTGCATTTTTGTATGATCCTATTCTGATGCATAGCCTGTTGTTGATACCCGCTTTCATACCTTACATGTTTATACTAAACTGCTTAGTATAGGCTGGTTAGAGATTCATCTGAGACCCCCGCCACCCACTTTGTCATGTCTGCCACGCTGGATTATCAGAAGACCCGATCAACGGGATCGAAGACCAGGCCCCGGCACCGCACATCACTTTCCCCTTAGTTGCTCGACACTACTGGGTTACTATCAAGTGCCGAGGGTGAGACCTCATCAGCACTTCCGATGATAACCTTGTAGGTTAGTTCATCGGTTATGGTCATCGAGGGTGATTTCCTCCTTCTCCACTCCCGATAACGACACTGTCGTGCAACTCCTCAAGAGTGGACCTCGAGGGTGACTCCTCTTTCGTTCACCTTGACGATAAACATTAGGTGGAATTCCATCGAGGGTGATTTCCTCAGGTTTTCCTTTGGTGTTAGACACACAATTACTATGGTTACTATGACTTTACACTGAACCTTGTTACTAAAGACGGGTCGACCCTGAGGGGTACCCGCGTGAGCTTAATTGCGAGTGATGTGTGTAGGAAATATGCCCTAGAGGCAATAATAAAATGGTTATTATTATATTTCCTTGTTCATGATAATTGTCTGTCATTCATGCTTTAATTGTATTATACAGAAACAGTGATACATGTGTGAATACATAGACCACAACGTGTCCCTGGTAAGCCTCTAGTTACTGGCTCGTTGATCAACAGATGGTCACGGTTTCCTGACCATGGACATTGGATGTCATTGATAACGGGATCACATCATTAGGAGAATGATGTGATGGACAAGACCCAATCCTAAGCCTAGCTCAAGATCGTTGTAATTCGTAATGCTAAAGCTTTTCCAATGTTAAGTATCTGTTCCTTAGACCATGAGGTTGTGCAACTCCCGGATACCGGAGGAATACTTTGGGTGTGCCAAACGTCACAACGTAACTGGGTGGCTATAAAGGTACGCAACGGGTATCTCCGAAAGTGTCTGTTGAGTTGGCACGAACCGAGACTGGGATTTGTCACTTCGTATGACGGAGAGGTATCTCTGGGCCCACTCGGTAAGACATCATCATAATGAGCTCAATGTGACTAAGGAGTTAGTCACGGGATGATGTATTACGGAACGAGTAAAGAGACTTGCCATGACGAGATTGAACAAGGTATCGGTATACCGATGATCGAATCTCGGGCAAGTACTATACCGATAGACAAAGGGAATTGCATACGGGATTGAGTGAATCCTTGACATCGTGGTTCATCCGACGACATCATAGAGGAACACGTAGGAACCAACATGAGTATCCAGATCCCGCTATTGGTTATTGACCGGAGAGTCGTCTCGGTCATGTCTACGTGTCTCCCGAACCCATAGGGTCTACACACTTAAGGTTCGGTGACGCTAGGGTTGTAGATATATATGCACACGGTAACCCGAATGTTGTTCGGAGTCCCGGATGAGATCCCGGATGTCAAGAGGAGTTCCAGAATGGTCCGGAGGTAAAGAATTATATATAGGAAGTCCAGTTTCGGCCATCGGGAGAGTTCCGGGGGGTCACCGGTAGTGTACCGGGACCACCGGAAGGGTCCCGGGGGTCCACCGGGTGGGGCCACCCATCCCGGAGGGCCCCATGGGCCGTAGGGGGAGGGGGACCAGCCCCTAGTGGGCTTGCGCACCCCCCTTGGGCTTCCCCCCTGCGCCTAGGGTTGGAAACCCTAGGGGTGGGGGCGCCCCCTAGGCTTGGGGGGCAAGCCACCCCCTTGGCCGCCCCCCCCCTAGGAGATCCAATATCCTAGGGCCGGCGCCCCCCTGGCCCCTATATATAGTGGCGGGGAGAGAGGGCAGCCGCACCTCAGCCCCTGGCGCCTCTCCCCCCCGTTACACCTCTCCCTCCTCCCGCAGGGTCTTGGTGAAGCCCTGCAGCTTTTCCCGTTGCATCCACCACCATGCCGTCGTGCTGCTGGATCCCCATCAACCTCTCCTTCCCCCTTGCTGGATCAAGAAGGAGGAGACGGTATGTGTGTTGAACGAGGAGGTGCCGTCCGTTCGGCGCTGGGATCATCGGTGGTAGGGATCACGACGAGTACGAATCCATCATCCACGTTCCATCGAACGCTTCCGCTCGCGATCTACAAAGTGTATGTAGATGCACTCCTTTATGCTCGTTGCTAGATGACTTCTTAGATTGATCTTGGTGAAGCATAGGAATTTTTTTGAATTCTGCTACGTTCCCCAATAGTGGCATCTGAGCTAGGTCTTTGCGTAGCATCTTGCACGAGTAGAACACAAACAAGTTGTGGGCGTTGATTTTGTTCAATTCTCTTGCCGCTACTAGTCCAATCTTGATTCGACGGCATCGTGGGATGAAGCGGCCCGGACCGACCTTACACGTACGCTTACGTGAAACAGGTTCCATCGACTGACATGCACTAGTTGCATAAGGTGGCTAGCGGGTGTCTGTCTCTCCCACTTTAGTCGGATCGGATTCGATGAAAAGGGTCCTTACGAAGGGTAAATAAAATTGACATATCACGTTGTGGTTTTTGGCGTAGGTAAGAAATGTTCTTGCTAGAAACCTATAGCAACCACGTAAAAACTTGCAACAACAATTAGAGGATGTCTAACTTGTTCTTGCAGCATGTGCTATGTGATGTGATATGGCCAAACAAGATGTGATGAATGATATATGTGATGTATGAGATTGATCATGTTCTTGTAATAGGAATCACGACTTGCATGTCGATGAGTATGACAACCGGCAGGCGCCATAGGAGTTGTCTTATTTTATTGTATGACCTGCGTGTCACTGAATAACGCCATGTAATTACTTTACTTTATTGCTAAACGTTAGCCATAGTAGTGGAAGTAATATTTGGCGAGACGACTTCATGAAGACACGATGATGGAGATCATGGTGTCATGCCGGTGACAAGGATGATCATGGTGCCCCGAAGATGAAGATCAAAGGAGAAAAATGATATTGGCCATATCATGTCACTTTATTTGATTGCATGTGATGTTTATCATGTTTATGCATCTTATTTGCTTAGAACGACGATAGTAAATAAGATGATCTCTCACTAAAAATTTCAAGTATTGTGTTTTCCCTAACTGTGCACCGTTGCTAAGGATCGTTGTTCTGAAGCACCACGTGATGATCGGGTGTGATAGGCTCTAACGTTCGCATACAACGGGTGTAAGCCAGATTTACACACACAACACGCTTAGGGTTCACTTGACGAGCCTAGCATGTACATACATGACCTCGGAACACGGAAGACTGAAAGGTCGAACATGAGTCGTATAGAAGATACAATCAACATGAAGATGTTCACCGTTGACGACTAGTCCGTCTCACGTGATGATCGGACACGGGCTAGTCGATTCGGATCATGTATCACTTAGATGACTAGAGAGATGTCTATCTAAGTGGGAGTTCATTAAATTTGATTAGATGAACGTATTTGTCATGAACTTAGTCTAAAAAGCTTTACAATATGTCTTGTAGATCCAATGGCCCACGCTCATGTCACCCTCAACTTCAACGCGTTCCTAGAGAAAACCAAGCTGAAAGACGATGGTAGCAACTATACGGATTGGGTCCGTAACATGAGGATCATCCTCATAGCTGCCAAGAAAACTTATGTCCTAGAAGCACCGCTAGGTGACGCTCCCGCCCCGGCAAACCAAGATGTTATGAACACTTGGCAGTCGCGTTGTGATGATTACTCCCTGGTTCAGTGCGGCATGCTCTACAACTTAGAATCGGGGCTCCAAAAGCGTTTTGAGCACCACGGAGCATATGAGATGTTCCAAGAGCTGAAAATGGTTTTCCAAGCTCATGCCCGAGTTGAGAAATATGATGTCTCCAATGCATTCTACAGTTGTAAAATGGAGGAGAATAGTTCTGTCAGCGAGCACATACTCAAGTTGTCTGGGTTGCACAATCGCTTGTCTCAGTTGGGAATGAATCTCCCAGACGAAGCGGTCATTGACAGAATCCTTCAGTCGCTCCCACCTAGCTACAAGAGCTTCATGTTAAACTTCAATATGCAAGGGATGGAGAAGTCCATTCCCGAGGTGTATTCAATGCTGAAATCAGCGGAGGTGGAGATCAAGAAAGAGCATCAAGTGTTGATGGTAAATAAAACCACTAAGTTCAAGAAAGGCAAGGGTAAGAAGAACTTCAAGAAGGATGGCAAAGGAGTTGCCGCGCCCGGTAAGCAAGTTGCCGGGAAGAAGCCAAAGCATGGACCCAAGCCTGAGACTGAGTGCTTTTATTGCAAGGGAACGGGTCACTTGAAGCGGAACTGCCCCAAATACTTAGCAGATAAGAAGGCCGGCAATGTCAAAGGAATATATGATATACATGTTATTGATGTGTACCTTACCAGCGCTCGTAGTAGCTCCTGGGTATTTGATACCGGTGCAGTTGCTCACATTTGTAACTCAAAGCAGGAGCTGCGGAATAAGCGGAGACTGGCGAAGGACGAGGTGACGATGCGCGTCGGGAATGGTTCCAAGGTCGATGTGATCGTCGTCGACACGCTACCTCTACATCTACCCTCGGGATTAGTTTTGAACCTTAATAATTGTTATTTAGTACCAGCTTTGAGCATGAACATTGTATCTGGATCTCGTTTGATGGGAGATGGCTACTCATTTAAATCCGAGAATAATGGTTGTTCTATTTATATGAGAGATATGTTTTATGGTCATGCCCCGCTGGTCAATGGTTTATTTTTGGTGAATCTTGAACGTGATGTTACGCACATTCATAGTGTGAATGCCAAAAGATGTAAAGTTGATAATGATAGTCCCACATACTTGCGGCATTGCCGCCTTGGTCATATTGGTGTCAAACGTATGAAGAAGCTCCATGCAGATGGACTTCTAGAGTCTCTTGATTATGAATCATTTGACACGTGCGAACCATGCCTCTTGGGCAAGATGACCAAGACTCCGTTCTCCGGAACGATGGAGCGAGCGACCAACTTATTGGAGATCATACATACCGATGTGTGCGGTCCAATGAGTGTTGAAGCTCGCGGAGGCTATCGTTATGTTCTCACCCTCACAGATGACTTGAGTAGATATGGGTATGTTTACTTAACGAAACATAAGTCTGAAACCTTTGAAAAGTTCAAGGAATTTCAGAATGAGGTTGAGAATCAACGTGACAGAAAAATAAAGTTCTTGCGATCGGATCGTGGGGGTGAATATTTAAGTCATGAATTTGGCACGCACCTAAGGAACTGTGGAATTGTTTCACAATTGACATCGCCCGGAACACCTCAGCGTAATGGTGTTTCCGAACATCGAAATCGTACTCTGTTGGACATGGTGCGATCTATGATGTCTCTCACCGACTTACCGCTATCTTTTTGGGGTTATGCTTTAGAGACTGCCGCATTCACTTTAAATAGGGCTCCGTCAAAATCCGTTGAGACGACACCGTATGAACTTTGGTTTGGCAAGAAACCTATGCTGTCGTTTCTGAAAGTTTGGGGTTGCGATGCTTATGTCAAGAAACTTCAACCTGAGAAGCTCGAACCCAAATCGGAAAAATGTGTCTTCATAGGATACCCAAAGGAAACGATTGGGTACACGTTCTACCTCAGATCCGAAGGCAAGGTTTTCGTTGCCAAGAATGGATCCTTTCTGGAGAAAGAGTTTCTTTCGAAAGAAGTGAGTGGGAGGAAAGTAGAACTTGATGAGGTGACAGTCACCCCTCCCGAACCGGAAAGTAGCGCAGCACGGGAAATTGTTCCTGAGGTGCCTGCACTGACAGTGGAGGAAGTTAATGATGATGATCATGAAGATTCAGATCAAGTTACTACTGAACTTCGAAGGTCCACAAGGACACGGTCCGCACCAGAGTGGTACAGCAACCCAGTCTTGGAAATCATGTTGTTAGACAACGGTGAACCTTCGAACTATGAAGAAGCAATGGCGGGCCCGGATTCCAACAAATGGCTTGAAGCCATGAAATCCGAGATAGGATCCATGTATGAAAACAAAGTGTGGACTTTGGTGGACTTGCCCGATGATAGGCACACCATAGAAAATAAATGGATATTTAAGAAGACTCACGCGGATGGTAATGTGACCATCTATAAGGCTCGACTTGTCGCTAAAGGTTATCGACAAGTTCAAGAGATTGACTACGACGAGACTTTCTCTCATGTAGCGATGCTAAAGTCCGTCCGAATCATGTTAGCAATTGCCGCATTCTATGATTATGAAATATGGAAAATGGACGTCAAAACGGCATTCCTTAATGGCTTCCTCAAGGAAGAACTGTATATGATGCAGCCGGAAGGTTTTGTCGATCCTGAAATGCTAACAAGGTATGCAAGCTCGAGCATTCAATCTATGGGCTGGTGCAAGCATCTCGGAGTTGGAATATTCGCTTTAATGATGTGATCAAAGCGTTTGGGTTTATACAGACTTGGGGAGAAGCCTGTATTTACAAGAAAGTGAGTGGGAGCTCTGTAGCATTTCTCATATTATATGTGGATGACATACTGCTGATGGGAAATGATATAGAATTCTTGGAGAGCATAAAGGCCTACTTGAATAAGAGTTTTTCAATGAAGGACCTTGGAGAAGCTGCTTATATATTAGGCATCAAGATCTATAGAGATAGATCGAGACGCCTCATTGGTCTTTCACAAAGCACATACCTTGATAAGATATTGAAGAAGTTCAATATGGATCAGTCCAAGAAAGGGTTCTTGCCTGTATTGCAAGGTATGAGATTGAGCACGGCTCGGTCCCCGACCACAGCAGAAGATAGAGAAAAGATGAGTGTCATCCCCTATGCCTCAGCCATAGGATCTATTATGTATGCCATGCTGTGTACCAGACCTAATGTGAACCTTGCCATAAGTTTGGTTGGGAGGTACCAAAGTGATCCCGGTATGAAACACTAGATAGCGGTCAAGAACATCCTGAAGTACCTGAAAAGGATTAAGGATATGTTTCTCATTTATGGAGGTGGCGAAGAGCTCGTCGTAAAGGGTTACGTCGATGCTAGCTTCGACACAGATCTGGATGACTCCAAGTCACAAACCGGATACGTGTATATTTTGAATGGTGGAGCAGTCAGCTGGTGCAGTTGCAAGCAGAGCGTCGTGGCGCATTCTACATGTGAAGCGGAGTACATAGCTGCTTGCGAAGCAGCGCAGGAAGGAGTCTGGATGAAGGAATTCATCACCGACCTAGGAGTCATTCCAAGCGCGTCAAGCCCGATGACTCTCTTCTGTGACAACACTGGAGCCATTGCCATTGCCAAGGAGCCCAGGTTTCACAAGAAGACCAAGCACATCAAGCGCCGTTTCAACTTCATCCGGAATTATGTTCAAGATGGAGACATAGATATTTGTAAAGTGCATACAGATCTGAATGTCGCAGATCCGTTGACTAAACCTCTTCCACGGGCAAAACATTATCAACACCAGAACTCTATGGGTGTTCGATTCATCACAATGTAACTAGATTATTGACTCTAGTGCAAGTGGGAGACTGTTGGAAATATGCCCTAGAGGCAATAATAAAATGGTTATTATTATATTTCCTTGTTCATGATAATTGTCTGTCATTCATGCTTTAATTGTATTATACGGAAACAGTGATACATGTGTGAATACATAGACCACAACGTGTCCCTGGTAAGCCTCTAGTTACTGGCTCGTTGATCAACAGATGGTCACGGTTTCCTGACCATGGACATTGGATGTCATTGATAACGGGATCACCTCATTAGGAGAATGATGTGATGGACAAGACCCAATCCTAAGCCTAGCTCAAGATCGTTGTAGTTCGTAATGCTAAAGCTTTTCCAATGTTAAGTATCTGTTCCTTAGACCATGAGGTTGTGCAACTCCCGGATACTGGAGGAATACTTTGGGTGTGCCAAACGTCACAACGTAACTGGGTGGCTATAAAGGTACGCAACGGGTATCTCCGAAAGTGTCAGTTGAGTTGGCACGAACCGAGACTGAGATTTGTCACTCCGTATGACGGAGAGTATCTCTGGGCCCACTCGGTAAGACATCATCATAATGATCTCAATGTGACTAAGGAGTTAGTCACGGGATGATGTATTACGGAACGAGTAAAGAGACTTGCCAGGACGAGATTGAACAAGGTATCGGTATACCGGCGATCGAATCTCGGGCAAGTATTATACCGATAGACAAAGGGAATTGCATAGGGGATTGAGTGAATCCTTGATATCGTGGTTCATCCGATGAGATCATCGAGGAACATGTAGGAACCAACATGGGTATCCAGATCCCGCTGTTGGTTATTGACCGGAGAGTTGTCTCGATCATGTCTACGTGTCTCCCGAACCCATAGGGTCTACACACTTAAGGTTCGGTGACGCTAGGGTTGTAGAGATATATGCACACGGTAACCCGAATGTTGTTCTGAGTCCCGGATGAGATCCCTCACGTCACGAGGAGTTCCGGAATGGTCCGAAGGTAAAGAATTATATATATATGAAGTCCAGTTTCGGCCATCGGGAGAGTTCCGGGGGGTCACCGGTAGTGTACCGGGACCACCGAAAGGGTCCCGGGGGTCCACCGGGTGGGGCCACGCATCCCGGAGGGCCCCATGGGCCGTAGGGGGAGGGGGACCAGCCCCTAGTGGGCTTGCGCACCCCCTTGGGCCTCCCCCTTGCGCTTAGGGTTGGAAACCCTAGGGGTGGGGGGCGCCCCCTAGGCTTGGGGGGCAAGCCACCCCCTTGGCCGTCGCCCCCCTAGGAGATCCAATCTCCTATGGCCGGCGCCCCCCTGTCCCCTATATATAGTGGGGGGGAGAGAGGGTAGCCGCACCTCAGCCCCTGGCGCCTCTCCCCCCGTTACACCTCTCCCTCCTCCCGCAGGGTCTTGGTGAAGCCCTGCAGCTTTTCCCATTGCATCCACCACCACACCGTCGTGCTGCTGGATCTCCATCAACCTCTCCTTCCCCCTTGCTAGATCAAGAAGGAGGAGACGTCGCTGTACCGTACGTGTGTTGAACGCGGAGGTGTCGTCCGTTCGGCGCTGGGATCAACGGTGGTAGCGATCACGACGAGTACGACTCCATCATCCACGTTCCATCGAACGCTTCCGCTCGCGATCTACAAAGGGTATGTAGATGCACTCCTTTATGCTCGTTGCTAGATGACTCCTTAGATTGATCTTGGTGAAGCGTAGGAAATTTTTTGAATTCTGCTACGTTCCCCAACAATGTGTAGTCGGGTTGCTTGGAAGGTGCCCGCGAGATAAATACGAGGCGTGGCCGGGCACTCGCCCTTGCCGCAAGTTCTCGAGACGGGGCGATGGGTTCACATGATCGTGAGTCTCTGCTCGTTACCGCGCGTTCCCAAGACACTAAACGGTTTGGATATTTGATCCAAGTGGCCTATGGCATGATAGCGCTAACCATCATGTTGGCATAGTATGGGCGTTCTGCGTCGTATGCATCAGCCGAAGCTTAACTGACGTCATTGCGACTGAGCGACGCGCGTCGGGTTGGACCGCGTAAGCACCTGCCTTTTTAAGGAGGTAGCCCAGGTCTGCTCACCGGCGGCGTACACAAACGTGCAGGAGTTCCCGGGGCGATTGGCCCATGACCCTTGGGGGCATAGGGTTTAGTCCGGCGTGCATGACCTCTCTAAGCCTAGGTCGGGTTGCGGCGTATTGTTTGACCGAGGGCGGGCATGACCTGATGGTGTGTCCGGCCGGAGTTAAGCGAGTGTGGTGGGTATGTTGGTGCACCCCTGCGGGGAAGAAAACATCTATCGATAGCCTGTCCTACGGTAACGGACACTTGGAGTTGTATCCCGATCGCTACAACTAGAACTGGATGCTGAGGCATGCTTTGGATATGTTGCTTCGGGAGTCGAGAAAGGATCCCGGAGCGTTGGAACAATAACATAAATATGACTTATGTTATACTACTCTACTTCCCCCTCTTGCTGCAAGACGGTGGTTTCCAGAAGATGCTAGTCATCGATAGGACTAGCTTCTCCCCCTCTTATTCCGGCATTCTGCAGCTTAGTCCAGAGATACTACCCTTTTCATTGATACCGATGCATATGTAGTGTAGATCCTTGCTTGCGAGTACTTTGGATGAGTACTCACGGTTGCTTTGCTCCCCCTTTTGCCCCTTCTTTCTTCTGTCTGGTTGATGCAACCAGATGGTGGAGTCCAGGAGCTAGATGCCACACTTGACGACTGCTACTACCCCGACAAAGCCTACTACCTCATGGAGACAGCTGACGACCAGGAGCAGTTAGGAGGTCCCACGCAGGAGGCCTTGCCTTTTCGATCGTGTTGTTTTTGTGCTAGCCTTCTTAAGGCAAACTTGTTTAACTTATGTCTGTACTCAGATATTGTTGCTTCCACTGACTCTTGTGTATTCGAGCTTATGTATTCCAGCCCTCGAGGCCCCTGACTTGTAATATGAAGCTTGTATTATTTTATTTGTGTCTAGAGTTGTGTTGTGATATCTTTCAGTGGGTCCCTGATCTTGGTCATACACATTTACGTGCATGATTAGTGTACG
>LR738715.1:607641799-607661807 GCA_902687465.1 Secale cereale | reverse complement strand
AGCTTTATACACGGTGACATTACCGTCAGCGTCCGTCTTCCTCTTAAAAATCCATTTATTCTGAATGGCCTTCCGCCCTTCAGGTAATACTTCCAAAGTCCATACTTTGTTTTCATACATGGATCCCATCTCGGATTTCATGGCCTCTAACCATTTGTCGGAATCCGGGCCCACCATCGCTTCTCCATAGCTCGTAGGTTCACTGTTGTCCAACAACATGACCTCCAAGACAGGGTTACCATACCACTCAGGTGCAGTGCGTACCCTTGTCGACCTACGAGGTTCGGTAGTAACTTGATCAGAAGCTTCTTGATCATCATCATTGGCTTCCTCTTCAACCGTTGCAGGCTCCACAAAAACATCTTTCTGTGCTGCGCTACTCTCTGGTTGAAGTAGAGGTTCAATAACCTCATCAAGTTCTACCTGCCTCCCACTCAATTCTTTCGAGAGAAACTCTTTCTCGAGAAAGGACCCGTTCTTAGCGACAAACACTTTGCCCTCGGATCTGAGATAGAAGGTGTACCCAACCGTCTCTTTTGGGTATCCTATGAAGACACATTTGTCCGCTTTGGGTTCGAGCTTTTCTGGCTGAAGCCTTTTGACATAAGCATCGCAACCCCAAACTTTGAGAAAAGACAACTTAGGTTTCTTACCAAACCATAGTTCATACGGTGTTGTCTCAACGGACTTAGATGGAGCCCTATTTAAAGTGAACGCATCTGTCTCTAACGCATATCCCCAAAACGATAGTGGCAAATCGGCAAGAGACATCATAGAACGCACCATATCTAATAGGGTTCGATTACGACGTTCGGACACACCATTACGCTGTGGTGTTCCAGGTGGCGTCAACTGTGAAACAATTCCACATTTTCTTAAGTGATTGCCAAACTCATAACTCAGATACTCTCCCCCTCGATCAGATCGTAGGAACTTGATCTTCTTGTTACGATGATTCTCAACTTCACTCTGAAATTGCTTGAACTTTTCAAACGTTTCAGACTTATGCTTCATCAAGTAAATGTACCCATATCTACTTAAGTCGTCAGTGAAGGTGAGAAAATAACGATATCCACCGCGCGCCGTGACACTCATCGGTCCACACACATCAGTATGTATGATCTCCAATAAGTCACTAGCCCGTTCCATTGTTCCTGAAAACGGGGTCTTAGTCATCTTGCCCATGAGGCACGGCTCGCATGTGTCAAGTGATTCAAAATCAAGAGACTCCAAAAGTCCATCAGCATGGAGCTTCCTCATGCGTTTCACGCCGATATGACCCAGACGGCAGTGCCACAAGAAAGTGGTACTATTGTTATCAACTCTACATCTTTTGGCATCAATGTTATGAACATGTGTATCATCACTATCGAGATTCAATAAGAATAAACCCCCTACTTCGGGTGCATGACCATAAAAGATATTACCCATATAAATAGAACAACCTTTATTCTCTGATTTAAATGAGTAACCGTCTCGCATTAAACAAGATCCAGATATAATGTTCATGCTCAACGCATGCACTAAATAACAATTATTCAGGTTCATAACTAATCCCGATGGTAATCGAAGAGCGAGCGTGCCGACGGCGATCACATCAACCTTGGAACTATTTCCCACGCGCATCGTCACTTCGTCCTTCGCCAGCCTCCGTTTATTCCGTAGTTCCTGTTTAGAGTTGCAAATGTGAGCAACCGAACCGGTATCAAATACCCAGGCACTACAACGAGAGTTGGTAAGGTACACATCAATAACATGTATATCACATATACCTTGCTTGTTGTTGTTGTTGGCCCCCTTCTTGTCTGCCAGATACTTGGGGCAGTTCCGCTTCCAGTGGCCGTTCCCCTTGCAATAGAAACACTCAGTCTCTGGCTTGGGCCCAGCCTTGGGTTTCTTCACTGGATGAGCAACTGCCTTGCCACCCTTCTTAGAGTTACCCTTCTTGCCCTTGCCATTTTTCTTGAAACTGGTAGTTTTATTGACCATCAACACTTGATACTCCTTCTGGATGTCTGCCTCAGCGACTTTCAGCATTGAAAACAGCTCGGCGATGGATTTGTTCATCCCTTGCATGTTATACTGCTGCACGAAGCTCTTGTAGCTAGGTGGGAGTGACTGGAGAATTCTGCCAATGATAGCCTCCTCCGGGAACACAAGTCCCAGATCAGCTATGCGGGTATAGTACCCAGACATCTTCAGTAAGTGCTCACTGACAGACGAATTCTCCTCCATCTTGCAAGCAAAGAATTTATCGGTGGTCTCATACCTCTCGATCTTGGCATTCTTTTCAAAGATGAACTTCAACTCCTGGAACATCTCATATGCTCCATGACGTTCAAAACGCCTTTGAAGTCCTCCTTCCAAGCTATACAACATGGCACACTGCACTACTGAGTAGTCATCCGAACGCGACTGCCAGGCGTTCATAACGTCCACAGAGGCCGGAGCGGGGGGTTCACCTAGCGGTGCATTTAGGACATAAACCTTTTGGGCAGCTGTGAGGATGATCCTCAGATTGCGGAGCCAGTCCACAAAGTTGCTCCCATCATCTTTCAGCTTAGTTTTCTCTAGGAACGCATTAAAATTCAGGGGAGCTACTACGCGAGCCATCTACAACAAAAGATTTGCAAAGACATCTTAGACTATTGTTCATGATAAGTGAGTTTTTAACTAATCAAATTACTTATAACTCCCACTCAAATTGACATCCCTCTGGTCATCCGAGCGTGACATGATCCAAATCCACCAACCCAAGTCCGATCATCACGTGAGATGAGGTGGTGTCAATGGTGAACATCTTCATGTTGATCATATCTACTATATGACTCATGCTCGACCTTTCGGTCTTCCGTGTTCCGAGGCCATGTCTGTACATGCTAGGCTCGTCAAGTCTAACCCGAGTGTTCTGCATGTGCAAAACTGGCTTGCACCCGTTGTATGCGAACGTAGAGTCTATCACACCCGATCATCACGTGGTGTTTCGAAACGACGAACCTTCGCAACGGCGCACACTCGGGGGGAACACAATTTTATCTTGAAATTTTAGTGAGGGATCATCTTATAATGCTACCGTCGTCCTAAGCAAAATAAGATGCATAAAAGGATTAACATCACATGCAAATCATAAGTGACATGATATGGCCATCAACTCGTGCTTTTGATCTCCATCTCCAAAGCACCGGCATGATCTCCATCGTCACCGGCGTAACACCATGATCCCCATCATCATGATCTCCATCATCGTGTCGCCATCGGGGTTGTCGCGCGCCCACCATGCTCTTACTACTATTGCTACCGTTTAGCGATAAAGTAAAGCATTACATAGCGCTTAATGATTGACACGCAGGTCATACAAAAATTAAAGACAACCCTATGGCTCCTGCCGGTTGCCGTATACATCGACATGCAAGTCGATATTAACTATTACAACATAATCATCTCATACATCAAATATATCTCATCATGTCATTGGCCATATCATATCACATACATACCCTGCAAAAACAAGTTAGACGTCCTCTAATTTGTTGTTGCATGTTTTACGTGGCTGCTATGGGTATCTAGCAAGAACGCTTCTTACCTACGCAAAGCCACAACGGTGATATTTAAGTTGCTATTTAACCTTCTACAAGGACCGCCTTTGTCTATTCCGATTCAACTAAGATAGGAGAGACAGACACCCACCAGCCATCTTATGCAACAAAAGTCGCATGTCTGTCGATGGAACCGGTCTCATGTACGTGGACATGTAAAGTTGGTCCGGGCCGCTTCATCCCATAATACCGCTGAATCAAGAAAGACCAAGGAGGGAAGCAATCTAAACATCAACGTCCACAAAACCCCTTTGTGTTCTACTCGTGAAAGCATCTACGCAAGAACCTAGCTCATGATGCCACTGTTGGGTAACGTTGCATGGGAAACAAAAAATTTCCTACGCTCACCAAGATCAATCTAGGAGATGCATCTACGAGGGGAGAGTTGGATCCACATACCCTTGTAGATCGCTAAGCGGAAGCATTCAAGAACGCGGTTGATGGAGTCGTACTCGCCGCGATTCAGATCGCCGAAGATCCTAGCACCGAACGGACGGTGCCTCCGCGTTCTTCACACGTACAGCTCGGGGACGTCTCCTCCTTCTTGATCCAGCAAGGGGGAAGGAGAAGTTGACGGAGAAACCCAGCAGCACGACGGCGTAGTGGAGATGGTGGTGGAGGAATTCCAGCAGGGCTTCGCCAAGCACTGCAAACTGGATGAAGATATTCGTGGGAGAGGGAGGGCAGCGCCGAGGCACGAACGTGTGTGGCTGCCCTCCCTCTGCCTCTCTTTATATAGGGGGGAGAGAGGGGAGGGGGCGCCCTAGGGTTTCCCCCTAGGGGCGGCGGCCAAGGGGAGATGGGAGGGGGCGGCGCCCCCAGGGCTAGGGTTTGCCCCCCCAGGGTGCCTTGCCCCCCAAGGACTCTGGGGTGCGGCTCCCTAAGGGGGGGCCAGCCCCCATGCGCAGGTGGAGAGGGCCCAAGGGGGGGCGCACAGCCCCATGAGGGCTGTTGCGTCTCCCACTTATGGCCCATAGGGCCCGCAACACTTGTCGGGACCCCCCGAAACCCCTTTCGATCATCCGACGACTCCCGGTGCTCCCCGGAACACTTCCGGACTCCGTTCACTCTCATCCTATATATCAATCTTCGTCCCCGGACCATTCCGGAGACCCTCGTCACATCCGGGATCTCATCCGGGACTCCGAACAACCTTCGGTCACCATACACTGTTCTCACTAACAACCCTAGCGTCACCGAACCTTAAGTGTGTAGACCCTGCGGGTTCGGAAACTATGCAGACATGACCGAGACACTCCCAGGTCAATAACCAATAGCAGGATCTGGATACCCATATTGGTTCCCACACGTTCCTCGATGATCTCATCGGATGAACCACGATGTCAAGGATTCAGGCAATCCCGTATACAGTTCCCTTTGTCTCGTCGGTATGTTACTTGCCCGAGATTCGATCGTTGGTATATCTATACCTAGTTCAATCTCGTTACCGGCAAGTCTCTTTACTCGTTCCGTAATACATAATCCCGTGACTAACTACTTAGTCACTTTGAGCTCATTGAGATGACGTATTACCGAGTGGGCCCGGAGATACCTCTCCGTCACACGGAGTGACAAATCCCAGTCTCGATCCATGTCAATTCAACAGACACCTTCGGAGATACCTGTAGAGTACCTTTATAGTCACCCAGTTACGTTGCGACGTTTGGCACACACAAGGCACTCCTACGGTGTCAGTGAGTTACATGATCTCATGGTCATAGGAACTTATACTTGACATGCAGAAAACTATAGCGATAACTGATACGATCAAAAGCTATGTTTAACGTTTGGGTCTCGTCCATCACATCATTCTCCTAATGATGTGATCCCGTTATCAAATGACAACTCATGTCTATGACCTGGAAACCGCGGTCATCTTTGATCAACGAGCCAGTCCTGAAGAGGCTTACTAGGGACACAAAGTTTGTCTATTTATCCACACATGTATTTAAGTTTCCAATCAATACAATTATAGCATGGATAATAAACGATTATCATGAACAAGGAAATATAATAATAACTCTTTTATTATTGCCTCTAGGGCATATTTCCAACACCCCCTTTCCAACTTTTTGGCCGAAGTTGAGTCTAGTCTTTGAAAAATCTGTTTTACTAACATGGCTGTGTAGCTTACGGGCCCACGTCGCCATTGTGTGGTTTCAGGATCTTTTACTCCTTGTCTATACTCCGGGACTCTGAACTCTCATCTATTCGGGTTAAACGGATTTATTAAATCTAACATTAGGATCCCGTGACCACATTCACCCCAAAGTTGGATAAGCCATAGTTATTTCTTGACTACAATTAAAATATAAATAGTGGCAAAAAATTTATCGGATACTACAATTAAAAGAAACTACAAAGTAAGGGTAACTCTTGTACCTCAAATTTTTTACACTAATTTTAACATGAGAAATTAAAAGAAACTACAATTAAAATATAATAGTGGCGAAAAATTCATCGGATACATATAATTAGCAACTACGAAATCTCGCTATTCGAGCGACATTGCTACCTATACTGTCTATGCTACTAAGTTTTTTTACGAGGCAAGTTTACGCTACTAAGTGGCCGGCGCCGTCTAGTTGTCATCCTCTGTGTAGGTGGCGGCGTCATCTCCGTCCTTCTCCGCGAAGAGATATCTGACATCCAGGAGTAGTGGTCGGACTGATGAAGAATATATGATACCATGTACGGTTTTTTTTTTGAAGAAGGATCACCCTGGCCTCTGCATCCTACAGATGCATACGGCCCTATCATTAAATCCAAAGAAATACAAAGTCTCAAAATAGTTTCGCTCGCAAACGGAGCAACATAAAACAGCAAGTCTAAAAAAAATCGCCACTACCGGCATAAAAAGAGGATATGATGACTAGACACCTATCCTATTAATGAGCCACCATCCAAACCGGCTGAAGATACCCGCGTAACCATCTCCCAACGGTTGCATCCAGTAACCAAAGGCTCCCTGGAGGCCGTATGAGTGAGTAACGATAACATAAGGATCCATGTCGTAGCTCTGAAAATGACCTACAAGAAATTTAAAATATTTTGTCTGTTAAAGATCATATCATTCCTGCAGTTCATATAGCCGACAACAAAGCACATATCCCTATCCGAATCTGTGCCGCAACAGCTGAGTCAACTCCAGTTAACCACGTCCCAAATAACGTTTCTATGTTGTCTGGAGGAGTAATATTAAGGGCAACGCTAGGCGTCGGTGCGCCGGCCGAAATTTCGGCCGGTCGCACCAGACCCACCCGATGTGCTGCAATGAAACTTTTTTTATAAACGGTTGTAGCATTTTATGTCAATGGTTGTAGCATTCCGACTGTTATGTCAATGGTTGTAGCATTTTATGACAATGGTTGTAGCATTTTGCTGCAGAAAAAAGCTTCGACCGTGGACAAAAAAGCTTCAACCGTGTATGAAAACAACTTCAATCGTTGAAAAAAAAGCTCCCAATCAGACACTGCAAACCAGAGAAAAGTAGCAAAAAGCTCCAACGATAGTAGCAAAATCCTACTACGGTTGCAGCAAAATCGTCGTTGTCGTCGTCGTGAGGTCGCAGCTCCACCTGATGGATGTAGCAAAAAGCTTCGCTGGTAGTAGCAAAATCCAACTACGGTTGCAACTTCCCCTTGTTGTGCAGTGCCATTGAAGCTTCTGTGTCTATGGTTGAAGCTTTTTTCAACAGCTGTTGAAGCTTTTCTAGGTGACGGTTGCAACACTTGTATACGCGGGGTGGATTTGAGCATGGCGGCAGGCAGCCATGGCGGACGGCGAGGGGAGCTCCTGGCCTCCGGCGACTGGCCTCCGACGATGGAGCTTGTGGTGGCCCATCGCAGCCCGTTCCGACTGGCCTCCGTTCGTAGTAGCTCATCCCGTTGGCGCCCTTAACAGCTGGAAAAAAGCAGTGGATTGGGTTGAGATCCGCGCGGTGGCGGCGCCCTCCAGCGACCGGCCGGCGAGGCGACGGGGCCGGGCGACGAGGAGGCGAGCGCGGGGCGACGGGGCTCGTGTAGGGACGCGGCTCGCAGGCGTGCGCGAGCTGCGTGGGAACGACGCAGGGATGGATGGATAAGATATACGTGGCTGTCTGCGTATGTGTTGTGTGTGACGAGGCAGGAACCGGCCGAAGTTTCGGCCGGTGCGCCGTATCTAAACATTTACCTAATATTAAAGACTATATGAATGATACACCAAAGCAACTTGGCTAGAGGGCAATCAATGAACATGTGTCATATTGTTTCATCTCTATCACATAAATAACAACGTGCACTTCCTACCCATCTCCGCCTAAGCAAATTGCCTTTGGTGAGGATCACTGGCTTGTGAACAAACCACATAAAAAAATTATTCCCAAGGGAACCTTGATCTTCCAAATATGGATAGATTCTGGGATTGGGCCAGAGTTTATAAGATCCAAGTATAACAATTTAATCGTAAAAATCCCACTTACAGTTAGCTTCCACTGGAAAGAATTAGGCTGGTTAGAGAGTTGAACATCCATCAATCTCTTGACAAGGTGCAGCCAGGAGTTTCAACGTTCCCCAACCAAGGACCTCCTGAACTGGATATTTAACGGGACCACTTGTAATACTGTAGCGACATAATCATCCTTGCGTTGCACAATATTATACAAGTTGAGATATTGTAGGGCTAGCAGCGTCTCCCATAGCCATGTATTTTCCCAAATTTTGTTGTGGTACCATTACCAACAACAAATTTTGCTCTATGGAAGAAGATATCTTTTATCTTCATTAGCCCCTTCCAGAATGGCGAGTCATTAAGTCGCACAGTAACCTGGGCAAAGATTTTGAATGTAAATATTTGTTCCGTAAAATCTGTGCCCACATACCGCCAGTCTCTACTGATAACATAAACAACCATTTGCTCAGTAAACATTGTTTTTAACTTCCAAGTTTTCGATCCCAAGTCCCTTCGGTTCTTGGGTCTGCAAATGATATCCCATCTTGCCAAGCAGTATTTTGATTTAATCTCATCAGATTGCCAAAAGAATCGAGACCGACAAAAGTCTGACCGTTTCCGTACCCCTTTGGGTACTTCAAAGAAAGACAACAAAAACATCAGCATACTGATAAGAACTGAATTAATCAGCCGACCTCCATAGGACATAAACTTACACTTCCAACAATTTAGTTTTTTCTCAAATCGATCCTCGATGCATCTCCATTCTTTATTAGTGAGTCTACGGTGATGAATCAAGATTCCTAGATAACTAAAACCAAGTTTTATAAACAAAGCACCACAGGAGAAGTCCACTATCAAAGTTCAGTTTAGTAGTCCGAGTACGCCTATAGTATTTCTCAACGCAGTGAGCATTGGCGAGTGACAACTGGAGGTGTTACCCCAACTCAAGCGCATGCTCTAGTCACCGTTGCTTCTAGCATGAAAATAACTCTATTACAGACACAACAGAAAATGTACGTACTCATGAGGGTGCTCGCTTACAGAAGACCTGTTCAAAGGCCCACACAAACCCGTCATTGTCTAGATTTATACTACAATCATCATCAGAGTCGTCATCGACGAAGGGACGTCCCGCATCAGGCTGGCCGATCTCGTATCCGATAGGAACGGCAGGGTGCCGCAATGCATCCATCCCCTGATTCTTGCATGCGTAACAGAGACCTAACAACATAAGTTATGCAGCTCAACACATTAAACCCACTTTGCCGAAACTTAGATATTGATCACTGGATATGGAGTAAATTTGATAAAAGAGAAGAGAAGAAATGGCACATACCATCTTCGTTTGGATCCAGTGGGTACAGAAATAAAACTTTCGATCATACATTTCCTTCACTTGCGCAAAATAGAGAGTTGATAACCACTTGTCTGAGCCAGCTTCCTTCGTCTTCACCGTGAAGTTGTAGTGGTGGAACATCTTCTCATGTGTCTCCACACTGAAACACTGCTGCAGAAGCTTGTCTAGTTTAAACTCCACACCCTGAAACAACACCTCATGAGGAAACTTGCATCCAACTAGGAAAGATAAAAAAATAAGCATTAGGAAGTCACACATACTCTCAATCCGTCCCCTTCTATGATGCACTTCTTAAAAGCCTTCATGACTTCCTTCTCCATCCATAGTTTCCCGTTTTCAACGGTTTGTTTTGTAGACTCTCCGCACCTACAACGAAGTAGTTAAAATTGCTGTATGTTCCAAATTATGTGGAAATTAGACTAACAGTTTTTTTCGTTTGTAAGAGTAAAGTTCACCATAGGTACTTGTAAGGTGTATAAGTTGTCAGGTGCTTCTTATGACAGGGACATATGAGGTACTTGAACTAGAAAACTGCGCATCCATGTATGTATGCGAGCTTGTATAACTGGGTTGACAGAAGACGAGACACCAGCTTACTTGGCAAACAAAAACTGCATAGACTCAATGTGAACAGCAAATTAACAAATGTAGTTAAATATATAACAAAACATTGTAATAACTATTCAAGAGTTTCCGACTAATTTTCCTCAGTTTAATTCATGGCATAAATTCTCATATAAAGTTGAGTGGGAATGGATTAGCTACTGCTATACAGGAACATGTGAAAGGCTCCGCAATCCCCTGTCCATGTTGCCCTCAAACTTGAGCTTGCATAAACCCAAAAGTTATGTATTATCAGTTTATCGTCAAGAACTAGCGGTGTTGGGTTTAGATATACCTTCTCTTAAGAGGCCCAAATGTGAAGTTCTCAAATTCGAGGAGCAATGTGACACACCCATGCATGCATCTTTAGAGACCAACGGTGAACATTGCTCCATTTCTACTCCCTCTGTCCCAAAATGTAAGACGTTTTTTCACACTAGTATAGTGTGAAAAAACGTCTTACATTATGGGACGGAGGGAGTAACTAGCAATTCAAAAAACAAAACAAAAACAAAAACAGCACTACAACACCATTTCATACTTCACCACAAAATACAAAAGTATGTAGTAAGCTAAATGTCCCCAAAAGATTCTTAAGAACAATGTAGCATGTTCTACTAGTAATGCCATTAAGTGAGGTTATTGACCAGTTTGATTGACACACTCCTAAAATTAATCTTGATGAGAAAGTGACAATAGATTATGTTATCACAAAGAAGATCAATAATAGATTATGAATGAAACTTCAAGAAAAGATGATAAACCGCGATTGAACTATTGGTATATTTACTGTATTTTTGTCTGCGAGGATTGAGTATCCACTTGATGCGGAGACTCTGGTGAATCAAGCAAGGCAAGCTTTTCCGATGAATTGTTGGGGCTGGAAACCTTTTTGGGTGGGTTGCAGAAGCCATTTTTCACAGCAACCATGGCCTCTAAGACGTCATGAAATGTATGTTCAGCGAGGTATTGATTTATTCTCCGCCGCCTTTCTTCTGACCTGAATCGGGGCACACCAAACAAAATTACTCAGAATGCAACGCCATAATGATGCCATGGCAAAAAAAATAAAATTGCATAGAGTAGGGAGCAACAATCCAGATGGCCTGGAAGAACATGGAAACAAATATTTGCGTAGCGTAGGTACCATACATGCCAACAGCAAACAGAATATCATCATATGACGTACTAGCATTACCACTGAGGAGCTCAAGATGATGAATATCCTGCTGGAGGAGTTATCTTTGATTGAATAGAACCAGAAGCCCCGACTCGATAGCAGTATGTTATTTTAATTTAAGTTGTATTGAATCCAGATGATAAAAACTAATTAGCCTTGTCTTCCGGTTCAGTCAAACGGACCTACTCAAATTATCAGCGATGGACTGATCACTGATGGAATCAGAGGCATGGATGTCTTAAGAAAATAACCAAATTAACAATCATTGGTCATACATATCATACCAATCATGCTTGACAAGTGCTTACCTCGGGGATAATGCTTCCCGAACAGCTGGTTGCTTCGCAACTGTAGAATCAGGCACACCGATGTCCATGTTGCTGCCATGCACCACAGCCCTGATCATCGCAATTTAAACTCACAGTCAATGAATTCCATTCTTCTTGAATGGAAACAACAAGAACTGGTGTGCTCCCATTAAAAACAACAAATGAAAATAGTACTCGCTCCGTTCCTAAATATATGTCTTTTTAGAGATTCCATTACAGACTACATACGGAGCAAAATGAGTGAATCTACACTCTAAAATATATCTGTATGCATCCGTATGTATTCCATATAGAAATCTCTAAAAAGAATTATATTTAGAAACGAAGGGAGCACAAAATATTACCCATCAATCGATTCATATGCAGGAGATGTGACATTCAGCGAAATGCCCTCATCTTTTGACAGGTCTGCACCTGTACCGTTAGGCTCAGTGCTTCTCACCTCGATGGAATGCTCCTCGACCCTGATCAGAACATGCACAACAGAACATGGTCAACGACTCTTATGATGAAGATATCAGAAACGATAACTTGTAGGCATTCTGTTTCTTCTATGAGAAAGGAATAGCAAAAAAAAAAGCCAATACAGTTGGAACTTTCTAGCAGATATAGCCATACGGAAAATAATCAAAATAAAATTGGAACCCCTTTGGAC
This sequence comes from Secale cereale, assembly GCA_902687465.1. Lineage (NCBI taxonomy): Eukaryota > Viridiplantae > Streptophyta > Magnoliopsida > Poales > Poaceae > Secale > Secale cereale. The sequence goes on along the minus strand of LR738715.1, from coordinate 607,649,653 downwards.
CGGATTTTATCATATTAGACGTCCGGGTCATTACAGCACCTATTGTTTCGACGAACAAAAGTCTTGGCTAATCAAGGAAGAACCAAAAATGATATACCTATCAGATAATTGAAGTGTAGGAGGTGTGGTATTCAGCGTCAGGGCATCGAACTGTGACAGGTCTGCACTTATATGCCCAAGCTCACTGCTGCTCACCTCACCAGTATGCTCCTCCACCCTGATCAGAATATGTGCAGCAGATCATTGGTCAATGATACTGAAAATAGCTATCCAGACTTGCAGTAGATGTTTTATTTCTTCTATGAAAAACGGAGTGCAAACAATAGCGATACAGCCTGAACTCTTAACAATAATGACACTCACGGTCGTCCTTTTCTGCCTCGAGGTCCCCTTCGGGCCGAATACAGAACACTCTGCCTCAGATGAGTTGTAGAAGATCCAGTTGGCCTGCATATATAGGTTGGAAAATTAAGTTAGTAGATTTATAGACAGAACCTTGTTTACAGCCTGTGCAAAAATAGTGGCAACCTCCCGCACACCCCACCAGCCTCTCTCCCCCTCCCCTATCTGATTACTCTTGCGTTTTTTGTTGTTGTTGTAAAAGAATAGTGTGATTTAGGGTTTGGCTATGGGACTGGAATCAGAGCATCTTAGGATTGTTGTGACTTGGGCTTGGCCAAAACAGTTATGTGTTTAGAGGGCTTTCTGATCGCCGTGCGACAACGCCGACGAGTGGAGAAGACGATCATGAGACGTCTGGCCGGCGGTTCGCCATTGCGAGGCATCACGCGAGATCGCACGTACTTGGGAGTAGTTTGCAAAAAAAGAAGAAGAAACATAATGATAGCCGAGAGAGATTAGATTAGAGGTCGCTTACGGTTTTGCTCCAGGGTCGAGCGGAGAGGAACCAGGCTTGCTCGTTGCTGAGCCGCGGTCACGCCGAGCTCGGCCCATAGGGTGTGTTCTCGCCGATCAGGCGCGCCGTCGTCGGTTTAGCGCGCGAGACGTATCGTGGTGACAAATCCGCCGTGAAATACACAGGCGGCCCAAACGGATATATGGACCGGCGCATCCGAGTTGTACACCGACCGAGGCAAGACACGATGCGGTTTCCCCTCCCATCCCCCGGAGAGATGCCGCCGGGCAAAGCCCGGTCAGCGTGGGTGGCGGCGGGGCCTGGTTCCTCTCCGCTCGACCCTGGGGCTGGCGCCGGACAGCTCTGCGCGCGGAGGCGCTTGGCTGCCGCGAGCCCAGCGGCTCGACGGCTGCTTGCGAGGCGGCGACGCCCGTGGTGCGGCGGCTGCGTGCCCTTCTTCCTCCTCGGGTGGGTACACGCGCGACGACCCCAGAGCAGATCCTACCCTTCCTGTCGCCGGCGGCCGTTGTGTGGCGTGGGCAACCTGCAACACTCCACTCGTGTCCCCAACATGCCCCCAACAGGCCCAAGGCATTTTTTTTGTCACCGACGCTAAAAAAACAGCTCAGCCGCGTCCTTAGAAGCTCAACTTTTACTGATTAGAGTCGAATTTAACGCCGGCAGGCTGAACCCGGCGCGCTGGGTCACCGGATATAACGTTTTTGGAAAACCCAATGGGCCCACTGAGTCAATGCCTCGGCGCCGTCGTCGTCCACATCGCCTCGGTTCCCGCAGGAATCAATGCGAAGGCTGCCACGCTGCTGTGCCGGTCAGCCTCCATTGATACCTCACGCGCGTCCCGCCAGCTCCCGCTGTCCCGCAACGCGTGCCACGCGTACACACGTTGGCCGTCGCCGCCCACGCCCGGCTAGAAAAGCCGCCCTTCCCTCGCCGGTGATCTCACACTCGATCACCACAGAACCCTCTCCCCTCTCGACCTCTCGCCGCCAACACTTATCTCTCCTCTCTCCCATTACGACGAGCATGGCCGAGCGCTACCCAGGCGACGGTGCGACGGCCAACAACTTTGCCCGCCGCCACCTTCATGAGGACGAGGCGCTGAAAGGATCGAGAAGAGGTGTCTAGAGGGGGGTGGATAGACTCCTAGCAAGAAAAGTGGCAGCTTTTAAATTACTTCAAGTTGATGTGGAGTTTTAGCACATGTTTAAACATTCACAATACACATCAAGCATGCATAACAAGAGTATATAGACGGCGGAAAGTAAAGCATGCAACTTTGACTACTTGACCAAATAAAACCTACCATTTTCCCAATTTTAAGTCTTCGCAGATTTTAACAATTAAGCACAAGTCAAGCAATCAACCTACACATGCAATTCTAAGAGTATAGCAGCGGAATGTAAAGCAATTGCATATGAAGGTAAGGGAGGAGTTTGAGGGAGCAAACACAATGTAGACACGGAGATTTTACGCGTGGTTCCGATAGGTGGTGCTATCGTACATCCACGTTGATGGAGACTTCAACCCACGAAGGGTAACGGCTGCGCGAGTCCACGGAGGGTTCCACCCACGAAGGGTCCACGAAGAAGCAACCTTGTCTATCCCACCATGGCCATTGCCCACGGAGGACTTGCCTCACTAGGGTAGATCTTCACGAAGTAGGCGATCTCCTTGCCCGTACAAACTCCTTGGTTCAACTCCACAATCTCGTCGGAGGCTCCCAAGTGACACCTAACCAATCTAGGAGACACCACTCTCTAAAAGGTAATAGACGGTGTGTTGATGATGAACTCCTTGCTCTTGTGCTTCAAATGATAGTCTCCCCAACACTCAACTTTCTCTCACAGATTTGGATTTGGTGGAAAGATGATTTAAGTGGAAAGCAACTTGGGGAAGGCTAGAGATCAAGATTCATATGGTAGGAATGGAATATCTTGGTCTCAACACATGAGTAGGTGATTTTCTCTCAGAACAATGAGTAATGGAAGTGTAGGTTTGTTCTGATGGCTCTCTCCACGAATGAAGATTGGGTGGAGGGGTATATATAGGCTCCACACAAAAATTAATCGTTACACACAATTTACCAAACTCGGTGGGACCGATTCAGAGAACTCGGTTAGACCGATTTAGTTCATAATGTGACCGTTAGGCATTTCGGTGGGACCGATATGATCAACTCGGTAGGACCGATTTCATTAGGGTTAGGGCATAACGTAATCTCGGTGAGACCGATTACACAAACTCGGTAGGACCGATTTTGGTAATAAGCACACAGAAGGTTAGTCAGGCAAACTCGGTGGGACCGATTCGCTCATTTCGATGAGACCGAAATGTTACAAAAAAGGCAACAGAGAGTTTGTAATGCTAAATCGGTGAGACCGATTCTCACATCTCGGTTAGACCGAAATGTTTCAAATAGGAAACAAAAGAGTTTACATTCCCATCTCGATGTGACCGAGATCACTATCGGTGAGACCGAAGTGATTAGGGTTTTGGCAGTGGCTATGTCAAATAAACTCGGTGGCGCCGGATAGAAAGTTTCGGTGGGGCTGAGTTTGACTTTTGGTTTGGGACATATGTGGATGTGAGAAAGTGTTTGAGGGTTTTGGAGCATATCACTAAGCACTTTGAGCAAGCAAGCCATTAAGCAACACCTCATCCCCTTTTAATAGTATTGGCTTTCCTATGAACTCAAGGTGATCTTGGATCACTGAAATAGAAAATCTAGAGTCCTGAGCTTTGAGCTCGAGCCAATCCTTTGTCCTTATCATCTAGAAGGGGTTCCACATCCTCTAGTCCATGCCACCCCATTTGTTGAACCTACTTGAAATATACTAGATGAAAGCATTAGTCCAACAAGAGATATGTTGACATTAATTACCAAAATCATCCAGGGAGCACTTGTGCTTTCAATCTCCCCCTTTTTGGTAATTGATGACAACATACATCAAAGCTTTAGATAAAGATATGAAGAATAACAAGTAAAGCTTTGGAAGGACATGTAACATGCATAGGATCCCCCTACATGTATGCAATCATGTAAATATGGAATATAAGAGCATGTGAAAGCATAAACATGACAGAGCAAGCAATGAGTTACATGTATCTTGGCTATATGCATCAGAGCAAATGATATGAATACATGAAGTGTATCCTCATGTTCATGATTCCTTCTTGCAAACAATATGTACATTAGCAAGAAATTTTCATGCACATGAGTGTGATGCATATACTTACCTTGTGATCTTGAGCTGGCTTATGAAGGGATGAACCTGAGTAAACAAGGTTAGATAACACAGGTACATCTACTAGACAAAGCAACAAAAGAGCCATAAGAGTACCAAGATTGGGATAACATGTAGAGAGTGAGTACTAGGTACTCTTGAATATAGACATGTTCCCAAAGGTAAAAGATATGCAATGAATTCAAATACTTCTTTCCCTAGCAGTCTTTCTCCCCCTGAATCTTATATTGGATAATGGAAGAAAGTAGGGAAACAGAATCAGAGCAAAACAGATCAGATCAAAAACATAACATAGACATGTCTTTCCCCTCTTAAAGACATGTGACTTCTCTCCTCTTGAACACCAAGCATCTAGGGCATGTGATTCCTCTCCCCCCTGTTTGAGATCCTCTCTCCCATAGGGTCTCTCTCTCCCTTTGGTGTATTTAAGCTTTGATGTGAACTCTCTCCCCCCCTTTGACATCAATTTCCAAGAAGGGATCTTCTGGAGTGTGAGTAAAAATAGGTTTGGTTCTTGAGTCACAGCGCAGAGCAGTATATAAAATGTGATGCTGGTAGTGGACAAGTATCATTGAGTGGACCTGTAACAAATATGCAGTATGCAGATGACAAAGTGTCTCCTCAGTATTGAAATTGGTAGCACCGAGTTGTTTACTTCGGTAGCACCGAGATGGTTTGGTTTAACCGAAAAGGACAGATCAATGGGTACGAGTTCAACACAGAGAGAACAATTTTCATCTCAGCTCACTAGGCAAATAAGATCTCACAAAGATTTGCAACGAATTAACTGAAAGATTTGCAATGAATTAGATGCAGAAAATGCAGAACAAAATAGAGAAAAGAAAATCTAGATTAAGTTTTTTTTTAAAGAAGAGGAACAAAATGTAAGGAAAAGATTCACAAACTTAGAGAACCACTAGAGAACTTCATCTAGAATTGGTCGACGACAAAGTCACCTATGTTAGAGTATATTGACTTAGGAGTCAAGTGAAGACACTTGATCATAGGTCATACTCATCGTTTAAGCTCAAAATGGGGTTGCCATTTTCGTTTAAGCATTTTGATGTATTCACATCTTGTTGAGCTACTTTGACCCATGACTTGAGACAAAGCTTCTCTAAGATGGAATGACATACCTTGGGTGGTGGTGTTGATCTTCATCATGTAGTTGAACTTGTGTGAGTTTCTCAAGGTTGATGTAGCTCATCAAGAATTGGGAGCACCGCTTGTAGTTTGAGATCATCTACCTACATGGGTTAGATTTGCAAGGAAGAGCACTTGTATATCCACAATGACAATCATGAAAACTTGATACCAAATGAAATTTGATATATAGAAATTGTCAAAGGATATATTGAAGGGTTTCATGCTTCCTTGTCTTCAACCACCACGGTGTAGGGACTTGGTGATGTAGAGATTGCTCAATATGTGAGTGAGTTGCAATCCCATGGATTTAAATTCATCCAAGTGCCTACAAGGGTTAGATAACATGCAAGGGTACAAATGTATCCAAGACATATGATCAACATCATAAGAGAAAAAGGTCAAGGATTAGTCAAATACTTATGCCTTGCATGTATCCGAATGGAGTTCCTACTCCAAGTTTGAGGCATCAATAATGTTCAATTCACCTCTCAACCTGCAAAACACTTTCTCATCAAGTGGTTTAGTAAATATATCCGCTAATTGCTTATCAGTGCGAACATGTTTAATATTGATATCACCCTTAGCAACATGATCTCGAATGAAATGATGACGAACTTCAATATGCTTAGTTCGAGAATGTTGCACATGATTATGAGCAATCTTAAGAGTTTGGGTCATCCAAAGTAATTGAGCACAACATGAACGAGCGACAATGTATTCCGCTTCGGCGGTGGATAAGGATACCGAGTTTTGTTTCTTGGAGGACCAAGACACAAGATATCTACCAAGAAATTGACAAGTACCCGAAGTGGACTTTCTATCAACCTTGTCTCCAGCATAGTCCGAGTCAGAGTAGCCAACAAGATCAAAAGAGGACCTCTTAGGATACCAAATGCCAAAATTTGGTGTATGAATTAAGTATCTCACTATCCTTTTCACAGCCTTAAGATGACATTCTTTAGGGGCCGCTTGATATCGTGCACACATGCACACACTTAGCATAATATCGGGACGGGAGGCAAATAGATATAATAATGAACCAATCATAGAGCGGTAAACCTTTTGGTCAACCGGTTCGCCATCCTTAGTCAAGTCAAGATGTCCACTAGTAGGCATGGGTGTAGGCATACCTTTGCATTCTTGCATGTTGAACTTCTTGAACAAGTCCTTGGTATACTTTGTTTGAGAAACAAAGGTACCCTCCTTAGTTTGTTTGATTTGCAAACCAAGAAAGAACTTGAGTTCACTTATCATAGACATCTCAAACTTTTCCGACATTAGCTTTCCAACCCTTTCACTAAAATGGGGATTAGTAGAACCAAATATTATATCATCAACATAAATTTGGCACACAAATAATTCACCATGAACCCTTTTAGTAAAAAGTGTAGAATCAATTTTTCCAATCTCAAAGCCTTTTTCAATAAGGAACTTGGTCAAGCATTTATACCACGCTCTAGGAGCTTGTTTAAGACCATAAAGAGCTTTGTGAAGTTTTTAAACATGATCGGGTTTCTTGGGATTAACAAAGCTGGGAGGTTGTTTAACATAAACTTCCTCCTCAATTTCACCGTTTAGAAAAGCACTTTTAATGTCCATTTGGTACAAGGTGATATCATGGTGATTGGCATAAGCAAGTAAGATGCGAATGGACTCAAGTCTAGCAACGGGGGCATATGTCTCACCGTAGTCCATACCTTCAACTTGAGTGTAGCCTTGGGCGAAGAGACGTGCTTTGTTGCGGATGACCTGACCATGTTCGTCTTGCTTGTTGTGAAACACCGATTTGGTACCAATGATGTTGTGGTTGTAGTCGGGCTTCTCGACCAATGTCCACACTTGATTTCTCTCAAAGTTGTGTAGCTCTTCGTGCATAGCGTTCACCCAATCTGGATCATCAAGAGCATCTTCAACCTTCATAGGTTCAAGGTTAGATATGAAAGAGTAATGTTCACAAAAGTTAGCTAGGTGAGATTTAGAGCGAGTGATTCTCCCGGTTTGGATATCATTGTAGATTTGCTCTATGGGGTGATCTCTAGCAATTCTCGCTCTAACTCATGAAATCTTTTGCTTGGGTCGGGGTGGAACATCCTCTTCATCTTCATCTTCATCTTCTTCTTCTTCATTGTTGTTGGTGTTGTTGTCCCCTTGTGGAGGTGGAGAAGGAGGTCGATGAGGTTCATCTTGATGCACATCCTCGTTTCCTTCATCATGGCATGTCTCACTTGTGGATGCCTCCAAGTAGACTTATGGTTCACCTTGTCGTGAGGTGGAAGATTACACATGGACGGACGAAGTACTCTCTTTCACCTCCGTTGGACGGATCTTGTCAATAGACAAGTCTTGAATTGCTTCCGAAGGATCTTTATCTCCTACATCAATTGGCAATTGCTCTACTTGCGAGCCGTTAGATTCATCAAACTTCACATCTAGCGTCTCTTCAACCTTTCGGGTGAAATTGTTGTAGACACGGTAAGTGTGAGAGTTTGAGCCATAACCAAGTAGGAAACCTTCATGAGATTTAGGAGCAAATTTAGAACGATGATGCTTATCAAGAATGTAGCACTTTGAGCCGAAAACTCAAAA
>LR738715.1:607589372-607605179 GCA_902687465.1 Secale cereale | reverse complement strand
AAAAGTATATGAAAGTTGTAGAATATTGGCATGGAACAATCAGAAATTATAGATACGATGGAGACGTATCAGCATCCCCAAGCTTAATTCCTGCTCTTCCTCGAGTAGGTAAAGGATAAAAATAATATTTTTTGATGTGGAATGCTACCTAGCATAATCTTGATCATGTAATCTAATCATGGCATGAATATTATGACACGAGTGATTCAAAGCAATAGTCTATCATTTGACATAAAATAATTTAATACTCGGGCATCCCAACAAACAATCAAGTCTTTCAAAATATTAATGCTAAAGAACGTTATCCCTACAAAATCATGTAGTCTTTTATGCTCCCTTTTCTTAACACAAGGTACCCCTCATGCCTATCCCGGTGTCAGCCAAGCAATTGTTTTCATACTTTAGTTTTTCGAACTTTTTCAACTCTTCACACAATACATGAGCGTGAGCCATCACTAGTAGAAAAAGGGTCAAATGTTCAGATCATTAGTCCCGGTTATGATATGAGCCAGCACTAATGTGGTCATTAGTGCCGGTTCCAACGGCTAGGCGGGCCGCTCTCATTAGTACCGGTTTGTGCCGAACTTTTAGCACCGGTTCGTGCCACGGACCGGTACTAAAGAGAGTGGTGGCAGAATGTTGTCAGACCGGGGCCCTTCCAGCACCTTTAGTATCGGTTCTTGCCTCGAACCGGTACTAAAGTTCGTCCTACATAAACCCTTCGTCCACCTGAGCTCGCTCTGTTTTCCACTTTCCCATCTCCTCTCTATTCTTCCCCACTAGCCTCGAGCTCACACTCCATTTTTGCCAAAATTTGTGAAGATTTGAAGGCACCCCATCCATCCAAGTGATCACAAAGGTAAGAAACTTTGTCCTTTCATCTCTCATTGCTAGATTAGCTCTTGCAATGCTTTATATAGTCATTAATTTGTGGGTTTTAGTAATTTGGGAGGAATTATATGTGGTAGTTTATTTGATTTATATGCAATTTAAGCTCAAAATAGCAATTAGTTTGCAATTGTAGGTGTGGTTTACTTAGTGCCTTCCCGTCTCCGTCCTAACCACCATCGATCGTCCGCACTGTCCTGTCGCCGGCACCACCTTGTGGTGAGCCTCTTGTTCTTATCTTTTTTATATTAATAAATCATGTTTGTGTGATTTAGATATATAGTTACTGGTATAATTATCTTACCCGTACGTTGTTTGTTATAGATAGTGCCATGGTTTTGATATCCGTCGAGAGGTTAAATTTAGTTGAAAGAGAAAACGAGTATTTGAAAGAAAAATTGAAAATGATTGAGGGGGAGAAGATGGAATTGGAGTTGCATGTTGTCGATGTCGTCGATGATCACAAGATCGAGATGGACAAAATGCGCTTGAAGATTAGAAAGATAAGAAAATATGCCATTGATAATGAGGCTTGGTATCATTATGCTGTTGGATCAATTGTTACCTTTGTTGCGATCTTGATCGCATTTGTTGTTGCATTTAAATGCTTTAGCTAGAGAGTTATTTGTATGTTGCATTTAAGTGTTGTATGAACTTTATGTATGAACTTGTATTAATTTGGTATTTTCGGTGTTGTGTAATGAAGATGAGCCGACAATGGATGTACGATGACCGATGCTCTCCGGAGTTCATTAATGGCGTGCATACTTTTCTGAATGCGGCTGAGGTAAACAAGTGGGCGGATGGTTTTATGCCTTGTCCATGTGCTGGCTGTAAGAATGATCACAATTACTCTAACTCAAGAACCATTCACGTCCACCTGTTTGAGTCCGGTTTCATGCCCCACTATAATGTTTGGACCAAGCACGGAGAAAGAGGGGTTATGATGGAAGACAATGAAGAAGAAGAGGACGACGACAGCTATCCTGGCCATGGGTTCCCTGAATACAATGGTACAACAATGGGGGGAGAAGCTGAGCCAGCAATGCGGCAAGAAGCTGAAGAAGAGGCATCAGATGAGCCCGCTGATGATCTAGGTCGGGCCATTGCCGATGCAAAGAGAAACTGCACAACTGAAAAGGAGAGGCTAAAGTTGCAGCGAATGTTAGAGGATCACAAGAAATTGTTGTACCCAAATTGCGAAGCTGACAAGAAAAAGCTGGGCACCACACTGGAATTGCTGCAATGGAAGGCAGAGAATGGTGTATCTGACAAGGGATTTGGAAAGTTGCTGGTAATGTTAAAGAAGATGCTTCCAAAAGACAAAGAATTACCCGAGAGTACGTACGAAGCAAAGAAGGGTGTCTGCCCTCTAGGGTTAGAGGTGCAGAAGATACATGCATGCCCTAATGACTTCATCCTCTACCAGGGTGAGTACGAGGATTTGAACGCGTGCCCGGTATGCGGTGCATTGCGCTATAAGATCAACCGCGATGACCCCGGTGATGTCGAGGGCGAGCGCCCCAGGAAAAAGATTCCTGCCAAGGTGATGTGGTATGCTCCTATAATACCACGGTTGAAACGTTTCTTCCAAAACAAAGAGCATGCCAAGGCGACGCGATGGCACAGAGAAGACCTTAAGAAAGACAGAAAGTTGAGAGTACCTGCTGACGGGTCGCAGTGGAGAAAAATCGAGAGAAAGTACAGCAGGGAGGAGTTTGGAGGTGACGCAAGGGACGTATGGTTTGGTCTAAGCGCAGATGGCATTAATCTTTTTGGGGAGCAGAGCAGCAGCCATAGTACCTGGCCTGTGAGTCTATGTATGTATAACCTTCCTCCTTGGTTGTGCATGAAGCAGAAGTTCATTATGATGCCAGTGCTCATCCAGGGCCCTAAGCAATCCGGCAACGACATTGATGTGTACCTAAGGCCATTAGTTGAAGAACTCTTACAACTGTGGAATGGAAAAGGTGTACGTGCATGGGATGAGCATAGACAGGAAGAATTTGATCTAAAGGCGTTACTGTTTGTTACCATCAATGATTGGCCTGCTCTCAGTAACCTTTCAGGACAGACAAACAAGGGATACCGTGCATGCATGCATTGTTTGGATGATACCGATAGTATATATTTGGATAATTGTAGGAAGAATGTGTACCTCGGACATCATCGATTTCTTCCGAGCAGGCATCCCGTAAGAAAGAAAGGCAAGCATTTCAAAGGTGAGGCGGATCACCAGACAAAGCCTCGCCACCGAACTGGTGCTGATGTACATGATATGGTCAAGGATTTGAAGGTAGTTGATACGTCTCCAACGTATCTACTTTTCCAAACACTTTTGCCCTTGTTTTGGACTCTAACTTGCATGATTTGAATGGAACTAACCCGGACTGATGTTGTTTTCAGCAGAACTGCCATGGTGTTGTTTTTGTGCGGAAATAAAAAGTTCTCGGAATCTCCTGAAAATCAACGGAGATTTATTTCAGAAAATATAAAAAATACCTGTCAGAAGATCCACACCTGGGGGCCCACGGGTTGTCCTCGAGGGTGGGGGCGCACCCCCTTCCCAGGGCGCGCCCCCTGCCTCGAGGGCACCCCGATGCCCCACCGACGTATCCCCAGGTCCTATATATTATGTTTCGTGGAGAAAAAAAATCAAGGAGAAGGAATTATCGTGTTTTACGAGACGGAGCCGCCACCAAGCCCTAATCTCTCCCGGGAGGGCTGATCTGGAGTCCGTTCGGGGCTCCAGAGAGTGGAGATCGTCACCATCGTCATCATCAACCTTCCTCCATCACCAATTCCATGATGCTCACCGCCGTGTGTGAGTAATTCCATCGTAGGCTTGCTGAACGGTGATGGGTTGGATGGGATCTATCATGTAATCGAGTTAGTTTTGTTAGGGTTTGATCCCTAGTATCCACTATGTTCTGAGATTGACTTTGCTATGCTTAATGCTTGTCACTAGGGCCCGAGTGCCATGATTTCAGATCTGAACCTATTATGTTTTCATGAATATATGTGTGTTCTTGATCCTATCTTGCAAGTCTATAGTCACCTACTATGTGTTATGATCCGGCAACCCCGAAGTGACAATAATTGGGACCACTCCCGGTGATGACCATAGTTTGAGGAGTTCATGTATTCACTATGTGTTAATGCTTTGGTCCGGTACTCTACTAAAAGGAGGCCTTAATATCCCCTAGTTTCCAATAGGACCCCGCTACCACGGGAGGGTAGGACAAAAGATGTCATGCAAGTTCTTTTCCATAAGCACGTATGACTATATTCGGAATACATGCCTACATTGCATTGATGAACTGGAGCTAGTTCTGTATCACCCTAGGTTATAACTTCTACATGATGAATTGCATCCAATGTAATTTCCCATCACCGATCCAATGCCTACGAGCTTTACCTATATAGCTTGCCGCTTATTTAATTTTCCGTTGCTATTATCACAAAAACTACAAAAACACTATCTTTAATTTTATTGCTGCTACCACCACTATCATATTACTGTGCTACTAAACTATCTTGCTGCAGATACTAAGTTTCCAGGTGTGGCTGAATTGACAACTCAGTTGCTAATACTTAAGAGTATTATTTGGCTCCCCTTGTGTCGAATCAACAAATTTGGGTTTAATACTTTACCCTCGAAAACTGTTGCGATCCCCTACACTTGTGGGTTGTCAAGACTCTTTTCTAGCCCCGTTGCTGGGGAGCATAGCTCTATTCTTTAAGTCACTTGGGATTTATATCTGCTTATCACTATGAAGAATTTGAAGGACTCAAAAACCAAGATCTTACCCTCAACTACGAGGGGAGGTAAGGAACTGCCATCTAGCTCTGCACTAGATTCTCCTTCTGTTATGAGTAAACTTGCACACCTACTCCTGCTATTGAATCTGATATGTCATATGTTCTTGATGATGCTACTTCTGCTATGTATGATGAAACTATCTCTATGCCTGACACTGTGCCACTAGGTGAATTTATAGATGAACAAATTGCTAAGGTTAGGGAGAGTGCAAATGTTGATGATATTTATGAAAGTGATGATGAAACTACTCCCAATAGATATGAATTGCCTATTGTTCCTGAGGGTTATGTTATGGATGAAGAAACTGCTAGAGACTTTCTTGCTTGCAATGATAGATATGATCTTAAGAAGTTATTTGCTAAGCTGAAAGAAAAGTCCTTGAATGCTAGAATGAAACATGACCCTGCTTTTGCTAATTCACCTATATGTGTCACTGATAAGGATTATGAATTCTCTATTGATCCCAAGTTAATTACTTTGGTTGAATCTGATTCTTTCCATGGCTATGAGTCTGAAACTGTTGTGGCACATCTTACCAAGTTGAATGATATAGCCACCCTGTTTACCAATGATGAAAAGATTCGTTACTACTATATCCTTAAGTTGTTTTATTTCTCGTTAAAGGGTGATGCTAAGACTTGGTTTAATTATCTTGATCCTGGTTGTGTGCATAGTCCCCAGGATATGATGTATTACTTTTCTGCTAAATATTTTCCCACTCATAAGAAACAAGCTGCCTTACGGGAAATATATAACTTTGCTCAAACTGAAGAAGAGAGTCTCCCACAAGCTTGGGGGAGGCTTCTCCAGTTACTTAAGGCTTTGCCTGATCATCCTCTTGAGATGCATGATATACTTGATGTCTTTTATAATGGACTAACCGATGCTTCCAGAGACCACCTGGATAGTTGTGCTGGTTGAGTTTTCAGGGAAAGAACAGTTGAACAAGCTGAATTACTATTGAACAATATGCTAGACAATGAAAATAATTGGACACTTCCTGAACCAGCCCCTAAGCCAACTCCGAAGAAAAGAGGTGTTCTATTTCTCGGTCATGAAGATATGCAAGAGGCAAACAAATCCATGAAAGAAAAAGGTATTAAAGCTGAAGATGTTAAGAATTTACCGCCTATTGAAGAAACACATGGTCTTAATAACCCGACACAGGTAGTAAAGGTAAATTCTCTTTATAGATTTGATGAAAGTGATATTCCTCGTTATAAGTCTGCTAGCCAATGCTTAGATGAGTTTGACAATTTCATTGTCAAACAAGAAAACTTCAATGCTTATGTTGGTAGACAATTACAACACAATGCTCATATGATTGAACGCTTGAGTGATTATCTGTCTAGTGCTAAAGATGAACTGAAACTTATTAGTATACATGCTTCTATGGTTACCACTCAAGTAGAACAAGTACTTAAAGTTCAGAATGATTTGCTCAATGAATTAAATAGTAAGAATAATGATAATGCCATTAGAGTTGTGACTAGAGGTGGTAAAATGACTCAGGAACCTCTGTATCCTGAAGGCCACCCTAAGAGAATTGAGCAAGATTCTCAGAGAGCTAATTTAGACGCACCTAGTTCTTCTAAGAAGAAGAAAAAGAAAAATGATAGGACTTTGCATGCTTCTAGTAAACCTGTAGCTCACCCACCCGAGAATCCCAATGATATATCTGTTTCTGATGCTGAGACACTATCTGGTAATGAACATGAACCTAGTGATAATATTAATGATGATGTTCATGTTGATGCTCAACCTAGTAATGATAATGATGTAGAGATTGAACCTGCTGTTGATCTTGATAACCCACAATCAAAGAATCAACGTTATGATAATAGAGACTTTGTTGTGAGGAAGCACGGTAGGGAAAGAGAACCCTGGGTTCAGAGACCCATGCCTTTTCCTCTAAAACCATCCAAGAAAAAGGATGATGAAGATTTTGAGCGCTTCGCTGAAATGATTAGACCTATCTTTTTGCGTATGCGTTTGACTGATGTGCTTAAAAGAAATCCTTATGCTAAGTATATGAAATATATTATTACCAACAAAAGAAAGATACCTGATGTAGAAATCTCCACCATGCTTGACAATTACACTTTTGAGGGTGGAATGCCTAAGAAATTAGGAGATCCAGGAGTACCTACTATACCTTGCTCCATTAAGAAAAACTATGTTAGAACTGCTTTGTGTGATCTTGGAGCCGGTGTTAGTGTTATGCCTCTCTCTTTATATCGTAGACTTGACTTGAGTAAGTTGACACCTACTGAAATATCTTTGCAAATGGCTGATAAATCAACTGCTATACCTATCGGTATTTGTGAGGATGTGCATGTTGTAGTTGCAAACATTACTATTCTAACGGACTTTGTTATACTTGATATTCCCGAGGATGATAGTATGTCTATTATTCTTGGAAGACCTTTTTTGAATACTGCAGGGGCTGTTATTGATTGCAACAAAGGCAATGTCACTTTTCATGTCAATGGTAATGAGCATACGGTACACTTTCCAAGGAAACAACCTCAGGTTCATAGTATCAATTATATAGGAAAAACTTTAACTATCACTAGTGGAGGTTTTGAGTTTCCTATTCCTACTATCAAGAAGGCATATGACATACTTATTGTTGGGGACATACATATCCCCATTGAGGTAACATAGTGTTATTCGAAAATTCTCTGGTTTCATGTTACTAGGAAAGAGTTTATTAACATGACCTGATCAACCTTGTTAATGGATTCCTTTTGATGAACATGGGATAGGTGAATCTAGATAGCACAAACCTTATGTACCCTCCTTTACTTTCTGTTAATTAGGTTAAATAAAACAAAAATAGCATTATCTGTCTGTTTCCAGACTTACCCGTGCAATAAAAAAATACCCCGAAAATAAAAGTTCTCCAAATGCCATGAAAATGAAATATGATTTTTTCTAGAATATTTAAGAAAATATGGCACTGAACACACAACGAGGG
The DNA here is from genome assembly GCA_902687465.1 of Secale cereale. NCBI lineage: Eukaryota > Viridiplantae > Streptophyta > Magnoliopsida > Poales > Poaceae > Secale > Secale cereale. The sequence continues at coordinate 607,597,488 of LR738715.1, read as the reverse complement.
GAGCCAGCACGTGGCCTCGAGGGCACAGGGCGTGCCCCCTTCACAGGGCGCGCCTCCTGCCTTGAGGGCCCCACGTGCCCCCCTCCACTTATCCTTTCACCCATACTCTTCTTCTTCCTCCCAAAAAAATCCCCAACCAGCTCAAACCCGAGTTCTAGCTCATTTTGATGCCACGATCTCCTTGCTCAAAGCACCATTCACCAAACTGTTTGGGGAGATTGTTCCTTGGTATGTGACTCCTCCATTGGTCCAATTAGTTTTTGTTCTAGTGCTTTATTTGTTGCAAATTTGTGCTGCTGTGGTGACCTTGTTCTTGAGCTTGCATGTCAATTTTTCTTGGTCCCAAGTAGTTCTAATGCATGATATAGCCTCTAGGCACTTGTAGGTGTTGTTGCTATCAATCTTGTTGAGTTTGGTTAACTTTTATTGTGAGTTACTAATTTTTTTAGAAAATTGTCTAGGAAAAACTTCCAAGGTGATCCTTCAAGGAAGCAATGACCGAGGCTCGCGTTCCGTGAGCCCGACGATGAACCACCGAGGGATGCTGATGTACGGCCTTATGAATGGCCGTCGGATGAATTTATGAGTCAAGCGGGCATCAAAGATGAATTTTATGCATATGTGCGTACGCTGACCTTGAGGACTTCATGCAAGATAAGTGCACTCAATACCGTGGCTTGACTGATAGCTTTGTGAGAAGGTTTAAATTTTCATCTTCACGTAATTCTCACAATGTCTTGTTTGATCTATATGATAAATCCTATACCATGGACTTAGAGGATTTTAATGAGGCCTGCAAGCTCCCACAGTTGGGCAGTATGAGTGATCCTCGTAAATCTGAATTTAGAGAATTCCTAGCTAGTATTACAGTGGGGGAATCTAGGGACATCACACAAGCCACCACTGGGAGCATACATTTTCCTGCTATTCATTACTTTGCTCTCTTTATCGGTAGATGCTTAAATGGTAAAGATGAGGCTTGTCACATGTGTGTCCCTGATCTTAGCGTTCTCAGAAGTGTTGTACTAGGTGATAGGCAATATAATCTGGGAGCTATTGTTCCACGTAGGCTACACCATAATGGTTCTAATGGAGATTTATTTGGTGGGATCTATGCTACTCGCATAGCCCGTTATCTTGGTGTGTCTGTGCACCCGTACGATGACCCCTTACCTACTGTTTATTTAGACTGTAATGCTATGGCTAGTCACCGGTTTATAGAGTGGGATAATCAAACTCTCAAATATCGACTAATCTTTAACCGGCAACATGCCATCCCTATTGTTCTTCCCGCCCCTACTTTGTTTTACTTTCAGGAATAAGGAAGACACACTATAACTATGGAGGAGGCAAATGCCTATTATAACATGACGGAGGCAAACCGCCTTCGAGCTGTAGCTCAGCAGACAACATCTGCTGCATCTCAGTACGAACCCAACTACAACTTTGGATATCCGTCAGGCTAGTACTGGCCATAGACCAACTTAGGCCAAAAGCCTAAGCTTGGGGGAGTACATGTTTCTCACCGACTTACATTCATGTTCACACACTTATTCTAGCTGTCGGTACTCACACTTTTTCACTGTACTATCCATGCTTAGTTTCAATTTCTTTTTCTTAGTCTTTTTCTTGTGTGCTAGAAAAACCCAGAAAAACAAAAATAATAATTAGTTGTAGCTTCTAGCTAGTTTACTTTCTTTGCTTGTAGTAGTAACTATAAATGAAAACCCCAAAAGATTTCCCGTTCTTCTTTTGCTTGTTGGGAGCTTTCCCGTGTAAATAGTTTCTTCTCTTTTCTTTAGGGGTTAACAGTAGAAGACCATGATTAAAATGCTTACTAGCTCTCATATGCTTTATTGTTGATTTAATCTTGAGCCATATTACCTCGTCTTCTCTCTTGTATCAAATGTCTGCAGATTCCAGCTTAGTCCAATGCACGCGCACTATTATTATTATCTACACCGTTCTGTCGTGCGAGTGAACGGCAATAAGGATGATATATGATGAACTAATTTAGATGAGAAAAGCTGGTACGAACACGACCTCTATTGTTTTTGTAAATATGATTGCTCGTCGTTCTTGATTCAGCTTGTTATGAATGAAACATGTTTGCAATGACAATTAGAGATCATAGCTGCTTATGTCATCCTTAATTAGCTGAGAGTTCATAATGGTTTATCTTGCGTGCCAACATGATATTAAAATGGTTGTGATGTGGTATGATGGGTGGTATCCTCCTCTGAACGATTTAAGTGATCTGACTTGGCACATGTTCACGCATGTAGTTGAAACAAATCAACATAGCCTTCACGATATTTATGTTCATGGTGATTTATATCCTACTCATGCTTGCATTCATTGTTGATTAATTTTAATGCATGTTCATGACCGTTGTTGCTCTCTAGCTGGTCGCTTCCCAGTCTCTTTCTAGCCTTCACCTGTACTAAGCGGGAATACTGCTTGTGCATCCACTTCCATAAACCCCAAAGTTGTTCCACATGAGTCCACCATACCTTCCTATACGCGGTATTTACCTGCCGTTCCAAGTAAATTTGTATGTGCCAAACTCTAAACCTTCAAATGAAATTCTGTTTTGTATGCTCGAACAGCTCATGTATCAACTAGGGCTCTCTATATCTTCCATGCTAGGTGGGTTATTCTCACGATGAGTGGACTCCGCTCATCATTCACGAGAAAATGGCTGGTAACCGGGATGCCCAGTCCCATGCTTAAAATCATAATAATTAAACAAAACTCCCCCAGGGTTGTTGCTTGTTTGGACGGTAACCCATGGATTCGGCTGGCCATGGAGTGTGCTTGTTGGTGGTTGGGGGAGTATAAACTTTTACCATTCTGTTTGGGAACCGCCTATAATGTGCGTAACATGGAAGATATCGAGATACTTGGTTGTTATGTTGACAATGAAAGTATACCGCTCAAAATGTTATTCAATCTCTATTTAAAAATTGAGCTCTGGCACCTCTACAAATCCATGCTTCCCTCCGCGAAGGGCCTATCTATTTACTTTTATGCAGAGTCATCATCCTCTTATCAAAAAGCACCAGTAGGAGAGCACCTCTGTCGTTGCATGTATTACTATTAATTTGCATTGAGAATGATCATGACTGGATCTCTTTTATCATGAATTACAATGTCTAGTCGGTCCTTGATCTTTAAAGGTGCTCTGCATTTATGTGTTGCGGTCTCAGAAAGGGCTAGCGAGATACCATCATGTTATATCATATCATGATTGTTTTGAGAAGTGTTGTCATCCGAGGTTTATTATTATTGCTAGCTAGTTGATTATGCCATTGATGTGAGTAGTCTTGAGACCTAAAAGTTATTGTGAATGTGGTTAGTTCATGATCTTGTTGAAAACCTGAATGCTAGCTTACATATTTACAACAACAAGAGCAAACAGAGTTTGTCAAAGTTTTTCTTTATCACTTTCAATTTATCAACTAAATTGCTTGAGGACAAGCAAAGGTTTAAGCTTGAGAGAGTTGATACGTCTCCAACGTATCTACTTTTCCAAACACTTTTGCCCTTGTTTTGGACTCTAACTTGCATGATTTGAATGGAACTAACCCGAACTGATGTTGTTTTCAGCAGAACTGCCATGGTGTTGTTTTTGTGCAGAAATAAAAAGTTCTCGGAATCGCCTGAAAATCAACGGAGATTTATTTCAGAAAATAAAAAAAATACCTGTGAGAAGATCCACACCTGGGGGCCCACGGGCTGTCCTCGAGGGTGTGGGGCGCGCCCCCCTTCCTAGGGCGCGCCCCCTGCCTCGAGGGCACCCCGATGCCCCACCGACGTATCCCCAGGTCCTATGTATTCCGTTTCGTGGAAAAAAAATCAAGGAGAAGGAATTATCACGTTTTACGAGACAGAGCCGCCGCGAAGCCCTAATCTCTCTCGGGAGGGCTGATCTGGAGTCCGTTCGGGGCTCTGGAGAGTGGAGATCGTCGCCATCGTCATCATCAACCTTCCTCCATCACCAATTCCATGATGCTCACCGCCGTGTGTGAGTAATTCCATCGTAGGCTTGCTGGACGGTGATGGGTTGGATGGGATCTATCATGTAACCGAGTTAGTTTTGTTAGGGTTTGATCCCTAGTATCCACTATGTTCTGAGATTTATGATGCTATGACTTTGCTATGCTTAATGCTTGTCAGTAGGGCCCGAGTGCCATGATTTCAGATCTGAACCTATTATGTTATCATGAATATATGTGTGTTCTTGATCCTATCTTGCAAGTCTATAGTCACCTACTATATGTGTTATGATCCGGCAACCCCGAAGTGACAATAATTGGGACAACTCCTGATGCGGAGCATCCTAAGGACATCACCATGTCAAGAGTCCGTTTGGCAAGTGACACGTGTGACCTCTACTTCTCATACATAAAGGTGAATCATCTCCTTTACACGTGTTCACTTGACCCCTTCGAGGATGGTTTGCTACTTGACACTCCACTCGTGTGCATGCATAGGTATCGTCGGAGCTTCACAGACGACGAGGAAGAGTGCAAGCGCCGAGGAACACCTACGTCATCAGCGAGGGAAGCATGGAAGCGAAGGCGGAAGAAGACGGAGCGGCTGAAGTTACAACTGCCGGACATCCGGCGCCAGCCCGGACATCCGGCCTTCAGCCCGGAAATCCGGCGCCAGCAACAAAACCACACCCGAGACTTGGCCCCGCTAGCCCGGACATCCGGCCAACCGCCCCGGACATCCGGCGTCTCTTGAGAGCCTGGACATCCGGCCCCCAGCCGGACATCCGGCGCCTGCCTGCGCGCATGGACAGGGCCCGAGGCCCATGTATCCCCCCATCTACTTACCCCTTCGTGTACTAGACTATATATACTCCTCCACCTCCACCATTTTAGGGTTAGCAATGATTTAGCTCATACGTGAGATAGAGCTTTGCTCATCCATCCCGGATCTACTCCGCGTGAGAGACCGCGACCTCTATACGGAGAAGATCCACATTGGATTCAAGACCCCTAAACGGGAAGATCCTTCACGGATTCAAGGCCTCCTCTTGGAGATGAACTCTACCCATGTATCTTTCCCTTTGTTGTTCATGTATCTTGTGATCTTGTGTGTTTGATTGTCTAGTGGATGTGTGATTGGACTTGTTCTTGAGTGTTTCCCTCGTGATTTCCCTTTGTGTTCTTCGTGTTCATCATGGGGTCCCCTCCATTTCGTGAAAGATCGGCCACATAGGGTTCCACCCTACATCATATGGTATCATGAGCCACGGTTTCTCACGAATTTGGAGCCTCCCCACCGTTTTCTAGCCATGTTTTGTTGTGTTCTTCCCCAATTTCGAAAATCCCCACCAAAAATAGCCCCAATTTTTTTTGTGATCTGTTGGTTTGATGCGATTTTGTTGATTTTGATCCATGGATTTGCTTGGTTTCAAGTGGATCTAGCATTTCCCCAAGTTTCCCCATCTTTCCTCCACAAAATCCGTCAAATTTTGCCACCAAAATCATCAAATTCCGCCCCCAAACGAGTTTGGAAGTCCCAATCCCGATCTGGAATCGTCGGGCCGGACATCCGGCTCCTGGAGGGGAAAATCCCGCGCGGTTCTGGACATCAGGTCCCGGAAATCCGGGCTTCACCCCGGATGTCCGACCCCTGAGATTTCAGCCACCCGTGTTTCACCGTTTTGTCCATAACTAATTCATCCGGTGTTCGATTTTGACGTTCTTGAGCTCGTTTTGAAGCTCTTGACATCCCCCATACCACAAAAATACCACCATAATCATTTGACTCCATCATATTTTTGGAATTTTGGCATCTTTGTCTAGGGCTTCCACCACATCATCCGCTACACCACCACCGACTTCCGCAACCTAACCAATTTTGTTCCCATACCATTTGTGGTTGCTTGAGTAGTGATTTGAGTCTCCTAAGGTGTTTAGGCTACTTAGGGACCATTGCTTCTTCATCAACCACCACCACCACTTCCGCATAACCTTGTCCACTATACATAGCCAACCCAACTTAACCAAATTTTGTTCGAGCTGTTTGAGTTGTGGCTTGTGTCTCCTAAGGTGTTTCGGCTACTTAGGGACCGTGACTCCAACTCCGACAACGTGTATAGACCATCATACACAACCACCACCGCTTGTCCGCTACCACCATTTGACATTTGCCCTTGAGATTTTGAGTTGTGGTTTTTCCGTTTCCTAAGGTGTTTCGGCTAATTAGGAACGGGTCTACATCAAGAGCACCACCTCTCATCATCGACACGGACGGTAAATTCGACGACATTATTGTATATTCCCTTGCAATTGCATTGTTAACCCCTAGCCAATTTTTGCGTCACCTACCTATCGAGACTAGCCATTTGAGTATTGCCGGCAACGTGACTTGTGCACATTAGTGATCATACTTCCCATAGCATACATACCATATCACCGTGGTGCATCTCTTGGTATCATCTCTTGTGACACAAGGTTGTCATCGCATATACTCAATTGCTATCTTAGTTCGTGAAGTTTTGCATGAGAAAAGAGCTCAAAAGAGAAAGAGCCAAACAAGCTTTTAAGCACAAAGAAAAAGATAAGCAAAGAGCTTTTAAGCAAGAACCATAGCATCATACTACATTAAGATTGTCATACTCGATCATTTTGGATCATACCACCGGAATACCATACATATAGCATACTTGGGATAGAAGTCGTTGCATTTTTGCTTAGTAGGTTGTGCACAAGTTCGTATCCGCCTATTGTGCAATCGCGCTAGCGTCTCTCTAGTGTTGTGCAACAAGAGCATTTTCGTGGATTCCACATTTTGGCTCATTCCTTGGTTGCACGACCCCATCTATCTATCCGTGTGTGTGTTTCCGTGTGCCACATATTGCTATTGGTCTACTTGTTACATTTGCGAATTTGTGAATCTCTTTCAACATTATTGACTCTTTCTAACATTTTGCATCAAATTTTTGTGCCACTATCCTCACCGAGCTACTCCATAAGCTTTACTTGATAGGTGTGAGTGAACAAGTCCGGTACCAATTCCACTATTCTTTCATTTCACATTGAGTGAAACGGGATACATCCTCAACATTCAGAAAAGGTAACTTGGTATTGTTTATCTCATCTCCTACTCACCTTTGCTCGAGTCTTGTGATGGATAGGGAAAGCATTTCATCTACTTCGGTCTACAACAACAACGACAAGTTCGATGCCATGACGAACAACTTGTGCGCCAACATGAATGCTCAAATGGAGGAGCTCAAAGCCCTCATCAAGAACCGCAAGAGGTCTCCCTCATCTTCGAGAAGACGCTCAAGTGCACATCCTTCCGAGCTACCATCTCAGGCAAGATCTCATCGGCATCGACACCATCAACGACAAGAACGTGAAGGTCAAGAGCTCAACACCAACAACCGCTCAACGACTTCACCGTACACCTTGGCATCTTCGCCAAGCGACTTCAAGGCATCTTCGCCTTTGGATATGCGGCATCTTCGCCCACAAGCACCTCAAGCTTATGATCAAGAGAAGCTCCCCAAGCTCAAGTCCGTGATTACCACGAGCTACTACGACCTCGACAACGACCATGAGATTCCTTTCTATGGGACTCAAGAACCCGAGGAGTATCTCGAGTGGGAACGCTTGATGGACGACTACCTCATGCTACTTCAAGTTCCTCCCCAAGATCAAGTGAAGTGCGCCACAAGAAACTTCCACGACTTCGCATCGACATGGTGGTTTCACACACCTTCGGAGGAGTATGACATGAGTTGGCCCAAGACGAAGAAAGCTTTGCGAAGAGAGTTCGTGCCTCCCACCTACACGGAACAACTTCTACGCCAATTGGAGAACACCATTCAAGGATCCAAGTCCATCGACAAGTACTTCAAGGAGATGAAGATGGCCTTGCGACGAGCCGACGTGGACGACCCCATTTCGATGAAGCTACACTTCATGATGGGATTGCACAACGACATCTACAAGACTATCTTCTTCGAGAACTACAAGTCCCTCGACGACAACTACATTGGTGCTCTCAAGGCGGAACAAGAACTAATGAAGGCCAAGGCTTCTCCACCGCAAGCAAACTTCTCGAAGACCAAGCTCCAAGACGACGAGCA
>LR738715.1:607567846-607579791 GCA_902687465.1 Secale cereale | reverse complement strand
ACAAGTCTATACAGGAAGCATAACTTGGCAAGGTAGGAAGCACAACAAAACAACACAAGTTTATATATGATGCAATATATGGCAAGGTAGGATGCATGACAAGTCTATACAGGAAGCATAACATGGCAAGGTAGGATGCATGACAAGTCTATACAGGAAGCATAACATGGCAAGGTAGGATGCAAGTGTAAACTAGCTATCTAGGCATTTTAAATGAGGCCGGAAATAACAACAACAATTCCGGAAAAATCCCCATATGCATGTTTAGCAATTTTAAGCAAACAACAATTCACACATTTTAATGTTGTTAACATGATGCGGATGACATGATCAAGTTTTATGCAATTTTTATAGTTAAACCTTAACACAAGAGATATGAAGCATTTGTCACCGTGGTGGAAGGAAAGGGTGCCACGGCAACGATCCGAAAATGATGCAATGGCAACATCTCGGTTCCGGTAACTCGTTGAGAGACCGGTGCAAAAGAAAAGGTGGCGTGAGCGATTCGAACAAGATGAAAGGTGGGGTGATCCCGTCACCGGGTTCCCACGGGTTGGCGACGAGGCAACCGAGGAGCATGACAAAAGATGAATCGGGCACGGTGCACACAAGGGAAACATTTCATACAACCACAAGCATACGTCCACGGGTCATCGCCTCGGGGTTATACCTTCGAAGCGTTCATTCTCGGAGGGGTTCGAGTCGTCGAGGGACGTAGTGGAAGTAGTCGTTCTCGCGAGTCGTGGTACATGTTCGTAGAGGGAAGTAGTCGTTCCGTTGGTAGTCGTTCATGTTATCGAAGAGGTACTTGTCGCGGCATCGGACGTCTTCGGGGCGACGGTAGTGGTACACGGTTCTTCGACGACGGTCGTCGTACACGTTCGTAGATGTTCAAGTCATCGGTAGAGGTACTTGGGGTCTTCGGACTTGCCGGACTCGGTTCTTGCGACGGTAGTTGTACTCGGTCGTCGTGGTACTTGTCGAGTCGTAGCGGCACTCGAGGGGCATCGACGTCGTGGTACTTTGCGTCCGTGGGTACTTGCTTGTGGTGTACTTGGCGAAATCACCGAAGACGATCTTGAAGCAACCGTGCGTAGATGTACATTGAAGAGGAACTTGTCGATGTTCTTGCTGGACCAAAACAAAACACGAGGCCGACGGTGCTGGTTGGAGGAGGGCGCGGGGCGCTGTGGAGAGACGAAGACGCGGGGGAGCAGCAGACCGTGGCAGGGTGTCGGAGCAGTGATGCAGCAAGGCCGCGGCGGGGACGCGGTAAGGCTGGTCTTGCAGAGAAGCTCGGCTGCGATGGGGTGCGAGGAGGAGGAGCCGAGATGGCGAGGCGCGGTGGCTTGCTGGATCCCGCAAGGAACGGGGTGACGACGGTGGCTGGAGGTGGCTGGCCGCGGCTGGACGAGGCCCTCGCGACGGCGGGCTCGGGCACCCACAGGCGAGGTGGCGACCAAGCGAGGGAGAGGGATAGAGGATCGGGCGCTGGGGGGAAGAGGCCGCGGCGCACGGCGGAGGAGAGGTGAGGGGCGCGAGGGGATCGGGACCTGGCGGCGCTGGAGGGAGAGAGCGAGGGGAGAGGTCGAGCGAGGAAAAAAAGGGGACTTAGGGTTAGAAGCTGGGGCGGCTGGGCCTCTGCTGATGGGCCTTAGAGGCCGGCGTCTGGGTCTCTGATTTTCTTAACAGAAAAAGAAGAAAGAAGGAAAAAGAAAGGGAGGCTTAGGGAAAGATTTAGCACAAGGGATTATTTTTCTCGGGCTCATAAAAATGAGCGTAGTCTGAGAAAAATAGAAGTGGCAAGATCAAGATATAATTCAAACATATTTGAATTTAATTCAAATGGGTTTGAACTAAGACTTGATTTTCGAAGTGTCCAAAAATGTTGAGGATTTTGGAGGAACCTCGATAAACGGGAAAAGAAATATATGGAAGGTTTTGACGGTGAAACTTGAATTAAAGAGGCATGGGAAATTTGCAAGTCTGTTTCGGTGATCCCAAACTAATGGGTTATTTATTTATAATAGCTCCATAATATTAGGAGGATATGTTACAAAGAGAAGTCACTCTTCCCTCGATTTAAATAGATCAAAAGATCTATGCCATTTATTTAGTTGAGATGCAAAGATTAATGACATGATGGCATGATGACATGATGCAAAGAAAAATAAATAACACAAGCACACATGAAACACACGGGAGAACCCGGAACATCTGGAATCTTCTGGGACGTCGGTCTTCGGGCGTCACAATCGACGACTCGACAGGCAAGATGACCTGACCCAGATATCATTACTATCTTTGCCTATTGCTAGAAGTCTCGCTCTTTAGCTTAATGCCTCGATGCCCATGTTTATTTGTCAGCCTCCTATTGTAACCATGAATCTGTCTAACCACCCAACCTAGCAAACCTTTGTTTGGCTACGTAAGCTTTGCTCAGCCCCTCTTCTAGCATTACTAGTTGCAGGAGAAGTTTTGAAGATTCTTGCTTCATGTTGAAGTTTGTTGGGATATCACACTATATAAACTCTTAAACTAAATCATCTATATATTGGTAATGGGTGGAAGGCTAAGCCTTTTGCTTGGTGATTTGTTCCACTCATGCCGCCCTAGGAACCGTTTAAACCGGTGTTATGTTCCTTGATTATGCGTTCCTAACACGGTTGGGGTTATGGGACCCCCTCGATAACCCGCTTAGCGCTAAACCTTTTCCAGCAAGGCCCGACATTGGTACTCCATTTTCCTAATCACTAAACTTGCATAGGGATCGCGTGATCTTAATAAACAACCCCGGGCCAGTGCTCCACATGAGTGTTGGTCCAAACTAGAGCATTGTTGATACGTCCAAAACGTATCTATAATTTCTGCTTGCTCCATGCCTCTTTTGTGTGATATTGCTATGATATTTATGCACTTCCATACACTTTTGATCATATTTGGACTAACCTATTAACTCAGTGCACCCCAGTGCCAGTTTATGTTTTCTGCTGTTTTTGTATTTCAGGTTTTCCCATTACGTAAATTGCCAGAAAAATTCCGGGAAAAATATATAAAAAATCAGCGCTCCAGAAGCTTCCATGCGGCCGAAGTAGGGCCAGAGGGGGGCCAGAGGGGCTCCAGGCGCCCAGAGGGGGCGGCCCCACCCCTGGCCGCCTGGGCCCCCCCTTACCTCCGCTGGTGCCCCCCTTTGGCATATATTTACACCGCGTCCCGAAACCCTCGAGGACGGAACCCTTTTTCGCGATCTCATCTCTGTTCCGCCGCCGCCGCGCTTCCAAGATCGGGAGCACCAGGAGAACTCTTCCCGGCACCCTGCCGGAGGGGAGAACCACCACCGGGAGCTTCTCCACCACCATGGACGCCTCCCGGATGAGTTGTGAGTAGTCCCCCTTGGACCATGGGTCCATGACCAGTAGCTATGTGATGTTCTCCTCCCCTCTTTGTTCTTCACCGATTAGACCTCGTGAGCTGCCCTACATGATCGAGGCACATATGTAATCCTTATGCTGTTGCTATGATGAGTTTGCTGGGATCCGATGGATTATGAGATTATGTTCAGATTGTGTGTGAGTAATATATTTGATTCACCTCTTTTATATTTATGTTCTTGAGTAATTCTTGCATGTTCTCCGTTGCTGTTTATTGCTTTGGCCAAGTAGTAGGTAGTAACTCCAAGAGAGAACGTTATGCTTGATTGTGGGTTCATGCCCCTCGATGACTATCTTGAGTGACAGAAACATGAGTCTAGGGGATGTGTTGTTGCCACAAGGGGGAAAACAACGGTGCTTGTACTTGCAGGTGCAAGGATTGTTTACTTTACGCAAAGTTCTTTTAATGCAGTTGTCTGTTGCTTTGAGTTTACACTATGGGTGGGACTCGCAACTTAATACCAGCAAGATATTCTGGATAGATATCTCAAGGTGGATGATTAGTAGTAGATGCAGATGGATTTCGGTCTACTTGCCTTGGCGTACCGCCAATGCTTTTGAAACTCTACCTTTCTTTGCAGCATAGTTAGCATTGGTTTGCGCACATAATCCTGTCAATTGCCCAGCTGTAATTCGTTTACCTCGCTTAGCTGTTTTATCGTCTTTTGGGAGAGAGACATCACTAGTGAACATCATGGGACCCCGGTCCATATTACCATCACTGATCACACCCGTTGTTTATTTCCTGTTCTTATTTACTAGTTGCAGTCATACCTATCACTATTATCTCTTGTGTTTAATCCTTTGTAAACGACAAGGCCGGAGGGATTGACAACCTCTCTGTACTCGCTGGGAGCAAAGTTATTTGTATCTGTGTGCAGGTCCTGTCAATCGCTATGTATCTGGCGCCGTTAGCAGTTGACACCTACTTGTCGACCCTCGGAGTCTCACGGGATTCGATCCTTGGTATCTTTGCAAAGGGAAAACTACCGCTACGCTACATCTCAAACCATCCACTTGGGGTAACCAACGAGGGGAGAGAAGCCATCAAGCAAAGTTTTATGGCGCCGTTGCCGGGGACTCCACTCTTCAAGATAGGGGAGTTGCACGCTATCTTTTACCTTTGTTTTTTAGTCTTGTTAGTTTACCTTTCAGTTTTGCTTTAGTTCCCTTTATAAAAAAAAATCACAAAAATAGTTATCTTGCTTGCTGCTGCTATGGGTTCCACCGAGAACACCAAGTTGTGTGACTTCACTAGTCATAACAACGATGACTTTATCTGCACGCCTATTACTACACCTGCCACTTCAGCACCTTCTTATGAAATTAAACCTGCTTTACTGGACCTAGTTATGAAAGATCAATTCTTCGGTGCTGGAGATGATGCTGCTTTGTACTTAAATAATTTTGTTGAACTCTGTGATATGCAAAAGTACCGAGAAGTAGATAGTGATATTGTTAAGCTTAAGCTTTTTCCATTCTCCTTGAGAGGAGGAGCTAAAATTTGGTTTCAATCTTTCCCTAGAAATAGCATAGATTCTTGGGACAAGTGCAAGGATGCCTTTATTGGGAAGTACTATCCACCTGCTAAAATTATCCAACTAAGGAGTAACATAATGAATTTCAAACAATTGGATAATGAACACGTTGCCCAAGCTTGGGAACGCATGAAATCTCTTGTCAAGAACTGCCCTACTCATGGTTTGACTACTTGGATGGTTATCCAAACTTTTTATGCAGGCTTGAACTTTACCTCGCGGAACTTGTTAGATTCGGCCGCGGGAGGAACCTTTATGTCAACTACACTTGGTGCTGCCACGAAGCTTCTCGATGAGATGATGACCAATTATTCCCAATGGCACACCGAACGCGCTCCAACATGTAGGAAGGTAAACTCTGTCGAGGAGATTTCCTTCCTAAATGAAAAAGTTGACTTGATCATGTCTCTACTTTCCAAGCAATCTTCTATTGATCCTCGTGATGTTTCTTTAAATTCTTTGATTGCTCAAGATCAAGTAGATGTGAACTTTATCTCTAGAAACAATTTCAATAACAATGCTTATAGGAGTAATTTTGGTAGCAACCCTAGACCGTTCCCCTCTAATTCCTATGGGAACAACAATGCTTATCCTAGCACCAAGAACTCCACTTCTGAACTAGAGATTATGCTTAAAGATTTCATCACTACCCAAAAAAGCCTTCAATAAGAATGTAGAAGAAAAACTAGCCAAACTAGATGATCTCTCTTCGAAGGTAGACAATTTAGCCCATGAGGTAGAGTTGCTTAAAATTAGAACTTCCCCTCTTGAGGAGAGGAAGGCCACTCCTATGAATGCTATTCAAGTGCAAATTAATGAAAACATTAGGATGTTGGCTAAACTTAAAGAGAGATGGGCTAGAGAAAAGGAGGAAGAAGATAGAATTAAGAACCTTCCTACCCACCACACTGTTGCTACTATCCAAGTTGTTGAGGATATCATAACTCTTAGCACCCAATGCACTCCTGGTCCCATTGGACCTATTAATGGTGATGCTATGACCTTAACCGTAGAAATTCCTATGACCATAGAAACTACCAAACAAGTGAGCCTAAAGGACACCACTACCACTTTACTTGATAGTAGTGACCTTGATTTTGATAATTGCACCCTTTCTGAAGTTATTGATTTTCTTCACAAGATGTCTAGAGATTCCCACACTAGCACGCTTAATCTTGCCTTCACAGAGCATATCACTAATGCTCTCATCAAAGCTAGGGAGGAGAAACTTAGGGTAGAAGCCTCCATACCTAGAAAGCTAGAAGATGGTTGGGATCCTATGATTAAAATTAAGTTGAATAACTTCTCTTGCTATGCTTTATGTGATGTTGGATCTAGTACCTCCGTTATGCCCAAAAGAATATATGATATGCTTAAATTGAAACCTTTTGATTCTTGTTCTTTTGGTGTTCGTCTTGTTGATTCTTCCATAAAGAAACCCTTGGGGAGGATCGATAATGTTCTTATCATTGTCAATGACAATTATGTTCCCGTTGATTTTACTATTATGGATATTGAATGTGAACCTTCTTGTCCAATTATTTTGGGACGTCCTTTTCTTCGCACCGTTGGTGCTATCATTGACATGAAAGAGGGGAATATAAAATTCCAATTTCCTCTCAAGAAAGGGATGGAACACTTCCCTAGGAAGAAGATTAAGTTACCTTTTGAGTCCGTTATACGGGCTAGCTATTCTTTCACTCTTGATATAACTTGATCTCTTTGCATTATGCCTAGCTTAAAGGCATAAAGAAAGCGCTTTTGGGAGGCAGCCCACAATGAATAAAATTTTATTTTGCTTTTGTTGTGTCTTGATGTTTGTTACTACAGTAGCATCATCATTGTATCTTTACTTTTCAGCTTTGTGCCAAGTTTAGCCTCTGATTGCAAGAAAGTTCAAAAGTTGTGACGTGCTGTCCAGGAAACAGATTCTGTCCTTGGACAGAAAAATTCGTATAAAATCACCAGATCATCTTTTTGGTCTGAATTTTTCGACAGCGTGCTCTATACAATTGGCTTTCGGGCGTCTGTTCTGAGTTTTTTGATTTGAGTTGCAGAAGTGCCCCAAAAAAATTATTTACTACCTGCTGGTCTATTTTTCACAGATTCTGTCCTGTTTTGCCTTTTCTTCGTTTTGCAAACCTTGAGCTTGCTTTTTCTTTGCAAAAACCTTTTGGCAATCTTGAGAAACAGTAGACCTTCAAGATTATCTTTATTTCCAGCAAGGAAAAATTATTTTATTATGGGTACTAACCTCGCTAATCAGATTATGATGAGTTATGTATGAAGGGAGTTTTCAAGTGTGCGAGGGAAGATGATAAAAAGATTCAGGAGTGTCAAACGCTCAAGCTTGGGGATGCCCCCGTGCACCCCCAAGAAATATTCAAGAAGACTCAAGCGTCTAAGCTTGGGGATGCCCCCGTGCATCCCCTTCTCCATCAACAATTATCAGTTCGTCTTTCGTTCCACTATATTTTAATCACTTCATGCGTTATGTGCTATGCTTGGAGCGTCTTGCTTTTAGTTTCCTTTTTTAGTTTCCTTTAGCTTTGCTTGCTGTTCATAACGAGTTAGAACCCAGCTTTCTTTGTGTGGGAGAGAAACACGCTCCACTTCAACCTAGAACACAACATAGGATTTTCATGTTTATCTTTGCTGTGTATGTTCTTTGTCTTTCAATAGCTACTGTCATGTTTAGCTCTTAGTTTTCATGCTTTACTTTTTAAAGAGCTTTTGTTTAGTTGGTTGCTGAACTCTCTTGAGTTTTCATGTTTATCTTGTTAAGAGAGAGTTGGCTTCTGTTGCACTGGTTGATATGTCTATGATAAAAATGCTATGTGCATAATGGTGCTTAGTAGTTCATGTTTTCTTATGGTTAGTCTCAAATAGCTGGGGGGTTCTTAATGTGTTATTGAAGTACCAACATGATTTGTTTGCCTATGATGTGGTATGGTTTAGTGATATCTTCCTCCAAGAATTTATTTTGATTGACTTGGCATATGCTCACGCATATTTAAGACTGTAAAGAAAGTCTATCAAGCCTTGATGATCTTTAATTTCTGAGTAGCGATATAACTTCCATGCCCGATTCAATGTTGCTTTGTCGCTCTGCATGATTATGACCGTCATTGCTCTCTTAGTTGGTCGCTCCCAGTCTTTTGCTAACCTTCGCCTGTACTAAGCGGACTGACTGCTTGTGCATCCAAAATCCTTTAAACCAGTTATACCATATGAGTCCACCATACCTTCCTATATATGGTATTTACTTGCCATTCCTAACGAAGACTATCTTGTACCATCTCGAAATTATTCAAAAAAACATTTCTCTTTTGTGCCTCTGTTTTAGCTCATGAGGAAGTAGTAGTTAATTCATGATCTTTTTAAGTTGGACAAGTTTCACCCCGGGATTGCATGTCTAATCTGCAAACCCCTAATACGAGAAGGAACTGGCAAAGAGTGCGCCCGGCTCATAAAAAATATACAACAAACAAACCCTCCTTCACGCTTTGTTCATGAGAAATCAGAAAAATTTGGCAGTGATAAACAAAGGAGATTAAGGGGATGTGATCGTCCCCGTGCGGGAGCCGTTCCTCGAAACTTGTCCAGCTCGAGAAGTAATTGAGTTATCTACTAGCATTCGTTGACGAAATATGCATATCCCAAAAATAATTTTTACCTCTGTTTTTAAAAAACCAAGAGCTCTGGTACATGTTTAGTCTTTGCTTCCAACCACGGGTTTTCAACCTCGCCATCAAAATCCACGGTTCGAGAGTCTCCACCTTCTTTCTTCAAAGCACCAACTATTGAGAGCATGATTGTCATTCTGAGTGTAATGTGCATTGTCCCAAAGTACCATTGTCTTCTGCATGATTATGATATCGTTTATTCTGAAATCATTGTATCTAGTCGTCACTTAAACCTCGAAGGTGCTCCTGCATTTATGTTTTGCTTCACTAAAGGGGGCAAGCGAGGTATCACTTTGTCATGTTTGCACACCATGCTCACTACAAATCTATTGAGTGTTTCAGTATCATATTATAAAACTTTCAGTTCTTTGTGATATTCTCATGAGGCAACTTATTTACTGAAGATTCATTATCTCAGTAAGCATTTGTCATGTGACTGTGAAAAGTTCTTATATGGTTGATAGCATGTCACCACAGAAATTATGCTTGTTATCATTTACCTACTCGAGGACGAGCAGGAATTAAGCTTGGGGATGTTGATACGTCCAAAACGTATCTATAATTTCTGCTTGCTCCATGCCTCTTTTGTGTGATATTGCTATGATATTTATGCACTTCCATACACTTCTGATCATATTTGGACTAACCTATTAACTCAGTGCACCCCAGTGCCAGTTTCTGTTTTCTGCTGTTTTTGAATTTCAGGTTTTCCCATTACGTAAATTGCCAGAAAAATTCCGGGAAAAATATATAAAAAATCAGCGCTCCAGAAGCTTCCATGCGGCCGAAGTAGGGCCAGAAGGGGGCCAGAGGGGCTCCAGGCGCCCAGAGGGGGCGGCCCCACCCCTGGCCGCCGCGCCAGGCCGCCTGGGCCCCCCTTACCTCCGCTGGTGCCCCCTTTGGCATATATTTACACCGCGTCCCGAAACCCTCGAGGACGGAACCCTTTTTCGTGATCTCATCTCTGTTCCGCCGCCGCCGCGCTTCCAAGATCAGGAGCACCAGGAGAACTCTTCCCGGCACCCTACCGGAGGGGAGAACCACCACCGGGAGCTTCTCCACCACCATGGACGCCTCCCGGATGAGTTGTGAGTAGTCCCCCTTGGACCATGGGTCCATGACCAGTAGCTATGTGATGTTCTCCTCCCCTCTTTGTTCTTCACCGATTAGACCTCGTGAGCTGCCCTACATGATCGAGGCACATATGTAATCCTTATGTTGTTGCTATGATGAGTTTGCTGGGATCCGATGGATTATGAGATTATGTTCAGATTGTGTGTGAGTAATATATTTGATTCACCTCTTTTATATTTATGTTCTTGAGTAATTCTTGCATGTTCTCCGTTGCTGTTTATTGCTTTGGCCAAGTAGTAGGTAGTAACTCCAAGAGGGAACGTTATGCTTGATTGTGGGTTCATGCCCCTTGATGACTAGTTTGAGTGACAGAAACATGAGTCTAGGGGATGTGCTGTTGCCACAAGGGGGAAAACAACGGTGCTTGTACTTGCGGGTGCAAGGATTGTTTACTTTACGCAAAGTTCTTTTAATGCAGTTGTCTGTTGCTTTGAGTTTACACTATGGGTGGGACTCGCAACTTAATACCAGCGAGATGTTCTGGATAGATATCTCAAGGTGGATGATTAGTAGTAGATGAAGATGGATTTCGGTCTACTTGCCTTGGCGTACCGCCCATGCTTTTGAGCCTCTACCTTTCTTTGCAGCATAGTTAGCATTGGTTTGCGCACATAATCCTGTCAATTGGCCAGCTGTAATTCGTTTACCTCGCTTAGCTGTTTTATCGTCTTTTGGGAGAGAGACATCACTAGTGAACATCATGGGACCCCGGTCCATATTACCATCACTGATCACACCCGCTATTTACTTCCTGTTCTTATTTACTAGTTGCAGTCATACCTATCACTATTATCTCTTGTGTTTGATCCTTTGTAAACAACAAGGCCGGAGGGATTGACAACCTCTCTGTACTCGTTGGGAGCAAAGTTATTTGTATCTGTGTGCAGGTCCTGTCAATCGCTAAGTATCTGGCGCCGTTAGCAGTTGACACCTACTTGTCGACCCTCGGAGTCTCACGGGATTCGATCCTCGGTATCTTTGCCAAGGGAAAACTACCACTACGCTACATCTCAAACCTTCCACTTGGGGTAACCAACGAGGGGCGAGAAGCCATCAACTGTGCGGGTCCGCCCCTTGGCAACTTGGGGTATCTGGCACCTGTACGCTTCGCTCATCCGATCGTGGCCTGAGACTAGATACACGCAGCTAATGTCAGGGTGTCGGCACGCCGGGAGGTCTTGCTGGATTAGTTTTACCTTAGTCAGAATATCTTGAGCATGGGATTCTGAGAATACTCGGGCCTTCCCACCTTGGAGTTGCGACTCCGCAAATCATGAGCTTGTGATGGGCTAAGTTGGGACACGCCTGCAAGGTTTGAACTTTCGAAAGCCGTGCCCGCGGTTATGTGGCAGATGGGAATTTGTTAATATCCGGTTGTAGAAAACTTGACACCATGTTCAGAACACACTACCAGCGTGAGTAACCGTGACGGTCATTTTCCGAAAGGGGTTCGGGAAGTGAACACGGTGGGGTTTGTTTGACGTGCTTAGATAGGATCACTTCGTGATCACTTTGACGCCCGTGGCACTTCTCTTCTCGCTCTAATCACGTAAGCTAGTGCTAGTGCTGCTGCAACCTTTGTCTTTCTTGAGCCTTGTTCCTCACCCAAGGCTTAGATAGTTTTGCTACCCGAGAACGGGATTGCTGAGTCCTCCGTGGCTCATAGATTCTACACCACACCAGATGCAGGTACTATGGTGAACTACTCAGGTGACGGCACGGAGCTGTACTGGGAGTTCGATGAAGAACGTAGTCGATACTATGTGCACTATCCCGATGATCAGTAGTGGTTTCTACTAGGGGCGGTTCGGACCTTGTGGCTTTATGTTTTTGGTATCTTTCATTTGGATCTTCATCCGTAGTCGGACTGTGATGTTATTTGGATGATCTTTTGCTTATGTAATGAATTGTGTGACGTGGCGAGTGTAAGCCAACTATCCGTTTGCAATTTCATCCCTATTTTTACATGAGTCGTGCAAAGATACCAAACTTGAGATAATTCTAGAATGGGCTTATACCTTTAAGTCGTGCCTCGACACGTAGGAGGTATAATCCCATCCTAGGCATTACAAGTTGGTATCAGAGCCTTCCCCGAACTAGAAGCCCCCACTGATTGATCGAATCTTTGACGGTTGAGTAGGCACACACTTGAAAAT
>LR738715.1:607547725-607562626 GCA_902687465.1 Secale cereale | reverse complement strand
CGCCCTTGAGCTCCCGCCTCCACCGCCGCGGCAAGCCACCGACCGCCGCTGATCCGCCGTCCTCCGCCAGCCGCGGATCGCCAGATCTGATCGGGCGCCGCCGCCGAACCCTAACGGGCCGGATCCGATCCAACCCGACCCGATCCGCCCCGTTGACCCGATCCGCGAGGTTGCACCCCCTTTTTTTACTAAGTCCTGTGTTTTTGCTTATTTTTATTGCATGTTCATGTAGCTGTATCTTTTTGTGTGTAAGTCCAAATTGTGCATATGATATGTCAAAATGACCGCGGTGATATGCTCTACACTTTGTTCCATTGTGCCATGCTTGTTTGACTTCATCTTGATGTCTTAATCTTCGTGACAAGAGTGCTACTTGTTATAAACTGTTGCTACTTGTTATTTTCATGCCATGTTTGAGATGTGATAACTTGGTGCATGTTTATCCAAATGAAGCAAATGAGATGTCAAAATGGTCATCATGAGATGCTTTACATGATGGTTGTTGTAGCATGCATGTTAGGGTTCATATTGCCATGTTAAACTTGGTTGCAAAAGTGCATGTGGCTGTTAAGTTTTGTAACATGTTATGAGATGCTGATTTGAAGTGCTCGTTGCTATTGATGTGTTTGTCCCCATGTCACATGTTAATATGTTTTAGAATCTCCATCATGTGGTCTTTGCTGTGGTGCAAAACATTTTCCATGATATGCCTTGAGGTGACTTAAACATGCTTGCAAACATGCCATGCCAACTTAACTACTTTATACTTAGTGAATTTCTACTAAGTCTGGAATCTGTCATATCCTGATGCTATGTTTGCTTGATTCCCTAGGCAAATCCATGCTAGTTTTGGAGTGGCCATTGATCATTCCTTGTTGTACATGTTATTGTATATCCATCCATGCCCTCACTTGCTCATATGGGTTGCTGTAGCTTATTTATTTATTGCTCTCAATTTGCTATAAAATATAACTGTCAGGTTTTTAACGTCATGATCAAAATGTTGTAGCTTGTGGCTATTGACCCATGCCTCCTATGGAGTTGCTCCAATGGAGTTGTTTGCTGTAGGATATGTCTACTTCATGTCCATGCTTCTTGTCACCATGTTTGAGTGCTGTAGAGTATATATTTATTGCTCCAAAGTTGCTATGTGGCTGTTAATTTCAGCTTTGCATTGAATGTTGTTTCGTGTGTATGTGTTGAACCATTGCTCCGTTTTGAGCGTGTCCTACATGAAACTTGTGTGATTTTGCATGTAGAATCATAATATCATCTTGTTTACATGTTTGGAGTATGTTTGCTTGATGTTTGGGTGCATCTTGCACCGTTGCCATGCTTAACTTGTTTTGCTCATATCTTCTAGACCATAGCTCCGTTTTAAACAAATTTATATGAAACTTGACTAGAATTTCGTGTAGATCATCATGGTGCATGTTAACTTGCTTTTTAAAAACTTTAACTTAAGGTTTGTTTAGATCTGGACCATTTTCAACACATGCATATGAGGACTTACCGGATTCGCTATATGTGGATTCCGGCCTCATTTAAACTTGTTGTATTGTGTTGTTCTTGTGTGCTTCATCCCTTGACTTGTATTGCATCATACATGCATCATACGTGCATCATGTTGATTGTGCATTGCACCTTGTTTGATTTTCGTGCCTCGTTGTGTTCTTGTGTTGAGTAGAGCCGGAAGCCGAGACCGAGCACGAGAACGAGGTTACTACCGAGGTTGAGTACGAGGAGCCGTCTTACGATCCCATCGACGACTCGACAGGCAAGATGACCTGGCCCAGATATCATTACTATCTTTGCCTATTGTTAGAAGTCTCGCTCTTTAGCTTAATGCCTCGATGCCCATGTTTGTTTGTCAGCCTTCTATTGTAACCATCAATCTGTCTAACCAGCCAACCTAGCAAACATTTGTTTGGCTACGTAAGCTTCGCTCAGCCTCTCTTATAGCATTGCTAGTTGCAGGAGAAGTTTTGAAGATTCTTGTTTCATGTTGAAGTTTGTTGGGATATCACACTATATAAACTCTTAAACTAAATCATCTATATATTGGTAATGGGTGGAAGGCTAAGCCTCTTGCTTGGTGATTTGTTCCACTCATGTCACCCTAGGAACCGTTTAAACCGGTGTTATGTTCCTTGATTATGCGTTCCTAACACGGTTGGGGTTATGGGACCCGTCGATAACCCGCTTAACACTAAACCTTTTCCAGCAAGGCCCGACATTGGTACTCCATTTGCCTAATAACTAAAACTTGCATAGGGACTAGCTATCCCGTGATCTTAATAAACAACCCCGGGCCAGTGCTCGACATGAGTGTTGGTCCAAACTAGAGCACTGTGCGGGTCCACCCCTTGGCAACTTGGGGTATCTGGCACCTGTAAGCTTCCCTCATCCGGTCGTGGCCTGAGACTAGATACGCGCGGCTAATGTCAGGGTGTCGGCACGCCGGGAGGTCTTGCTGGATGAGTTTTACCTTAGTCGGAATATCTTGAGCACGGGATTCCGAGAATACTCGGGCCTTCCCACCTTGGAGTTGCGACTCCGCAGATTGTGAGCTTGTGATGGGCTAAGTTGGGACACCCTGCAGGGTTTGAACTTTCAAAAGCCGTCCCCGCGGTTATGTGGCAGATGGGAATTTGTTAATATCCGGTTGTAGAAAACTTGACACCATGTTCAGAACACACTACCAGCGTGAGTAACCGTGACGATCATTTTCCGAAAGGGGTTCGGGAAGTGAACACGGTGGGGTTATGTTTGACGTGCTTAGATAGGATCACTTCGTGATCACTTTGATGCTCGTGGCACTTCTCTTCTCGCCCTAATCACGTAAGCTAGTGCTAGTGTAGCTGCAACCTTTGTCTTTCTTTAGTTTTGTTCCTCACCCAAGGCTTAGATAGTTTTGCTACCCGGGAACGGGATTGCTGAGTCCTCCGTAGCTCACAGATTCTACACCACAGCAGATGCAGGTACTATGGTGAACTACTCAGGCGACGACACGGAGCTGTACTAGGAGATCGATGAAGAACGTAGTCGATACTATGTGCACTATCCCGATGATCAGTAGTAGTTTCTACTAGGGGCGATTCGGACCTTGTGGCTTTATGTTTTTGGTATCTTCCATTTGGATCTTCGTCCGTAGTCGGACTGTGATGTTATTTGCATGATGTTTTGCTTATGTAATGAATTGTGTGACGTGGCGGGTGTAAGCCAACTATCCTATTGCAATTTCATCCCTATTTTTACATGAGTCGTGCAAAGATACCAAACTTGAGATCATTCTAGAATGGGCTTATACCTTTAAGTCGTGCCTCGACACGTAGGAGGTATAATCCCATCCTGGGCATTACAACACTATCTTTACTTTTTATTTCTTCTACCACCACTATCATATTACTGTGCTACAAAACTATCTTGCTGCAGATACTAAGTTTCCAGGTGTGGCTGAATTGACAACTCAGTTGCTAATACTTAAGAGAATTCTATGGCTCCCCTTGTGTCGAATCAACAAATTTGGCTTTAATCCTCGAAAACTGTTGCTATCCCCTACACTTGTGGGTTATCAGTAGTCTTTGGAAAGGATCCTGGCGGACAACCTGTTCTGACTGACGCTGACGGGCGCACACCTACGTGGAAGAAAAATCTATATTTTGGGACCTGCCCTATTGGAAAGACCTAGAGGTCTGCTCCGCAATCAACGTGATGCACGTGATAAAGAATCTTTGCGTGACCCTGCTTGGCTTCTTAGGCATGTATGGGAAGACAAAAGATACACCGGAGGCACGGGAGGACCAGCAACGTATGCATAGAAAAGACGACATACATCAGGGTCATGCCAGCTACGCTCTTACCAAAGAAGAGAAGGAAATCTTCTTTGAATGCCTGCTCATTATTAAGGTACCGTCTGGCTTCTCGTCGAATATAAAGGGAATAATAAATATGGCAGAGAAAAAGTTCCAGAACCTAAAATCTCATGACTGCCACGTGATTATGACGCAACTGCTTCCGATTGCATTGAGGGGGTTTCTATCGGAAAACGTTCGATTAGCCATTGTGAAGCTATGTGCATTCCTCAATGCAATCTCTCAGAAGGTAATCGATCCAGAAATCATACCAACGTTACAGATTGATTTGGTGCAATGTCTTGTCAGTTTCGAGTTGGTGTTCCCACCATCCTTCTTCAACATCATGACACACGTCCTAGTTCACCTATGCGAAGAGATTAACGTTTTGGGTCCTGTATTTCTACACAATATGTTCCCCTTTGAGAGGTTCATGGGAGTCTTAAAGAAATATGTTCATAACCGTGCTAGGCCAGAAGGAAGCATATCCAAAGGCCATGAAAATGAGGAGGTCATTGAGTTTTGTATTGACTTTATTCTTGACCTTAAGTCGATTGGTGTTCCTGAATCGCGGCATAAGGGCAGACTGGATGGAAAAGGAACGCTAGGAGGGGATCAAATAATATGTATGGATGGACATTCTCTCACTCAAGCACACTACACAGTTCTACATAGCTCCGCCTTGGTGGCTCCGTATATGGACGAACACAAGAATTTTCTGCGCTCCAAATACCCGGAGCAGTCTGACGACTGGATTACACGTGAACAAACGACGACTTTCACCGGTTGGTTGCAGACATGTGCCATGCATGACGCCGCTATTGAAGATGACATGTACTTGCTGTCCCAGTTACCATCTTCGAATATAATGACTTTCAAAGGGTACGAGATAAATGGGAATACATTTTACACGATCGCCCAAGATAAGAAGAGAACCAACCAAAACACTGGTGTCCGCTTTGATGCAGCAACCAAGACGGGAAAGGAAACATATTATGGTTACATAGAGGACATATGGGAACTTGACTATGGACGTGGTTTGAAGGTCCCTTTGTTTTGGTGCAAATGGGTCAATATGAAACGAGGCGGGGTAACTGAAGACCCACAGTACGGAATGACAACAGTGGATCTCAACAATCTTGCGTATGCAGACGAACCATTCGTCCTAGCCAATGATGTGGCACAGGTTTTCTATGTGAAGGACATGTCTACCAAGCCGAGAAAAAGAAAAGATAAGGAAGCGAATGCATCATACGATGAGCCAAAGCGCCACATAGTTCTTTTTGGGAAAAGAAACATCGTGGGAGTGGATGAAAAGACAGACATGTCAGAAGATTATGAAAAGTTTGATGAAATTGCTCCATTCATAGTGAATATTGACCCGAGCATCCAGTTAAATGACGAAGATTGTCCATGGTTACGGCGCAAAGGGGCACACGCAAAGAAAAACTTTCACACCGAAAGATCCCACTCTCGGATGTGATCGGCTTCACTGTCATCACTTTCTTCTCTAGTGAGTTTCCGGACTTATATATCTGGAAAGTCCCGCTTCGAACAAACCGGAGGGAATCTTTGTAATAGTTAGGGTACTTATGTGTTTTGGCATTTGAGACCCGAAGAAATTTTATGTGCAAATTCTTTCATGCATTTACTGAATTTTTCAGCTAAATGACCTTGAAATTTAAAAACACTTCAAATGAACTCTGAAAAGGTTGAACGTTGGCACGGTATCATAATTTCACCCACATAGCATGTGCAAAAAAGTAAAGAGGGTTACGACAAAAACTGGATGCACTTCGTATACAAAATGGACAATCTCTTTCGAAATATCAGGGTTTCGGATGATAAGTCATCTGTTACAAAGGCATTTCATTTTTATATAACCTAAGTATTACCAAGTTGAATATAATGATAAAACACACTAATCTTTACCTACTAATAAAGCAGCTAATGTTTCTGGTCGTACGTCGTCGTCACTTTTGCAGAAAAGCCCCTCTGTTTGTAAGAATTCAACCCGCAGTCCTATTTTAAGTGGTCAATCGAAAAAACATTCCGTACTTACAAAAAGATCCCCGCATTGTTTATTATTCTACCTGCAGTCCTGTTTTGAATTGCCAAACAAAGACCACACACAGGCACGAGCACGGGCTCTCCTCCTCGCGTACGGGTACAGCGCAACCACGACCACGGCCATGCGCGGCCGGTCTTCTTCTCCAACCATCCATCGCCTCCCCATCCGCTTCCAATCTTTTCGGGGGCCACCCCAAACCTCCTTCACTGCTCGCCCCATGCGTCGTGCAGTGGGGATTCCTCGCCGACCCGCCCTTCACAGTTCCATTGCATCCCCCTCTCCAGCGTTCCCTTCAGCCATCGCCGACTCCAGCCACCGCCCTCCCGTCCTCCTCTCCTGCAAGATCAAGGCAACCCGGGGAGGTACAGCAAGACGACACTCTGGGGAGCCAGATCCATGAAAGACAAGATTAGGATGGCAGCGGAACGGGGGCATGAAGTGCAGCGCATGCACATATGGGTTGAGCACTCACTGCGTTTGTCCATGGTTATGCCTACTGTCTTCATCCAACGATGCTTGCAGGGTAAGAACAAATTTGTGTGCATAATCCACCTTCAAGCGGAGAGGATTGATTTTTTCTGCAATTGTACAAATTGGATGTAAAAAACAACTCTGCATGTTTACATGAAGCTAGATAAGTGTTTTCGCATAGTATATCAAAATGAAACTGCTAATTATTAAGTTACACATGTTCTTTGTTTCCCGATCATACCTTCAGCACCTGATTAACAAAATACGTGTCTCTGATGTCGGAAATTCCATCTGAATCCCGACAAAAGACAAACACAAAATGATTAGTAGGGACTATCTATGCATTACGAGTATATTGGGAAGGGAATCTGTGTTATACAAGTTAGTGCCAATCGGGAGGCAATCTCTAAGGAAAAAGTAGCTCACTTATCATCGATAGAAGACACTGAGTTCACAAATAAGTGATGCACGGTCTCAATTATTTTCAGGAGGCCATCATGTTGACAAGAAAGTTGCTGCTCACCCAATTTTTACAACCAGAAAAATGCAATTCTATGAGAAAGTAAATGTAGGATTTTTTAGGGTGCATCTATACTACAAACATGTGTTAAACAACAGTTTGATTTGGATGTTAGAAGTAAAGAAAGTTGTAAAACCAAAGCAGCATTGGTTAGGGTTCTTACAAAAAAGTATGATCTCAAGTAAGAAATCTGTTTAGTTTATGGGTTGGAAGTACCACATATAAGCTTAGTCCATGTGAATTGGCACACCGTTTGGAACAAAATGAAACTTAGCAGTACAGTTTGGTAGTTAAAATACTCTTTAGTTTTTGTTTTTGTATATGTTCAGTTCTCCTTTCTTGTGATGTGAACCTAATGAACAGAAAAGCCTTATGGTGTTTTATTTTTTACATGCATGAAGTCTGTAAATTTAGTTTTCTGTTATAAAATCGCTCGTAGCGACTGAATCAGAGGGAAATTTATGAAAAGTGAACTAGCAGACAAAATGTAGCAGTTCCCAGCTAATTTTATAAATTCATCCCTGTGAACTTTTGTGTAAATTGGTCTTTTTATTCTCATATCTTGGAATATAATGACGAACCCCAATTTTTTTGCATCGTGGTTTTGTATGATGGCCATGGCTACATAACAACCATAGTATACGTCAACTTTGTGTTGATGTATGAAGGTAAAATGTATAAAAAATGTATGTGCTTATTATATTTACTTCGTGGTTTGTTATTTAGCTCTTCTTTAGCCCAGATGCAATTCCTAAAGGTTGGTGCAGACACTCAAAAGTGCCTCCTAGAGCAGTAGAGATGTTGTGTCTGCAACGTTAACACATCGATCGGTGTATCTGAATGTATACATTTGCAACCTTCAAATTAGGAACTAGCAGATTTTTGCTGCTACTCTTACTTACAAAGAATGATGTCTCATGTGTACATTTCCAAGGTGCTTTGCATTCTGTATAGTGAATGTACTGATTCCACTAGATCCACCATGAATCTGCATACATTGGAGATACCCAATCATTAGGAATAAATATAGCCAGGAGTCTAGGACGTTTCACCTCATTTTGCATATGAGTAACTGTGGTAACGTAGTTCACACTCCATTTGAGTAAGCATCATTTACTTCTTTATTTCTTAGTCAAGGCATGTTCTTCTAACAAAAGATATAGTACGAGATTCCAACTAAGGTGATCAGTGTAAGAGATTTACAGCCGGTCCCAGTCCAAGGAAGAAGCAAGTGCAGTGAACTGCTAGCCGTTTGCAATCATCACATGGAGAGAAAAATTAGCAAGAGAGATTTTCTTACAAGGAAGGATTCATAGGGGGAGAGGTGACTGGCATCAAGATGGTGGACCAGACGGTGCAGGCCACCTCGGGCAAGCTGGTGGCTGTCAGTCAACGACCCCCTCTTCTATCGTCGGTAGAAGCTGCCCCGCCGGAACCACAACCTTCTCCGCATACCCGCCGCCGGTAAGCAGCGCGTACACCTACAAATGCAACAACATATGCAAAACAGTGAAGTTCAGAGCAGTAGCGGCCATCAGCAAATTCACCATGGGGGTATGCTTGGCACCTGGTACTGACGGCCCAGCGCGGGGGGCGTTGGCCCCAAGCGCGACGATTGTGCCGGAGCAGTCGAGCCCCGGGTAGGGCGAGGCGACGGCCGGCGACGAGTACCGGCCCTGCCGCTGGACCGTGTCGCCGCGATTGATGTCGGCAGCGGCCACCCCGACAAGCAGCTTGCCCACACCCAGCGCCGAGAGATCCTCGACCTCGCACACCTGCAGCGCCTCCGGCCCGCCGGGGCTCGCAGTCGCCACCACCATCATCGTTGCGTCCGCCCGCCTGCACTCAGCTCACTTGCTTCCATCTTGTGGCTCTCGGTAGCTCCGTGTGTACACGCCACTGTTCTACGACTCTGCTCTTGGCTCTACTTGGATATAGGGCTGGGCTTCTCCAACTAGATCCGGCCCAAGAAAGTTGGACGGCTTTTGGCCTGTGCTGGCCGCTGGTTGACCACATAATACATCAGATGGGCAGCCTGCGTGGCGGCCCGGCCTCGGCGGCGGGTGTTGTACACCAGCCGGCGACGAGGACCTACAAGTTCAAAAGACTCACGTACATACTAATTAGACCACATGTGCTTGCAATCATATTTTTGTCATGAGCAGTCGAGCGTGCATGTTTGCGAAACCTGAATTTTGTTGCTTGCCAGAGCCTATTGTGAAGGTCCGTCCGACTTAATTCACCTCCCGCCTCCTCGGAACGGGAGATAAAGACGTGGTTGTACTTCCTCCGTCCCAAAATACTTGTCATCAAAATGGACAAAAGGGGACGTATTCAGAACTAAAATACATCTAGATACATCCCCTTTTATTCATTTTGATGACGAGTATTTCGGACGGAGGGAATATTACTCAAAGGAGGTCATCGCAAAGACATGGTAATTTAAGTGACAAGGCGAGCGTCTAAATGCAAATTATTCATGTTTTGATGTTGCGTGTTATATTGTGATAAGAAGGCCGAGAGAAGACAGATGCATGGATACAGAACTCCCACATATGCATAGGATATGTCCCATTAAGGTCTATCCTTCAGTCAGTTCTGTGCATAATCATTCTCAATCGGTATATCATTTTTAATATCAACACCCCGTTATGTTTCCCCCGTTGCAACGCACGGGCATTTGTGCTATAATAAAAAAAGGACCCGATTATCTTGCGAACCGTCGCCCGACTGCTCCCACTTTACTGTGTTTTATTTATTTTTATATATAAATGCCTGAGAATAAAACCCCATTTTCTTATTAAAAACAGAGAAACATAAATTTGTGAGTGCCATGATATGAAAAAGAAAATGCCCATTCAAAAAAATGACATGCCAGTACGAAAAAACAAAAATTCCCTTTATTCTTACCATGGACCAAATACGGAAGCTGAATAAAAATGCCATCTCTTAATAAACAAAAAATGTCATCCCCTCTAATAAACAAAAAAAAATGCTATCTGTAAATAAGCAAAAAATATGCCATCTCTTCTACTCCCTCCATTCCTAAATATTTGCCTTTCTAGAGATTTCAACAAGTGACTACATACGGAGGAAAATGAGTGAATCTACAATCTAAAATATGTCTACATACATCCGTATTTGTAGTCCATTTGAAATGTCTAGAAAGACAAATATTTAGAAACGGAGGGAGTAATAAATAAAAAATGACATTATATATCTATATCTATACCAATATAAAAAGACCCAGTGGGGCAGATCCAACAGATCTCGATCATCCATTAGCATTGATCTGACAGTCCTTATTGTCCTAATGATGAGCAACTAAACACGTTTAGCGTTAAACACGTTTAATGCTAATCAATCTTTTCTCTCACTGATTGTCTTCCTTACGTACACCTTTCACAAGAAAGGAAACGGTTACAATGAATCGCCCAACAATGTACGTAAGGAAGGGAATCAGGGGTGATTCTCCGTTGGATTAGTACAAATTTCAACAGATTTGTAGGAAGAGATGGACCTGCCGCTGATGGTGTTTACACAAACAATTTCTTTTGATGCTACTTTTGTAAAGAAAATTCAAGTATATCTACAAGCCGGATCAAGATTACACGTGCATTGCATGTGCGCATTTACTAGTATTAAACATAAGAAAAAAGAATCACTGAAAAATCTATTTTTAAAGTTAAGTTATTCACAAACTAGTGATTCACATAAATTTGAAATAATTCAAATTTTAAAACTATCGGCACTAACAGAAAGTTTGTAATTTTTTGTACCTAGAGCAAAAATACTCACAAAGGAACTCTAAATACAGAAAAAACAACTTAGAAATGAATAAAATAATTCAAATAAAGCAGAAAATAGAAAAAACTAAATAAAAAAGCCCACCTACTAGGCCACAGTAGCCTGCATACGACTAGAAACCCAACCTGTAGTTGGGCCAGGATGCAGGCCCACTAGACCAGTAGGCCCAATAGGGAAGAATAGAAATTTTAGGCCCAAAAGACCTGCATTAGAGAGGAGCTCAATGCAGTGCCCGCGTCGTGGCTTATAAACTAGTCCTGGGGCTCCTTGACTAGCGAGGTGGGACTAAACTTTGCGCACCGCGGGTGGCAGTGCACACCCTTTAGTACCGGGTTGTGGCTCCAACCGGTACTAAAGGGGGACCTTTAGTACCGGTTGGAGCCACCACCCGGTACTAAAGGCCTGCCCTTCCCGCCGCTTGGCCTGGCCAAAACAAGCCTTTAGTACCGGTTGGTGGCTCCAACCGGTACTAAAGGTGCCTTCTATATATATAACACTTCAAAAAAAATTCAGTTTCCCTCTGTTCTTGTTATGTTTCTCTCCGTCGACGCTATCGCCGCCCCCGTCGTGCACTGCCCCGTCCCCGTCGCCACCCCTGTCGCGCTGCCCCCGTCGCCATTGCGCGTTGCCCCGTTCGCCGTCCCTGCCCCCGTCGACACCACCGTCGTCGTCGCCGTCCCCGTCGCCGTCGCCGTCGCCTCGACCTCGCCCGCGCGGTGAGGCCCTCTCCATCGGCCCCTCGCACACACACGCGCGCGCGCGCACACACACACACACACACACTTTTTCTGTTTTTTATACAAAGTTTTGGATGAAATAATTAATTAGATTAGATTAATGTCAAATAGTATATAGAAATGTTAGAAATTTTAAAAATGTTAGTTTTAGCTAGATGAATTAGATTAATTTCAAATAGTATATAGAAATGTTAGAAATTTTAGAAATGTTAGTTTTAGCTAGATGAATTAGATTAATTTCAAATTGTTAGACGGTGATCGATTTTTTTTAGATTCTTATAATTTTAGTTATAGGAATTTAGAATGTTACGTTTGCATATATTATTTGTTCTCGACGATGCCCGGCCCTCATCCTCGCCGTCGACCCGTTCGCGACGACGTCCTGCTTCAGAGGACCCATGTCCGGGACTGGGCTCCATCGGGCTAGCACTGAGAGGTGCTACCTTCAGGGGCTCGCCGCTTGGTGAGGAACGCGGCCCTGCGTCCCGTTATCAACCCTGAGCTCCTTTGGTGGCGTTCGCGTGGGCCACTTTCGGTGCGGAGGGAGCCGGCACCGCCGGAGATGGTGCGTTGTCGTGTCAGGGAGGAGGACGAACACGTTCGTCGATACATGGCTGCTATGGACGTCATGTTCTTCAATACCTGGTAGGTTCTTTGGGGAGATGACCGGAGCTATGATCCTGTGATGGTTCCTTCTCTTTGGGTGTCCACCGCCCGCGCCTCGGGAACCGCGAGTGAACTAGATTATTCTGTAATATTTGATCTTTATTAGCTAGCTAGCTAGTAATGTATTCGACATATAATATTCGAGACGATCGATGTATCTGAGATTATATATATTATTTGAGACCATGTATTCGAGATTATATATTATTCGAGACGATGTATTCGAGGTTATATATTATTCGATACGATGCATATTATACTATGATTCAATTTTTCCTTAATGGTTGCATGCACATGCATTGTAATTTGAATACTAAATTGTTTTATATTTCTTCTGGATTAGTTAAATAAAAGCTACGGTGGACAATACCGGCAGAGAGGGAGAAGATGCCATGTTCGAGATCATACGCTCCCCTTGCAGGCCAGATGATCATAATGAAGAAGATGACGGCTCCCAATATCTGAACAATACCGGGGAGGGTGATAATCTTTTCGATCACGACGACCAAATTGATGAAGTCATGAACTATGATATCGTTGATGACGCCGAAAATGTTGATCTTGAAATAACAGAGACCGGCGAGGTATATTTATACAAGCAGGCATCTGGTGATCATCACATGTTTTTAATGATTTGAAGATATATTAACGAATCGATATCTTTCTTCTTTCAGCCCTCTGGATCGAGCAAATCTACAAGCAGCAGGACAGTGCGAGGCCCGGCCAAAAAGTTGAAGGAGGGCGTAAAGTACAACATCGATGCCATCAGAGCTGATGGCCAACCAGTAGCGCCTAGGACAGTTGCGAACAAGTTTGTTCATCAGTGCAGAGTTATTGTGAAGGACCAACTCCCGATCTCCATTCAAGAATGGAAAGAGCCAACAAAGAAATGTCCAGATCTTACTTTTGTCGACGATAGAGCAAAATCTCTGCTTTGGGAAAAATTCATGGAACATTTCACCCTACCAGAGCATTTCACAGAGGATGACCAGAAGAAAGTCAAGGACATGGCTCTTAGGAAGATGGCAATTGCATTCAACAACCATAAGAAAATTGTATGGGCCAACTACGTCAAAGGAGGAAAGAAGACTCCAGAATTCAAGGGAACACTGGAGAAGCAAAGAGAACACTGGCCCGCTTTCATGAAATTCAAGGAATCAAAATTATCTAAGGAACGGTCGGACAAAAACAAGGCCAATGCCACAAGAAAGGAGCAGTTCCATAGGCTGGGGCCAGGTGGCTACGTGGTGGCAATGCCTAAGTGGGATCTCTCTGAGAAAGAGATGGCAAATGCAGGGGTCACTCCAGTTACACTGAGCTGGCCCCCCAGGTGCAGGACTTGGTTCTGTGCGCATGGGGGGGCGTTGGACCCGAAGACATGCGAGGTTTCGATGAAGGCATCTCTTAAAGGAGCCGCAAAGAAGATACTTGATGCAATAGAAGAAGCTCAAAATGGGGAATTCATGCCCAACAGAGAGAACGATGAGCTTACGCGCGCCCTGGGAAATCCTGAACACCCGAGATGAACACGAGGCAAGGGCGTTATTCCGTAGTATGAGGGCTTTCCAGATTGGAGGGCCGACTACAGAAGCTGTGTGAGAAGGAAGAACCTGGAGGAGGAGCATAGGAAGAAGGATGCAGAACGCGTAAAAGGTCTAGAATCAGCGCACGCGGAGTTGGCGCTCAAATTGCAGCAGCAGCAGCAGCAAATTGACTCACTTAGCCAGGAAAGGGGGTCTCAACAGTGGCAACAGCTAGCGGATGATCCAGCTTTGGATAGCATCATCCCATCCATGCGGAGAAGCAGCATGGGTTCCGCCCCGGACGATGCACTGCTGGATAGATACCCTGTGGATGACATCGCCGAGAACACTAACTGTGAGCTAAACTTCAAAATGAGGAACATATCCATGAAGGTGGCGGACGTCATTGCTTATACAAATCCCCCCGAAGCAAGCTTCCATTGCAACCCGATTCCAGCCGGCTATGCTCGTGTCCAGGTTGATGAGGTGGTGGACCAATATTCGGGGCTAGAGCTTGACATTCCTGGAGGTGACGACGAGCACACACAGGGAGATGCCATACATCGTATCATCCTATGGAGAAAGGATTGCATCATCTTTCAAAGGCCACCGACACCACGTCAGTCAACTCCTCGAAGTCCGCCACTGCGTCAGCAGACTCCCGCTCCTCCAAGTCCGCCACCACGTCAGCCGACTCCTCCTCCAAGTCCTGCACAGCGTAAGCTGACTCCTCCTCGAAGTCCGCCACCGCGTCAGTAGACTCCCTCTCCTCCAAGTCCGGCACATCGTCAGGCCACTCCTCCTGCTCCGACTCAGCCATGTCAACCGTCTCCGCCGCCTCAGCAGTCGCGGAAGGAGCCACCGCAACAACTCAAGGTAGTACAGGAGGTACAGGAAGTGGCAAGCGAGTTCAATATGGTCCAAGCCTCACTCCTCTTCCTCAGAGGCCTTACGACATGAATGACGAGGAAACCACAGCCATAGTGAAGGCCCAAGTGGACGCCCATTTTGGACCAAACTGCCACTGCCGCCAAAGGAGAAAGTGCCTGCGAAAGTCGTTGGCCACTTTATTCATATGTCAAGAAAACCAGCTCCCAAGCCTGTTGACTCAGACTATGAGCGCCAAATTAAGAAGGCACATCGAGCACGACTACTGAAGGAGTCGAGCTCGAGCTCGAGCCAAGCAGCTGGCACAAAATGCGGGAAAACTGTTCCCCAGCTGGGAGAACAGGCGGCGCAATCGACCCCCCCC
>LR738715.1:607526439-607540477 GCA_902687465.1 Secale cereale | reverse complement strand
TGGGCACCAAAGGACAGCAACATAACCACAAGAAATTTAAATCAATCACAGAAATTCACCAATCACCGATAGGATAACGATAATCTACTCAGACATCATAGGATGTCAACACATCATTCGATAATAATATGAAGCATAAAGCACCATGTTCAAGTAGAGGGTACAACGGGTTGCGGGAGAGTGGAACGCAGTAGATAGATGGGGGAAGGTGATGAAGATGTTGGTGAAGATGACGGAGGTGTTGGTGTAGATCGCTGTCACACGATGATGGCCCCGGTGGCACTCCGGTGCCACCGGAAGCGAGGAGGAGAGATCCCCCCTTCTTCTTCTTCCTTGACCTTCTGCCTAGGTGGGAGAAGGGTTTCCCCTCTGGTCCATGGCCTCCATGCCGGCGGAGGGGCGAGAGCCCCTCCGAGATTGGATCTGTCTCTTTGTCTCTCTCTGTTTCTGCGTTCCCAAATTCTGGCCCTTCACCGTTTCTTATATTCCCGGAGATCCGTAACTCCGATTGGGCTGGTTTTCTGACACGATTTTTATCCGGATATTAGCTTTTTGCGCCGAAAGAAGGGCATCAACCGCCTTACGGTGTGGCCACGAGGGCCTAGGGCGTGCCTGCCCCTGGTGGGCGCGCTCCCCTGCCTCGTGTCCCACTCGGGCATCATCTCATGTTGGTTCCGCTTCCCAAAATTCACATATATTCCAAAAAAATCTCCGTCCGTTTTTATTCCATTTGGACTCCGTTTGATATGGATATTCTGGGAAACAAAAAACATGCAACAAACAAGAACTGGCACTGGGCACTGGATCAATATGTTAGTCCCAAAAAATAGTATAGAAAGTTGCCAAAAGTATATGAAAGTTGTAGAATATTGGCATGGAGCAATAAAAAATTATAGATACGACGAAGACGTATCACTCCCACTCACTTTCTTGTAAATACAAGCTTCTCCAAAAGTCTGTATAAAACCATATGCTTTGATCACCTCATCAAAGCGTATATTCCAACTCCGAGATGCTTGCACCAGTCCATAGATGGATCGCTGGAGCTTGCATACTTTGTTAGCACCTTTAGGATCGACAAAACCTTCTGGTTGCATCATATACTACTCTTCTTTGAGATATCCATTCAGGAATGCAGTTTTGACATCCATTTGCCAGATTTCTTAATGATAAAATGCGGCAATTGCTACGGGTGAGAAAGTCTCATCGTAGTCAACTCCTTGAACTTGTCGAAAACCTTTCGCAACAAGTCAAGCTTTGTAAACAGTAACATTACCGTCAGCGTCGGTCTTCCTCTTGAAGATCCATTTATTTTCGATCGCTTGCCGATCATCAAGCAAGTCAACCAAAGTCCATACTTTGTTCTCATATATGGATCCCATCTCAGATTTCATGGCCTCAAGCCATTTTGCGGAATCTGGGCTCATCATCGCTTCCTCATAGTTCGTAGGTTCATCATGGTCTAGTAACATGACTTCCAGAACCGGGTTACCGTACCACTCTGGCGCGGAACATACTTTGGTTGATCTACGAAGTTCAGCAGATATTTGATCTAAAGTTTCATGATCATCATCATTAGCTTCCTCACTAATTGGTGTAGGAATCACTGGAACCAGTTTTTGTGATGTACTACTTTCCAATTCGGGAGAAGGTACAATTACCTCATCAAGTTCCACTGAGAAACTTCTTCTCTAGAAAGGATCCATTCTTAGTAATGAATATCTTGCCTTCGGATCTGTGATAGAAGGTGTACCCAACAGTCTCCTTTGGGTATCCTATGAAGACACATTTCTCCGACTTGGGTTAGAGCTTATCAGGTTGAAGCTTTTTAACATAAGCATCACAGCCCCAAACTTTAAGAAACGACAACTTTGGTTTCTTGCCAAACCACAGTTCATAAGGCGTCGTCTCAACGGATTTAGTTGGTGCCCTATTTAACGTGAATATAGTTGTCTCTAAAGCATAACCCCAAAACGATAGTGGTAAATCGGTAAGAGACATCATAGACCGCACCATATCTAATAAAGTACGGTTACGACGTTCGGACACACCATTACGATGTGGTGTTTCGGGTGGCGTGAGCTGTGAAACTATTCCACATTGTTTCAAATGAAGACCAAACTCGTAACTCAAATATTCACCTCCACGATCAGATCGTAGAAACTTTATTTTCTTGTTACGATGATTCTCTACTTCACTTTGAAATTCTTTGAACTTTTCAAATGTTTCAGACTTGTGCTTCATCAAGTAGATATACCCATATCTGCTCAAATCATCAGTGAAGGTCAGAAAATAATGATACCCGCCGCGAGCTTCAACATTCATTGGTCCACATGCATCAATATGTATGATTTCCAACAAATCTGTTGCTTGCTCCATTGTTCCGGAGAACGGAGTTTTAGTCATCTTGCCCATGAGGCATGGTTCGCAAGCACCAAGTGATTCATAATCAAGTGATTCCAAAAGTCCATCACTATGGAGTTTATTCATGCACTTTACACCAATATGACCTAAACGGCAGTGCCACAAATAAGTTGCACTATCATTATTAACCTTGCATCTTTTGGCTTCAATATTATGAATATGTGTATCACTACGACCGAGATCCAACAAGAATAGACCACTCTTCAAGGGTGCATGACCATAAAAGATATTAATCATATAAATAGAACAACCATTATTCTCAGATTTAAATGAATAACCGTCTCGCAATAAACAAGATCCAGATATAATGTTCATGCTTAACGCTGGCACCAAATAACAATTATTCAGGTCTAAAACTAATCCCGAAGGTAGATGTAGAGGTAGCGTGCCGACGGTGATCACATCGACTCTGGAACCATTTCCCACGTGCATCGTCACCTCGTCCTTAGCCAATCTTTGTTTAATCTGTAGTCCCTGTTTTGAGTTACAAATATTAGCAATCGAACCAGTATCAAATACCCAGGTACTACTATGAGCATTAGTAAGGTACACATCAATGACATGTATATCACATATACCTTTGTTCACCTTGCCATCCTTCTTATCCGCCAAATACTTGGGGCAGTTTCGCTTCCAGTGTCCAGTTCCTTTGTAGTAGAAACACTCAGTTTCAAGCTTGGCTCTAGACTTGGGTTTCTTCATGGGAGTAGCAACTGTCTTGCTATTCTTCTTGAAGTTCCCCTTCTTTCCCTTGCCCTTTTTATTGAAACTAGTGGTCTTGTTAACCATCAACACTTGATGCTCCTTTTTGATTTCTACCTCCGCAGCCTTGAGCATAGCGAAGAGCTCGGGAATTGTTTTCTGCATCCCTTGCATGTTATAGTTCATCATGAAGCCTTTATAGCTTGGTGGCAGTGATTGAAGAACTCTATCAATAACACTATCTTCATCAACTTTGCAACCAAGTTGAGTCATATGATTGTAGTACCCAGACATTCTGAGCAAGTGTTCACTGATAGAACTGTTCTCCTTCATCTTACAGCTGTAGAACTTATTGGAAATCTCATATTTCTCAATCCGGGCATTTGCTTGAAATATCAACTTCAACTCCTGGAACATCTCATATGCTCTATGACGTTCAAAACATCGTTGAAGTCCAATTCTAAGCCGTAAAGCATGGCACACTGAACTATAGTGTAGTCATCAGAACGAGCTTGCTAGATGTTCATAACGTCCGGGGTTGCTCCTGCAACAGGCTTGTCACCCAGCGGTGCTTCAAGGACATAATTCTTCTGTGCAGCAATGAGGATAATCCTCAAGTTACGGACCCAGTCCGTGTAATTGCTACCATCATCTTTCAACTTAGCTTTCTCTAGGAATGCAATAAAATTCAAAGGAACGGTAGCACGGGCCATTGATCTACAACAACATAGATATGCAAAAAACTATCAGGACTAAGTTCATGATAAATTAAAGTTCTATTAATCATATTACTAAAGAACTCCCACTTAGATAGACATCCCTTTGGTCATCTTAATGATCACGTGATCCAAATCAACTAAACCATGTCCGATCATCATGTGAGATGGAGTAGTTTTCATTGGTGAACATCTTATGTTGATCATATCTACTATACGATTCACGCTTGAACATTCGGTCTCAAGTGTTCTGAGGCCATATCTGCATATGCTAGGTTCGTCAAGTTTAACCCGAGTATTCTGCGTGTGCAAAACTGGCTTACACCCGTTGTATGTGAACGTAGAGCTTATCACACCCGATCATCACGTGGTGTCTCGGCACGACGAACTTTCGCAACGGTGCATACTCAGGGAGAACACTTATACCTTGAAATTTAGTGAGATCTTCTTATAATGCTACCGCCGTACAAAGCAAAATAAGAAGCATAATAAGATAAACATCACATGCAATAAAAATATGTGACATGATATGGCCATCATCCTCTTGTGCTTTTGATCTCCATCTCCAAAGCACCGTCATGATCACCAAC
Source organism: Secale cereale (assembly GCA_902687465.1). Lineage (NCBI taxonomy): Eukaryota > Viridiplantae > Streptophyta > Magnoliopsida > Poales > Poaceae > Secale > Secale cereale. The sequence continues at coordinate 607,536,045 of LR738715.1, read as the reverse complement.
GTTACCGGCGCCACACCTTGATCTCCATCGTAGCATTGTGGCACTCCGGCTCAGAGAAACCGGAATGCCCCGTATTCCAGCCCAGAGATCGAGGAGAAGTCTTCTGGAATACGGCACTGCTTAGCATAGAATAAACCAGCTTTCTTTTATTACACGAATAAGATTACAAGGTCTCCGATATTACAAGGGGATTACATCGGCACGACGATACTACGCCTGCCACGGTTGCTCTATGCAAGCAGCATAACAACTCGAGGCAGCGGAACCTCTACTGGCAGCGGAACAACGAACGGCGATGATGGACTCCAATCCGCAGGGACTCTGGCTGGGATGTTTATCCTAGCTCGCGAACACATGAACCACACCAAAACAAACAAGCAATCCTGGCACGACCTGCAAACTGGCATGACACGCCAGGTCAGTACATTGAATGTACTTGCAAGCTCACAATAAACCAAAAGCATTCAAGACAAACAACAGCATGGCATTTGCATGTTAATTTAATTCATGAACATGATACTAACAGAACAACATAGCATGCACAACTGATCATAATACAACTTAGCACCAACTTACTCTGCTCGGGTTATCACATACACAAACTTACCAACACGGACATCACACGATCATCTCAGGATCAAATCAAGCTTGGTATAAACAATAATGTAGTAATCATTAAATGACCACAATGAGCTTGATCTTTGCCATTGATTCTCGTACAACATCACAAATATCCAACAACTTGGTATTCTTGATACCACGGTGATCATTTCTGCAATCACAAACAACTTATCTCATCATCGAACCGGGGTTTTTATTAATCAAGTTATTATTATTACTGTTGACTCATAGTGTGACCGACACGAACTGGGCCCTTATTCGCGGGCACGGCTATCGATAGATGAAGATACACACACTCTGCAGAGGTAGCGCACTGTACCCACACCACAGAACCCATGGCCTCGTTCTCCCATTCAGGTGGACCAACGGCGTTCTGACAAAACCAATCTACTTTCATGACACTCTCCCGGCCACTCCGACTCACTCCCCACTTGGTTAGTCCTGGGTGGCCCCGTGTCTACCAAAGACACAACGACCACCATCGTGGCCAAACATAAATGGTCCCAAACGGGGACCCGAGCTCAAAACAATAACAACAACGGGCACACAAGGTTATGTCCGCCTACCTGATCAGGGTAACGCGTGTCCATAACCTTCCCTCGTTGGAGGTACTGGTGAGAGGCATGGCAATAGACCCAGTTAGGACCTTCCCATAAAGGTAAGTGTGGCTGCACTGGTCAGCTCGATATGGTGGCACCATGACTCAGCCAACAGTTGTTCAAGTTCATTATTATCCGGTTAAAATTGAATGCAAAAAGCTGAGTCATAATAAAATAACATGATGCAACTACAATGCATGGACATGATATCAACATAAGCATGGAGGTGCACATAATCATCGAGCATAACCACAATGAATCATATATCCAATTGAGCATGGCATACTGCCTGACATAAATATTACAAGCATACGCTACTCATGGCATACATGACTAATATCATCATAAATGAATACCATGCAAGCACATACTAGCATCAACAATAAACACCATGCAAGAACGTAGCAAGAACACTACCAAGTAAACATGTAACTAGCTAGTTGCAACGGAACATGCATAACACGGTACAACAAGCATGCATTAAGACTACTGCTGGCATGTACTTTTACTACCAAGTATAACATGTGAACATGATAATAACAAGTAGTACAAGACAACAAGAAGCATCGGATCATAGCATCACAGTGAACATGAAACTACGAGCATAACCGAAACAACGACAGCAGTAGCAAACAAGCAGACATATAACAACAAACTTTTATTATGGATTCAAGTTGAAAACCATAACTAGTGCATGGCTATCATGCAAGTGGTTATTGTGGATTGCCTGGGAAAGAAGAATACTCCGGGAAGAAGTGCGGGAAACTCGCGGAAGAATCGCCGGTAAAACGTTCTCTCTCGGAGGGGGCTGATGAAGTGCAAGGGAAAAATGGTCATTTTCAGAATGTCAAAACATGGTGAAAATGATACCAACAGAACGGGCTCGATGATACGAAGATATGGGCTTTGGATTCACCTCAAACGGAGTTGCGAGCAAAAACTTATAGCCCGATGAAGTTCAGGGACCAATCTATAAAAATAAACTCTACAAATAGGCCCCTGGCTGGAAAGAGAGAAAACGCATTCGGAGAAGTACGTCTTCCGAGTAGAGGAAACGTAAACTGGACTGAAGAAGCAGGAGAGTGCGCTTACAGAACATGAAAGCGTATTATGAGGACTACGCTTTCACTTAAAATCTGGCGGGCCCGGGCACTGGTCAACGACCAGAGACCGACAGGGGGGCCCTGCACTTCTCCTTTCTCCTCCAGCTGGATCTCCTCCTTTCTCCCGACAGAAGCAGGGGAGGCCGCGGCCAGGCGCGAGCACCCGGCGCTCCCCGGCGGCTCGGGCCATCTCCGGTTGAGCTCCGGCCACCGATGGACGCGAGAGAGGACGCCGCACCTTCCTGGCCAGGGCACGGGCTCCGAGAGGGACCGAAGCAGCGGTGGTGAACACTCCGGCGGGGACAATTTTGGCCTAACTTGGGGGTGAGGCCACCGTGGCTCCGGCGAAGAGGAAAGGAAGAGTGGCGGCTCACGGGGTAGTGGGGAGGTCTCAGATGGCTACAGAAAGGAGGGGGAGGGTCGGCATCGAGCTATTTCGAGAGGAGACCCGAGGTGGCCATGGCAGCGATGGTCGACACAGAGAGCTCGTCGAGCTCGTTTGAGAGGCTGGGCGGGACCGGGGGAGACTTGTGAGGCTGGTGGTGAGCTCGGAGGCGCTCGGGGTGGGCTTAAATAGCCGCGGGGAGAGGGAGCCGCACTGGCATCGCCGCGGACACGCGGCCGGCGCCGCGGACGCGTGTGCACGCGCATTGGTTCGTCGGGGATGCGACGGGAGATGCACAGGGGAGGGCTCACGGGGAAGAGGCGGCCAAGGGAGCGCAGGGAGAAGGAGCCGAGCGCCTCTAAGGCTCGGTCGGCCACAACGCTTCCGTGGGCGCGTGGCGACGAACGCCGACGAGGAGGCTTCTGGAGGGGGAGAAGGGTCCGGGGAGAAGAAGACGGCGAGAGGGAGATGCCAGACACGCTCGTGCTCGCTGCGACGCTGAGCAGAGGAGGGGCCCGAAGCAAACGACGCTCTGGGCGCGGCCATTGGACGCCAAAGCTTTGGTCACCGCGTGAGCTGGAGTGGACAAGATGCCAAGGCGGTAAAAGGATGTCTAGTGGTAAATTCGTACATGGTAGATGTTAACTACGGTGGTAGCTCGATGAAAACAGCTCTGGTTAAACTGTAAGTAAGCTCTGAATGTTACTGCATCAAACTTAATCATGATGCAGTGATCACCATAGGTGAGATTAGAGCCAACCAGAATGTCTAGGGAGTTTAGGTTAGGAAAGTCTATAGTCCTGGTAAGTTTGAGGTGATTTGGATCAGTGTTTATCATAGTTGCTTTACAACTACATAAATCTGTCCAGAAACAAGATCAAGAAGTAGCACTCACTTGGAGTAACCACTTGAGCTGAATTTTTGTAAGTCTTGGTAATTTGGTCATATAGAGATGCTGTAGACATTTCATACCAATTGGAAAAGCCAAAATGGTACTTCCTTCACAAACATCTCCACTGGCTAGAAATTTGCAAAAATTCTTGAGGGAAAATGGCTTGATGAATTATGCCCAAAATGGGTGGAGGTGAGTTATATGGATAATAGAAGGCCTAGAAAAATTGGTAGCCATAAAGGAGCAAGATAAAATATACTTTCTTCACAAACTGAAATTTTAGGCAGAATCAAAGAATTGAAGATGAGCTCACATGGAGGCATTCTACGAGCTCTACTTTGGTGGAGGGCTATTATATGATGATGTGAGGGATCCTGCAAAATGGCAACTCATTTGGATAGGCCTAGCTTGCACCTCCTTCACAAAGCTTCTTTCTGGATAGAAACTTTGGAAAATCACAATTAAATAATTACTAGGCAAATGAGGTTGCGTTTTGGCATGTGGCAATGATATGGACAGGAAAAGGTGTCCAAGGAGTTTGAGGTCAATTGGGAAAATATAAATAGCACTTGCTTCACAAAGTGCCATTTAGGGCAGAATAGAAAAAGGAATATTGGTGAAATATTTTTGAACATGGCAATGGAAAGTTTTGCCATATTTGATGAAGATATGACCCAAACAATTTATGATAATTTATTTGGGAATTTTAGGAGTGATGGAAATATAGGTTGCTTCACAACCTAGGGCAGACAGGGTTATTCCTTTAATAGAAAAAGGAATATTCCCTAGAAAAAGAAAATTGAGGTTGGTCCAAAATGGAAATGGCAAGGTCCAGGGATAGATATGAGGATGACAAGCCACTCTGGAAAGAAAGAAGAGGTCATCTTCTTCAGTTTCCAGACAACATAGCCACGGAAAAAGAAAACTTAAGCAAAAATCTCAGAAAAACAAAAGAAAAAGAAAGGGCCAAAAATCAAGCTGTGACAACTCTTCCCCCCTTAAAGAAATCTCATCCTCGAGATTTGGTTGCTCAGAGAACAAGTATGAATATACTGACTTAAGGAAACCATTTCCAACTCGGGTATCCTTTTTCCTTTATTGATTATTCCCACTAAACTTCATCTGACTGTGTGTCTGCTCGGGGTGGTTTGCTTCACTGTATCCATGTGTTGACGGATCTTAGCTCACATGTTCATGCTGATGCTGGCTCCAATTATTTTCATACCAGCTGACTCAGCTGAGTGTGATAGATTATTATGACTGAAATATATGTCCGTCTCACAAGTCCAAGAGTGATCTTCGATTGATGTGTCATCCAACACCGGCAACCTTTCATGAAATTGTGAACAAATTTTTCCTGGTGGACACCCAATCTTTTTTTTACCTTGCATTGGGTTTCTTAACTAACCGTGGGTCCTCCAGGTTTAAAATAGTGAGGTAGCTCACAACCGTTCTCCTAGCAGATTCTGACTTCTTGCAGGAGTTTCTGATTCATTTTGACTGGCTGCACTGTCTTGAGCGTCAGATCTGTACCAAATATTTTACTGACTCGTGTCATGGCCAACATAGGGGGATATGACCTTATATGATAATATCCGCAGATTTGACTGACGGTGGAGGGCTTGGCCATATCTCTTAATTCTTTGTGTGACCATGGGTTCTGTCAGGGGCAATATTTTGACAGGCGTATCTTTATCCTTATCTACTGACATGGTACATTACTTTAATGGCAGGTTTGTCGTCTCTCGAGTTTTAATCACAGGGAAATGATCATCAGGTTTACTGGTACTTGTACAGAGCTTAGGGTTGTCGTCAAACTTGATAGTCTATTGTCACACTGAGGTATATATCTGGCTTCCTTCACATAAATATGAGAATCTAGTTCCCGAGGCAGACTTGTTTTCTGACTGATTCTTGCTGCTGACCAACTGTTGAGGATTCGATTCTCGGGATGCACTGCCATATGCTGTCATTTCACCATTTAATATTTTGCACAAATGTCGTACTGAGGGGGATTGGATGGCTTATATTGGAAACCATCGAGAGCATCTTGCTGAGGAAGATTGTGTATCGTGCTTCAGAAGCTTCCCCCTTAAAGAATTGCTAGGGAAAACTTGGTACCTTAGGCCGGAAGCTTTTTGTGGTTGCTTGCTGAAGAAGACAGAGTACCTCGCGCGTGAAGTCATCCATATATCGTATGGAGGAATCTTGCGGTTGAAGCTTCTCTGGTAGCTTGCAAGGGAAGACTGAATTGATTACCGCAAAAGCTTCTCACTGAGATATGCGGACCGATTACCACATATATATCATCTTAATATTTTTGCTCCTGATTTCTTGTATGAAACGGGGTTTTGCAGGACTATCTTCCTTTCTGAGTACATGCCACATTTATGCTTGCTTCCAGGTACATCGGGTTCCAAAATTATCCTCAACGAAAAATTAAACTTGTATCTGAGCCATACCTTTGATAATATTCTGTCATCCTAGCACACAAATTTATCTTCTTGCTGATTGGATCTTTTCTGCTATGAAGAGTGCATACCGAGGTAGACATGATTATTTGCACTGTTGTGAGTAGTGCATGCTGATGCAAATTTGATTAGTAGCATCCAGATAAGGCATTCTCCATTTTACTGCAGTTAGCTGAGAATTTCATTTTATTTATCTGAGCTTCCAAATATTTGAATTCCTTGCCGATTCTTCGGGTCCGATGTCGGTTGACGAGCAACTTTAATAAGGGGGGAAATAATGCCACACTGAAGGCCCAAAGAAAGAAGCAAAAGAAACGACTAAAATAAAAACACACAAGCATACTACTAACATAATTAATCAAGCAATCATCACATACTACTGCTACTCACACCAAAATATGCATGCACACCTAAGCACACAAATCGCGTGGAAACTCCAGTATTACGGTCTAATATGTTGTGGCGGTGTCCACGAAAATTATATCCCTGTGTGGAAGGAGTTGGCGTAACCGAAGCTACACCAAGCACGGGTTGGACAGTGGCTGGATCTGGATGGATGCACAAGTGAGGACGGACTTGACGATCAAGTAGCGGGACACAAAAGTCACAACCACCTAATCATCAAGCATACGAAAGGGATTCATACACGTCCAAAGAATGAAATGATGGCAAGATAACAGTGGAAGACTGGGTTTATTGGCATTGCCCTTTTTTATAACAAAGATCAGCAAGGGTTGCCAAGGGGACGAGATGAAAGATATAGTTTATGATAGAAACAAGTCTATCACCGAAATAATATGGGTGGATGGCGGAAAGATGTCGAAGTGATACCTGAGCATAACTCCTATGAATGGTGTCTGGAACACTCGGTACCAGGGCATCACTCTGCTGGGACAGAGTTGACGCCAAACACCGAAAAACAGGTATGCAACGAGGGTGGTGCAGGTAGTGGATTGAAACTTATACCACCTACACTCATAAGATTAACTGCTAACGACCAAATAATAATCTATATGCATGCTATGCGACAAGCAAATGCAGCAATCAAATGCAACAAACCAACCAAACAATATACTACCGCATTCTAACGTTCGCGCGGTCTAGGGCATCCTACAGCCAGAACTGCTCTGATACCAAGCCTGTGGCACCCCGGCTCAGAGAAACCAGAGCGCCCCGTATTCCAGCCCAGAGATCGAGGAGAAGTCTTCTGGAATACGGCACTGCTTAGCATAGAATAAACCAGCTTTCTTTTATTACACGAATAAGATTACAAGGTCTCCGATATTACAAGGGGATTACATCGGCACGGCGATACTACGCCTGCCACGGTTGCTCTATGCAAGCAGCATAACAACTCGAGGCAGCGGAACCTTTACTGGCAGCGGAACAACGAACGGCGATGATGGACTCCAATCAAAAGGGACTCTGGCTGGGACGTTTATCCTAGCTCGCGAACACATGAAGCACACCAAAACAAACAAGCAATCATGGCACGACCTGCAAACTGGCATGACACGCCAGGTCAGTACATTGAATGTACTTGCAAGCTCACAATAAACCAAAAGCATTCAAGACAAACAACAGCATGGCATTTGCATGTTAATTTAATTCATGAACATGATACTAACAGAACAACATAGCATGCACAACTGATAATAATACAACTTATCAAGGGCATAGCATGAACAGGATAATACTACATGCAACATGGTGATACTAACATGCACCAACTTACTCTGCTCGGGTTATCACATACACAAACTTACCAACACGGACATCACACAATCATCTCAGGATCAAATCAAGCTTGGTATAAACAATACCGTAGTAATCATTAAATGACCACAAGGAGCTTGATCTTGACCATTGATTCTCGTACAACATCACAAATATCCAACAACTTGGTATTCTTGATACCACGGTGATCATTCCGGCAATCACAGACAACTTATCTCATCATCGAACCGGGGTTGTTATTAATCAATTTATTATTATTATTGTTGACTCATAGTGTGACTGACACGAACTGGGCCTATATCCGCGGGCACGGCTATCTATAGATTAAGACACACACACTCTGCAGAGGTAGCACACTATACCCACACCACAGAACCCATGGCCTCGTTCTCCCATTCGGGTGGACCAACGGCGTTCTGACAAAACCTATCTACTGTCATGACACTCTCCCGGCCACTCCGACTCACTCCCCACTGGTTTAGTCCTGGGTGGCCCTGTGTCTACCAAAGACACAACGACCACCGTCGTGGCCAAACATAAATGGTCCCAAACGGGGACCCAAGATCAAAACAATAACAACAACAGGCACACAAGGTTATGTCCGCCTACCTGATTAGGGTAACGCGTGTCCATAACCTTACCTCGTTGGAGGTACCGGCTAGAGGCATGACAATAGACCCACTTAGGACCTTCCCATAAAGGTAAGTGTGGCTGCACTGGTCAGCTCGATATGGTGGCACCATGACTCAGCCAACAGTTGTTCAAGTTCATTATTATCCGGTTAAACTTGAATGCAAAAAGCTGAGTCATAATAAAATAACATGATGCAACTACAATGCATGGACATGATATCAACATAAGCATGGAGGTGCACATAATAATCGAGCATAACCACAATGAATCATATATCCAATTGAGCATGGCATAGTGACTAACACAAATATTACAAGCATACGCTACTCATGGCATACATGACTACTATCATCATAAATGAATACCATGCAAGAACATACTAGCATCAACAATAAACACCATGCAAGAACGTAGCAAGAACACTACCAAGTAAACATGTAACTAGCTAGTTGCAACGGAACATGCATAACACGGTACAACAAGCATGCATTAAGACTACTGCTGGCATGTACTTTTACTACCAAGTATAACATGTGAACATGATAATAACAAGTAGTACAAGACAACAAGAAGCATCGGATCATAGCATGACAGTGAAGATGAAACTACGAGCATAACCGGAACAACGACAGCAGTAGCAAACAAGCAGACATATAACAACAAACTTTTATTAAAGATTCAAGTTGAAAACCATGGCTAGTGCATGGCTATCATGCAAGTGGTTATTGTGGCTTGCTTTGGAAAGAAGAATACTCGGGAAGAAGTGCGGGAAATTCGCGGAAGAATTACCGGAAAAACGTTCTTTCTCGGAGGGGGCTGATTAAGTGCAAGGGCAAAATGGTCATTTTCAGAATGTCAAAACATGGTGAAAATGATACCAACAGACCGGGCTCGACGATACGAATAGATGGGCTTTGGATTCACCTCAACCGGAGTTGCGAGCAAAAAGTTATAGCCCGACGAAGTTCAGGGGCCAATCTGTAAAAATAAACTCTACAAATAGGCCCCTGGCCGGAAAGAGAGAAAACGCATTCAGAGAAGTACGTCTTCCGAGTAGAGGAAATGTAAACTGGACTGAAGAAGCAGGAGAGCGCGCTTACAGAACATGAAAGTGTATTATGAGGACTACGCTTTCACTTGAAATCTGGCGGGCCCGGGCACTGGT
>LR738715.1:607502410-607518928 GCA_902687465.1 Secale cereale | reverse complement strand
TGAAAACTGTCATTCCATTGACCATTAATTCTGTCAAGAGCCTTTTCCCTAGCATTGAAAATTCTCATGTAAGGAATTTCTATCTTGTACTTCTCAAAAAGCTTCCCATGGAGTGCTGTTGGACCAAGTCCAGGTTCATCTCTCAGCCAATCCAATATAGCATCTGCCACCCACCTAGTTTTTGCTAGCTTTGTTTTGGCCTTCCCCCCTCCCCCTCCAGGTGGACAGTTGTGCTTGTGTGGGTTTTTCTTTATCTGAAACAAAATAAAAAGGTAAAAAACAGTTAAGAAACCTTACTCAACAATCTGAAACTAAATTACTAACTGAACTTGGATTACCTGAATATATTTGCTCTTTCTCATACGAGATGCATGCAACTTCCACCTACACCTAGGATATGGACAAAAAACTATGAACCTTGCTGGCTCACTCCTTTTAATCTTATAGGTGTTTTCAGATATAATGCACCATGTTGTCACTGCATTCCGACAGTCCACCATTGATTGGAAAATGGTACCTACACTAAGCTCAGGTTTTTTCCTGTTCCACTCAATTGTTGGCATGTCATCACCATCGTATTCATCCTCGGTTAAGCTGTCCATGTTCTCCACCTTCTCTTCATCGTCAGTGTCATCAAACCTAGCTTGGCTGATGGGCTCCTCCATATATTCGTCATCCACTGCTTGCTGACTGGCTACATCGACCAGTTCAGGAAACATCATCTCGTCTTCATCATCATTTGTAGGCACTGCCTCGTCAGGTTCTGCATCCTCTTCTACACCAACTGCAGAAGGTACACGAGAAGCAGCAGCTGAATCGGAACCACAATTGGCAGCAGGCATGTTGTGGCTCCATGAGCCACTTGCTTTACTTGGTGTCGACCTACAAGGAGTGCCGGGGTGCTGGCTGTTAGCACAGACAGATGATGTCTGAACTCCCTTCCCCTTCACCCCTTCTGCGCGTGGCTGAAGCACATCGATTTGGAGTTTACCGAATCGGCAGCCAACAATCCCAGCAAAAAGCAACGGCATATGGTCGTCGCAAGTTAGTGCGAGAAATCTTTGCTCGTCGCTGCTGAAGTAATTCAGTTCAACAGCATCGGCATCACTCCAGGGATAGGTGTTTCTGAGCTCAGCTTGCAAATCTTTGAAAGATATGCTGGTTTCTACCACTTTGGGATAGAAAAATGATGAAATCAAATGCGGTTTAGTACCACGAATCACACTAGTTTCCATTCTAATTGCCAGCCGGAAAGCCAGCGCGGGATCAATCCTATTTTGTTGAGGAAAACAAAGGCTTCAGTTAGCCAGGTAAAATCAAGCACAAATTCGAACGATTCAAGCAAACAGAAGTCAAATACGGCCTACAATACGACTTAGAACGTCAATTGGAGAGGAAACAATGCTTACCCAGGTTTAATCCATGAATTATCTGCCGCGGATTCGACCCAATCCTCTCCACGGTCGACTGCATTCCGGGTGTCCTCAATCAACATCGCTATGTAATCCTAGATGGGGAGGTGGGCTATATCTGGCGGAGACGCGGCGTCGCTAACGAACGGAATAGGGGCATAGGGTGGAAGAAACAACTGCGGTGGACGCAGCACGACGCCAACGGAGGGGGCGGGGTGGCGCGGTGCAGTGCGGCCTGTCTAGATAGGGCATGTTTCAGATTCAGACAAACGTGTCTCCTTGCGGTCCCACCCGTCAGCAAGCAACAGTCAGACGAAGACTCGACCCCACTCGTCAGCAATTAACGGTCAATGGACGGTCAAGACGGCAAACGGCCACTATGAGCATTTGTGAGAGTTTCAACTAAGGAAGAGGGGAAAAGTGAGCAAATGTTTGGAGCGTGGGGAAAAGTGAGCACAACTAAGGAACCAGGGGCACTAATTTAAATATCCCAAATATTTTTGAACATGGCAATGAAACGTTTTGCCATATTTGATGAAGATATGACCCAAACAATTTATGAGAATTTATTTGGGAATTTTAGGAGTGATGGAAATATAGGTTGCTTCACAACCTAGGGCAGAAAGGGTTATTCCTTTAATAGAAAAAGGAATATTCCCTAGAAAAAGAAAATTGAGGTTGGTACAAAATGGAAATAGCAAGGTCCAGGGATAGATATGAGGATGACAAGCCACTCTGGAAAGAAAGAAGAGGTCGTCTTCTTCAGTTTCCAGACCACATAGCCACGGAAAAAGAAAACTCACGCAAAAATCTCAGAAAAACAAAAGAAAAAGAAAGGGCCAAAAATCAGGCTGTGACAAGCATCATTGTCGTCTCGCCAACTATTGCTTCCATGACTATCTCTACCGCTTAGTGATAAAGTAAAGCAATTACATGGCGACTGTATTTCATACAATAAAGCGACAACCATATGGCTCCTGCCAGTTGTAGATAACTTTACAAAACATGATCAGTTCATATAATAACGTATAACTCATCATGTCTTGACCATATCACGTCACAAGATGCCCTCTAAAAACAAGTTAGACGTCCTCTACTTTGTTGTTGCAAGTTTTACGTGGCTGCTACGGGCTTAGCAAGAACCGTTCTTACCTACGCATACAAAACCACAACGATTTTTTGTCAAGTATGTGTTGTTTTAACCTTCACAAGGACCGGGCGGAGCCACACTCGATTCAACTAAAGTGAGAGAGACAGACACCCGCCAGTCACCTTTAAGCAACTAGTGCTCATAACGGTGAAACCAGTCTCGCGTAAGCGCACGCGTAATGTCGGTCTGGGCCGCTTCATCTCACAATACCGCCGAACCAAAGTATGACATGCTGGTAAGCAGTATCACTATTATCGCCCACAACTCACTTGTGTTCTACTCGTGCATATCATCTACGCATAGACCTGACTCATGATGCCACTATGGGGGAACGTAGTATTTCAAAATTTTCCAACGATCACGCAAGATCTATCTACTAGATGCATAGCAACGAGAGGGGAGAGTGTGTCCACGTACCCTTGTAGACCGGGAGCGAAAGCGTCTAGTGACGCGGTTGATGTAGTCGAACTTTCTACACGATCCAACCGATCAAGCACTGAACGTACGTAGCCTCCGCGTTCGGCACACGTTAAGCTTGATGACGTCCCACGAGCTCTTGATCTAGTAGAACTTCGCGGGGGAGTTTCGTCAGCACGATGGCATGGTGACGGAGATGATGAAGTTACCGGTGCAAGGCTTCGCCTAAGCACTACAACGATATGACCGAGGTGTGTTTATGTGGAGGGGGGCATCGCACACGGTTGGGAGAGATCAACTTGTGTGTATAGAGGTGCCCCCTGCCCCCGTATATAAAGGAGCAAGGGGGAGGCCGGCCGGCCCCTATGGCGCACCCTAGGAGGGCCACTCCTACTAGGAATAGGAATCCTATTCCTAATAGGAGTCCACCAAGAGGGAGAGGGGGAAGGAAGGAGAGGGAGAGGGAGAAGGAAGGGGGCGCCGCCCCCTCCTCTCCTTGTCCAATTAGGACCAAGGGGAAGTGGCGCGCGGCCCAGCCCTGGCCTGCCCTCTCTCTCTACTAAGGACCCAAGTGGCCCATTATTTCCCCGGGGGGTACCGATACCCCTCTCGCACTCCGGTTTAATCCGAAACTTTTTCGGAACACTTCTGGTGTCCGAATATAGTCGTCCAATATATCAATCTTTACGTCTCGGACATTCCGAGACTTCTCGTCATGTCCGTGATCTCATCCGGGACTCCAAACTACCTTTGGTACATCAGAACTCATAAACTCATAATACCGATCGTCATCAAACGTTAAGCGTGCGGACCCTACGGGTTCGAGAACTATGTAGACATGACCGAGACTCATCTCCGGTTAATAACCAATAGCGGAACCTGGATGCTCATATTGGCTCGTACATATTCTATGAAGATCTTTTATCGGTCAAACCGCATAACAACATACGTTGTTCCTTTTGTCATCGGTATGTTACTTGCCCGAGATTCGATCGTCGGCATCTCAATACCTAGTTCAATCTCGTTACCGGCAAGTCTCTTTACTCGTTCCGTAATACATCATCTTGTGACTAACTCATTAGTCATTTGCTTGCAAGGCTTATTATGATGTGTATTACCGAGAGGGCCCAGAGATACCTCTCCGACACTCGGAGTGACAGATCCTACTCTTGATCTATGCCAATACCACGAACACTTTCGGAGACACCTGTAGAGCATCTTTATAATCACCCAGTTACGTTGTGACGTTTGATAGCACATAAGGTGTTCCTCTAGTATTTGGGAGTTGCATAATCTCATAGTCATAGGAACATGTATAAGTCATGAAGAAAGCAATAGCAGTAAAACTAAACGATCATAGTGCTAAGCTAACGGATGGGTCTTGTCCATCACATCATTTTCCTAATGATGTGATCTCGTTGATCAAATGACAACTCATGTCTATGGCTAGGAAACTTAACTATCTTTGATCAATGAGCTAGTCTAGTAGAGGCATACTAGGGACATATTGTTTTGTCTATGCATTCACACATGTACTAAGTTTTCGGTTAATGCAATTCTAGCATGAATAAAAGACATTTATCATGATATAAGGAAATACAAATAACATCTTTATTATTGCCTCTAGGGCATATTTCCTTCAAAATGATCATTCAAAATTTTTATGATCGGCTTTCTCTCAATAATCGCTCCATGCTCGATATGTCTTGTACTGGTTCTTTTATGATGAAGACTATTGAATTCTAATGGAATTTTTTGGAAAGAATTAAACGCAACTCTGAAGATTGGGATCTCGACTAAGGTAAGGAGTCAGGTATAACACCTAAGATTTGTGTTAAATCTTTTATGGATACCGATGTTTTCGGTGAATTTAGCACTAAATATGGACTTGACTCTGAGATGGTAGCTTCTTTCTGTGAATCATTTGCTACTCATGTTGATCTCCCTAAGGAGAAGTGGTTTGAATACCATCCTCCCATTGAAGTAAAAGTAGTTGAACCTGTTAAAGTTGAAGAAAAGACTATCATTTATAATGTTGATCCTATTGTTCCTACTGCTTATATTGAGAAACCACCCTTCCCTGTTAGAATAAAGGATCATGCTAAAGCTTCAACTCTGGTTCGTAAGAGTAATACTAGAACACCTACACCCTCTGAGCAAATTAAAGTTGAACCTAGTGTTGCTATGATTAAGGATCTCTTGGTCGATAATATAGATGGGCATGTTATTTACCTCCATGAGGAAGCCGCTAGAATCGCCAAACCAGATACTAGGAATAAACATAGACCTGTTGTAGGCATGCCTGTCATTTCTGTTAAAATAGGAGATCATCGCTATCATGGTTTATTTGACGTAGGTGCTAGTGCGAGTGTAATACCCATTTCCTTATATGAAGAAATTATGCACGATATTGCACCTGCTGAGCTAGAGGGTATTGATGTTACTATTAAGCTTGCCAATAGAGACACTATTTCACCAATAGGGATTGTTAGAGATGTGGAAGTCTTGTGTGGGAAAGTTAAATACCCTGCTGATTTTCTTGTTCTTGGTTCCCCACAAGATGATTTTTGCCCCATTATATTTGGTAGACCCTTCTTGAACACTGTTAACGCTAAGACAGATTGCGAAAAGGATATTGTTACTGTTGGATTAGGGGATATGTCTCATGATTTTAACTTTGCTAAATTCCATAGACAACCCCATGATAAAGAATTGTCGAGTAAGGATGAAATTATTGGTCTTGCTTCTATTGTTGTACCTCCTAACGATCCCTTAGAACAATATCTGCTAGACCATGAAAATGATATGTATATGAATGAGAGAAGGGAAATAGATGAAATATTCTTTAAACAGGGACCCTTATTGAAACACAACTTGCCTGTTGAAATTCTAGGGGATCCTCCTCCACCTAATGGTGATCCCGTGTTTGAACTCAAACCATTACCTGACACTCTTAAGTATGTTTATCTTGATGAAAAGAAGATATATCCTGTTATTATTAGTGCTAACCTTTCAGAGCAGGAAGAAGAGAAATTATTGAAAACTCTGAAGAAGCACCGTGCTGCTATTGGATATACTCTTGATGATCTTAAGGGCATCAGTCTCACTCTATGCCAACACAAGATAAAATTGGAAAAGGATACGAAACCGGTTATTGATCATCAATGACGGTT
This sequence comes from Secale cereale, assembly GCA_902687465.1. Classification (NCBI taxonomy): domain Eukaryota; kingdom Viridiplantae; phylum Streptophyta; class Magnoliopsida; order Poales; family Poaceae; genus Secale; species Secale cereale. The sequence continues at coordinate 607,512,776 of LR738715.1, read as the reverse complement.
AAATCCTAGGATGAAATAAGTGGTTGGAAAAGAAATATTGAAGCTTCTAGAGGCAGATATAATTTATCCAGTTGCTTATAGTCAGTGGGTAAGTCCTGTCATTGTGTCCCTTAGAAGGTAGGTATCACTGTTGTTCCTAATGATAAAGATGAATTGATCTCGAAAAGAATTGTTACAGGTTATAGGATGGTAATTGATTTCCGTAAATTAAATAAAGCTACTAAGAAAGATGATTACCCTTTACCTTTTATTGATCAAATGCTAGAAAGGTTATCCAAACATACTCACTTTTGCTTTCTATATGGATATTCTAGTTTCTCTCAAATACCTGTGTCAAAAGAGGATCAAGAAAAGACCACTTTTACTTGTTCCTTCAGTACCTTTGCTTATAGACGTATGCCTTTTGGTTTATGTAATGCACCTGCTACCTTTCAAAGATGCATGCTGGCTATATTCTTTGATTTTTGTGAAAGGATTGTTGAGGTTTTCATGGATGATTTTCCTGTTTATGGAACACCTTTTGATGATTGTTTGAGCAACCTTGATCGAGTTTTGCAGAGATGTGAATAAACTAATCTCGTCTTGAATTGGGAAAAGTGACACTTTATGGTTAATGAAGGCATTGTCTTGGGGCATAAAATTTCCGAAAGAGGTATTGAAGTTGATAAAGCTAAAGTAGATGCTATTGAAAAGATGCCGTGTCCCAAGGACATCAAAGGTATAAGAAGTTTCCTTGGTCATGCCGGGTTTTATAGGAGGTTCATTAAGGACTTTTCCAAAATCTCTAGGCCTCTGACTAATCTCTTGCAAAAAAGACGTTCCTTTTATCTTTGATGATGATTGTGTAGAAGCATTTGAAGTACTTAAGAAAGCATTGATCTCTGCACCTATTGTCCAGCCTCCTGACTGAAATTTACCCTTTGAGATTATGTGTGATGCTAGTGATCATGATGTAGGTGTTGTTCTAGGACAAAGAGCTGATAAGAAATTGAATGTTATCCAATATGCTAGTAAAACTCTAGACGGTGCCCAAAGAAATTATGCTACTACTGAGAAAGAATTTTAAGCAGTCGTATTTGCTTGTGATAAGTTTAGACCTTATATTGTTGATTCTAAAGTAACTATTCACACCGATCATGCTGCTATCAAATACCTTATGGAAAAGAAAGATGCTAAACCTAGACTTATTAGATGGGTTCTCCTGCTACAAGAATTTGATCTGCATATTACTGAAAGAAAGGGAGCTGAGAACCCCGTTGCAGACAACTTGTCTAGGTTAGAGTATATTCTTGATGACCCATGATACGTCTCCAACGTATCTATAATTTTTGATTGTTCCATGCTATTATTTATGAAGTCTTGGATGTTCAATGGGCTTTATCATTCACTTTTATATCATTTTTGGGACTAACTTACTAACCCAAAGGCCAAGTCAAGATTGTTGTTTTTTGCCTATTTCAGGGTTTTGCAGAAAAAGAATATCAAATGGAGTCCAAACGGAATGAACCCTTCGCGAGAGATATTTTTGGATAAAATCACGCACGCGGAGCTTGAGAACCACATCAGGGGATAGAGGGCTGGCCCACGAGGGTGGGGGCGCGCCCCCTTCCCAGGGCACACCTCGTTGCCTCGTGGCCCCCTCGAGCATCCCCCGGTGCCCTCCTTCTTCCTATATAAGTCTACGTACCACAGAAACTCCGTGAACAGAGAGAAACCCCTAATTCCACCGCCGTACCTTCTGTTCCCATAGAGATCCCATCTTGGAGCCTATTCCGGAGCTCCACCGGAGGGGGATCCATCACGGAGGCCTTCATCATCATCATCATCGCCCTCACCATGAGTTGTGAGTAGATTACCACAGACCTTCGGGTCCATAGCTAGTATCTAGATGGCTTCTTCTCTCTCTATGGATCTCAATACAAAGTTCTCCTCGGTCTTCGAGGAGATCTATTCGATGTAATCTCTTTTTGCGGTGTGTTTGTCGAGATCCGATGAATTGTGAGTTTATGATCAAGGTTATCTATGAACGATATTTGGTTCTTCTCTGAACTTTTTATGTGTGCTCATAATATCCTTGCAAGTCTCTTCGAATTATTGGTTTGGTTTGGCCTACTAGATCTATAGTTCTTGCAATGGGAGAAGTGCTTGGCTTTGGGTTCAATCTTGCGGTGTACTTTCCCAGTGGCAGTAGGGGCAGCAAGGCACGTATTGTATTGTTGCCATCGAGGATAAAAAGATGGGGTTTATATCATATTGTTTGAGTTAGGGAAAGGAGACCATCAGAGAGTGAAACAGTAGTAGTGATGCTACTGTTGGGGGGACCATCTTCAGGCAGTACTGGAATTGCCACTTGGAGTTGCTCTGGAGGTCCAGGAGCTGGCTGTTGAAAAGCCCAGTGATCCTCTTGTTCAGCCTGATCATCCCAAGCATCCCAGTCATCATTTGGGGCATGGATATTGTGATTGGGCAGTGGTTGAAACCCTGGGAAATCATTTGCATTCATTGGGACTGGGTGGGGATCTACACCCTCAGGTGGGATTGGGTCCTCATCAGCAGGCCCCCACCCAGCATTTCTTCTAGCAGAACTTCAACAGAGCATGTCCATGATTCTTCCTCAAAATGCTCCCCTTCAGACCATCTAATGCTTTTTGGAATATCCTCTAGCTCAGTAACTCTAGCTTTAACTAGGATCTTACCCTTCAGGGCATCCTCTCTCTCCCAGCTTATGATTTTGCCCCATTTGGAGATTGCAGAAGCAATATCTTCAGTATTGCAGAAGTCAAAAGGAACACCCACAAACAATAACCAGCAGACTCTGTTAAATTGCACTCTGCACCAGTTTCTACCTTGGTCATGTTTGTTAAAGGAGATAAAGACATCCCCAAACTCATGCAGGCTCTGATGAACGAGCATGTCTCTGTCTCTGACGTGCACAAACTTGACATAAGCCTCCCCAAAGGGACAGGGCTGAATTTCTCTAAAACCTACTTGTTGAACTCCTTGGAGAAACTCTTCTAGAACTTCACGAACATTAGGGAAGAACACCTCGTTCGGGTGCGGGTGGATGTTGGCAATCGCCCACTCTTCGTGTCGCCGAGGACGATGGGGAACGATTGCTCTAGAAACCCCATTGCGGCCTTCAATCACTTGTATCTGGAAACCATGCGGGACGAAAGGCTGGGGGTCGATAGGGATGTTGGCCATCGACGACTCAGGCGAGGAAGTTGGAATCGCTTTGTCCGACAGCAATGGCAGCGCCGGCGAGCTTGCCAATGAAGGAGCAGAGGTGGTGGCAGAGAAGGAAGGCGTAGTGGAATGCGAGGAGGCAAGCGAAGGTCTCGGCTGAAAGTTTGTGTAAAAATCCTTTACTAGTTCCGAAAATGAGGGAACCTGCCGAATTTGTGCCGCCGGCCCACAGCAACGGAACCATGTCTCCACCTCGCCTTCGGCCCAAGCCTCAGCATTCAGCAAGTGAGGAGTTCAACCAGGCTTCTCTTGCTCCTCCAATGGGCCAAGGTCTTCTCAACATTGCTCTAGCATATAATGCTGTGGAAGAGGAGGAAGATGTTCAGTTGCAGCAACCCAATGAGGAACAACCTCTCATTTTAGCCATAGAACCTGCTCAACCAAACCTTAATGAGGATGTTGCAGAGAAAAATTTGCTGACAGCTGATATTCCTGCCAATATTTCTGACAATGTAGACCCCAGCTCTGAGCAACAGGCCATTCTTACAGATATCAAGGGTAAGGCAGATGTTCCCACTCCACCAATTGGGTCTTCCTCACAAGCAAGCCCCAAAGGTAACTATGGGACTTTTTCACTACCAGGCTCCCCCTCTTTACTTGAATTTCATTCATTGGCTCAAGAACATGCTATGCAAATCATTGATGGCTCTCACTTAATTTCTGAAGAAGGACTGGACCTTTGGATACAACATTTTGCACCAGCAACCCAAGGAGCAAGGCAAACCTTCAAAATTGAAATTCCAGTAAGTTGGTTCAACTTCATAATCCATTTGCTGTTGACACCTGACAAATTTGGCTGGACTATGCACTTGCTCAAATCTGATATTTGGAAATTGTTGACTGCTAATTGTGAACAAGAAAAGACAATGCTCTTTCATATCCCTGATAAGTGTAACACCTCCCAGGCACCAACCTGCAAGGACTTCAATCTTGTGCTGGGCAAGGAGAATGAAGGCATCAGTCCTGCTGCACACTCCTCCACTGGGGCTAGTAGCCCTCTTCAACAGGTGTCTCCAAACAAAACTCTGCCACTTGGAGAGGCCATCTCCAGGAAAAGGAGAGACAAAGAACCTCTGGTAGAAACTGAGGTAAGAAGGAGTGATAGAATTAAAAAAGATAATAAAGGCTTTAGAAGAAAATCTTTTGATGCAAAATCTTGTCTACCATGCAATGCTTTGCCCCCAATTATCCAACACTCAGTGGTTAAAAACATGACCAAGTCTTTTTGTAAGGTTGTTGAGGAGGAGCTTCAGGAGAAGTTGTCCAAGAAACCAAAGAGGAAGGGGCAAGAAGAGGTGGCCCAGGAATCCAAGGTCACTAGGGGCACAGCCAACAAAACTTAGTCTGATGATGTATCTACTATATCAAAATGTATTAGATAACAGCATGATCTGTTATCCTCTTTTGGTTCAAGGATGTCACATGTTTGGAGAAATCTGTAAACTCTGCTCAATGATTGCATGCACTGAATGGTATCTTTTGAATGACCACAATGTACTACTGAAAAGACAGTTGTGTTTTTATGCTCTGGGAGTCACTACTGCTTTATCTCATGCTGAGAAAATATTTGACTCACATCTCTGGTTGTTGGGGATTTCCTGGCCCTATATATCTGCTAAATGGTGTAACACTATCTCTGAATCAAGATATTTTGCTCTATATATGTACCTAACTACCATTATGGCTTGGGGCTGTCACCAGGGGATGGACCCTGTGGATCAATTAATCATCCTACTAGTTTCTAATGAATAACAATAGGACCTGGAATATCTTAAATTGGAATTGGAGAGGTATTAATTCCTCAGACAAATGGCTGGCCATTAGACAGAAAATAGAGGAAAGTGCTGCTGGAATTGTATGCTTACAGGAAACTAAGAGAGAAGTCTTTGACTTAACTTACATTCATAAAGTCTGCCCTCAAAGATTCAACAAATTTGAATTCCTACCATCTATTGGGGCCTCAGGGGGTATTTGTTGGGGAACGTAGTATTTTAAAATTTTCTTACGATCACGCAAGATCTATCTACCAGATGCATATCAACGAGAGGGAAGAGTGTGTCTACGTACCCTCGTAGACCGGGAGCGGAAGCGTCAAGTGACGCGGTTGATGTTGTCGACCTTCTTCGCGATCCAACCGATCAAGCACCGAACGTACGGCACCTCCGCGTTCAGCACACGTTCAGCTTGATGACGTCCCACGAGCTCTTGATCCAGTTGAGCTTCACGGGAGAGTTTCGTCAGCACGACGGCGTGGTGACGAATATGATGTGTTCACCGGCGCAGGGCTTCGCCTAAGCTCCGCGACGGTATGACCGAGGTGTGATTCTGTGGAGGGGGGCACCGCACACGGCTAAAACAATTCAACTTGTGTGTCTTTGGGTGCCCCCCTGCTCCCGTATATAAAGGAGCAAGGGAGGGAGGCCGGCCGGCCCTTCCTGGTGCGGCTAGGGAGTGGACTCCTACTAGGAATAGGATTGCAATCCTATTCCTAGTAGGATTCACCAAAAGAAGGAAGAGGGAAAGGAATAGGAGAGGTGGCGCCCCCCCCCAATCCTAGTCCAACTAGGAACCCTAGGTGGGGGCGCCGGCCAGCCCTATGGGCTGCCTCTCTCTTTCCCTTTAGGCCCACTATGGACCATCCCCTCTCGTAGGGGGTTCCGGTAACCCCCTCCGGCATTCCCGATAAATCCGAAACTTTTCCGGTATACTTCCGGTGTCCGAATATAGCCGTCCAATATATCAATCTTTATGTCTCGGACATTCCGAGACTCCTCGTCATGTCCGTGATCTCATCCGGGACTCCGAACTACCTTCGGTACATCAATACTCATAAACTCATAATACCGATCGTCATCAAACGTTAAGCGTGCGGACCCTATGGGTTCGAGAACTATGTAGACATGACCGAGACTCATCTCTGGTCAATAACCAATAGCGGAACCTGGATGTTCATATTGGCTCCTACATATTCTACGAAGATCTTTTATCGGTCAGAACCGCATAACTACATACGTTGTTCCTTTTGTCAAACGGTATGTTACTTGCCCGAGATTCGATCGTCGGTATCTCTATACCTAGTTCAATCTCGTTACCGGCAAGTCTCTTTACTCGTTCCGTAACACATCATCTCGTGACTAACTTATTAGTCTTTTGCTTGCAAGGCTTATTATGATGTGTGTTACCGAGAGGGCCCAGAGATACCTCTCCGACACTCAGAGTGACAAATCCTAATCTTGATCTATGCCAACACCACGAATACTTTCGGAGACACCTGTAGAGCATCTTTATGATCACCCAGTTACGTTGTGACGTTTGATAGCACACAAGGTGTTCCTACGGTATTCGGGAGTTGCATAATCTCATAGTCATAGGAACATGTATAAGTCATGAAGAAAGCAATAGCAGTTAAACTAAACGATCATAGTGCTATGCTAACGGATGGGTCTTGTCCATCACATCATTCTCCTAATGATGTGATCCCGTTGATCAAATGACAACTCATGTCTATGTCTAGGAAACATAACCATCTTTGATCAATGAGCTAGTCTAGTAGAGGCATACTAGGGACATATTGTTTTGTCTATGTATCCACACATGTACTAAGTTTCCGGTTAATACAATTCTAGCATGAATAAAAGACATTTATCATGATATAAGGAAATACAAATAACATCTTTATTATTGCCTCTAGGGCATATTTCCTTCAGTCTCCCACTTGAACTAGAGTCAATAATCTAGATTACAAAGTGATGATCCTCACACCCATGGAGTCTTGGTGCTGATCATGTTTTGCCCGTGGAAGAGGCTTAGTCAACGGGTCTGCAACATTTAGATCCGTATGTATTTTGCAAATCTCTATGTCTCCCTCCTTGACTAGATCGCGGATGGAATTGAAGCGTCTTTTGATGTGCTTTGTTCTCTTGTGAAACCTGGATTCCTTCGCCAAGGCTATGGCTCCAGTGTTGTCACAAAAGATTTTCATTGGGCCCGATGCACTAGGTACTACACCTAGATCGGATATGAACTCCTTCATCCAGACTCCTTCATTTGCTGCTTCCGAAGCAGCTATGTATTCCGCTTCACACGTAGATCCCGCCACGACGCTCTGCTTGGAACTGCACCAACTGACAGCTCCACCGTTCAATAAAAATACATATCCGGTTTGTGACTTTGAGTCATCCGGATCAGTGTCAAAGCTAGAATCGACGTAACCGTTTACGACGAGCTCTTTGTCACCTCCATATACGAGAAACATATCCTTTGTTCTTTTCAGATACTTTAGGATGTTTTTGACCGATGTCCAGTGATCCACTCCTGGATTACTTTGGTACCTCCCTGCTAGACTTATAGCAAGGCACACATCAGGTCTGGTACACAGCATTGCATACATGATAGATCCTATGGCTGAGGCATAGGGAATGACTTTCATTTTCTCTCTATCTTCTGCAGTGGTCGTGTTGGGGAACGTAGTATTTTAAAATTTTCCTACGATCACGCAAGATCTATCTACCAGATGCATAGCAACGAGAGGGGAGAGTGTGTCTACGTACCCTCGTAGACCGGGAGCGGAAGCGTCAAGTGACGCGGTTGATGTTGTCGAACTTCTTCGCGATCCAACCGATCAAGCACCGAACGTACGGCACCTCCGCGTTCAGCACACGTTCAGCTTGATGACGTCCCACGAGCTCTTGATCCAGTTGAGCTTCACGGGAGAGTTTCGTCAGCACGACGGCGTGGTGACAGATATGATGTGTTCACCGGCGCAGGGCTTCGCCTAAGCTCCGCGACGGTACGACCGAGGTGTGATTCTGTGGAGGGGGGCACCGCACACGGCTAAAACAATTCAACTTGTGTGTCTTTGGGTGCCCCCCTGCCCCCGTATATAAAGGAGCAAGGGAGGAGGGGCCGGCCAACCTCTATGGTGCGGCTAGGGAGGGGACTCCTACTAGGAATAGGATTGCAATCCTATTCCTAGTAGGATTCACCGAAAGGAAGAAGGGGGAAAGGAATAGGAGAGGTGGCGCCCCCCCCCCCCCAATCCTAGTCCAACTAGGATTCCTAGGTGGGGGCGCCGGCCAGCCCTATGGGCTGCCTCTCTCTCACCCTTTAGGCCCACTATGGACCATCCCCTCTCGTAGGGGGTTCCGGTAACCCCCTCCGGCATTCCCGATAAATCCGAAACTTTTCCGGTATACTTCCGGTGTCCGAATATAGCCGTCCAATATATCAACCTTTATGTCTCGGACATTCCGAGACTCCTCGTCATGTCCGTGATCTCATCCGGGACTCCGAACTACCTTCGGTACATCAATACTCAAAAACTCATAATACCGATCGTCATCAAACGTTAAGCGTGCGGACCCTACGGGTTCGAGAACTATGTAGACATGACCGAGACTCATCTCTGGTCAATAACCAATAGCAGAACCTGGATGTTCATATTGGCTCCTACATATTCTACGAAGATCTTTTATCGGTCAGAACCGCATAACAACATACGTTGTTCCTTTTGTCAAACGGTATGTTACTTGCCCGAGATTCGATCGTCGGTATCTCTATACCTAGTTCAATCTCGTTACCGGCAAGTCTCTTTACTCATTCCGTAACACATCATCTCGTGACTAACTCATTAGTCTTTTGCTTGCAAGGCTTATTGTGATGTGTGTTACCGAGAGGGCCCACAGATACCTCACCGACACTCGGAGTGACAAATCCTAATCTTGATCTATGCCAACACCACAAATACTTTCGGAGACACCTGTAGAGCATCTTTATGATCACCCAGTTACGTTGTGACGTTTGATAGCACACAAGGTGTTCCTACGGTATTCGGGAGTTGCATAATCTCATAGTCATAGGAACATGTATAAGTCATGAAGAAAGCAATAGCAGTTAAACTAAACGATCATAGTGCTATGCTAACGGATGGGTCTTGTCCATCACATCATTCTCCTAATGATGTGATCCTGTTGATCAAATGACAACTCATGTCTATGGCTAGGAAACATAACCATCTTTGATCAACGAGCTAGTCTAGTAGAGGCATACTAGGGACATATTGTTTTGTCTATGTATTCACACATGTACTAAGTTTCCGGTTAATACAATTCTAGCATGAATAAAAGACATTAATCATGATATAAGGAAATACAAATAACATCTTTATTATTGCCTCTAGGGCATATTTCCTTCAGTCTCCCACTTGAACTAGAGTCAATAATCTAGCTCACATCGCCATGTGATTTAATACTGATAGTTCACATCGTTATGTGAATAACACCCATAGTTCACATCGCCATGTGACCAACACCCAAAGGGTTCACTAGAGTCAATAATCTAGTTCACATCGCTATGTGATTAATACCCAAAGGGTTCACTAGAGTCAATAATCTAGTTCACATCGCTATGTGATTAATACCCAAGAGTAATAAGGTGTGATCATGTTTTTCTTGTGAGAGAAGTTTAGTCAACGGGTCTGTCACATTCAGATCCGTATGTATTTTGCAAACTTCTATGTCTACAATGCTCTGCATAGAGCTACTCTAGCTAATTGCTCCCACTTTCAATACGCATCCAGATTGATACTTAGAGTCATCTGGATTTAGTGTCAAAGCTTGCATCGGCGTAACCCTTTACGACGAACTCTTTATCACCTCCATAATCGAGAAACATTTCCTTAGTCATTCAGTTACTAAGGATAATTTTGACCGCTGTACAGTGATCTACTCCTGGATCACTATTGTACCTCCTTGACAAACTCATGGCAAGGTACACAACATGTTTGGTACACAGCATGGCATACTTTATAGAACCTATGGCTGAGGCATAGGGAATGACTTTCATTCTCTCTATATTTTTCTGCCGTGGTCTGGCTTTGAGTCTTACTCAACTTCATACCTTGTAAAACAGGCAAGAACCCTTTCTTTGACTGATCCATTTTGAACTTCTTCAAAATCTTATCAAGGTATGTGCTTTGTGAAAGTCCAATTAAGCGTCTTGATCTATCTCTATAGATTTTGATGCCTAATATGTAAGCAGCTTCTCCGAGGTCTTTCATCGAAAAACTTTTATTCAAGTATCCTTTTATGCTATCCAGAAATTCTATATCATTTCCAATCAA
>LR738715.1:607481215-607499746 GCA_902687465.1 Secale cereale | reverse complement strand
TCCATAGTTCCGGAGAACGGAGTTTTAGTCATCTTGCCCATGAGGCATGGTTCGCAAGCACCAAGTGATTCATAATCAAGTGATTCCAAAAGTCCATCATTATGGAGTTTCTTCATGCGTTTTACACCAATATGACCTAAACGGCAGTGCCACAAATAAGTTGCACTATCATTATTAACCTTGCATCTTTTGGCTTCAATATTATGAATATGTGTATCACACGATCGAGATCCAACAAACTATTTTCATTGGGTGTATGACCATAGAAGGTTTTATTCATGTAAACAGAACAACAATTATTCTCTAACTTACATGAATAACCGTATTGCAATAAACATGATCAAATCATATTCATGCTCAACACAAACACCAAATAACACTTATTTAGGCTCAACACTAATCCCGAAAGTATAGGGAGTGTGAGATGATGATCATATCAATCTTGGAACTATTTCCAATACACATCGTCACTTCATCCTTTAACTAGTTTATGTTCATTATGCAACTCCCATTTCGAGTTTACTACTTTTTAGCAACTAAATCAGTATCAAATACCGAGGGGTTGCTATGAACACTAGTAAAATACACATCAATAATCTGTATATCAAATATACCTTTGTTCACTTTGCCATCCTTCTTATCCGCCAAGTATCTAGGGCAGTTCCACTTCCAGTGACCATTTCCTTTGCAGTAGAAGCACTTAGTTTCAGGCTTGAGTTTAGCTTTGGGTTTCTTCATGGGAGTGACAACTTGCTTGTCATTCTTCTTGAAGTTCCCCTTCTATCCCTTTTTGCCCTTTATTTGAAACAAGTGGTCTTATTAACCATCAACACTTGATGTTCTTTCTTGATTTCTACCTTCGCCGATTTCAGCATTGCGAAGAGCTCGGGAATTACCTTCGTCATCCCTTGCATATTATAGTTCATCACGAAGTTCTACTAACTTGGTGATAGTGACTAGAGAACTTTGTCAATTACTATCTTATCTGGAAGATTAACTCCCACTTGATTAAAGTAATTGTAGTACCCAGACAATCTGAGCACATGCTCACTGGTTGAGCTATTCTCCTCCATCTTGTAGGCAAAGTACTGTCAGAGGTCTTATACCTCTCGACACGGGCATGAGTATGAAATACTAATTTCAACTCTTGGAACATCTTATATGCTCCATGGCGTTCAAAACGTTTTTGAAGTCCCGGTTCTAAGCCGTAAAGCATGGTGCACTAAACTATCAAGTAGTCATCATATCGAGCTTTTGTCAAAACGTTCATAACGTCTACATCTGCTCCTGCAATAGGTCTGTCACCTAGCGGTGCATCAAGGACATAATTTTTCTGTGCAGCAATGAGGATAATCCTCAGGTTACGGACCCAGTCCGTGTAATTGCTACCATCATCTTTCAACTTAGCTTTCTCTAGGAATGCATTAAAATTCAAAGGAACGGTAGCACGGGCCATTGATCTACAACGACATAGATATGCAAAACTATCAGGACTAAGTTCATGATAAATTAAAGTTCAATTTAATCATATTAATTTAAAGAACTCCCACTTAGATAGACATCCCTCTGGTCATCTAAATGATCACGTGATCCAAATCAACTAAACCATGTCCGATCATCACGTGAGATGGAGTAGTCTCAATGGTGAACATCTTATGTTGATCATATCTACTATATGATTCACGCTCGACCTTTCGGTCTCCAGTGTTCCGAGGCCATATCTGTATATGCTAGGCTCGTCAAGTTTAACCCGAGTATTCTGCGTGTGCAAAACTGGCTTACACCCGTTGTATTTGAACGTAGAGCTTATCACACCCGATCATCACGTGGTGTCTCGGCACGACGAACTTTCGCAACGGTGCATACTCAGGGAGAACACTTATACCTTGAAATTTAGTAAGGGATCATCTTATAATGCTACCGTCGTCCTAAGCAAAATAAGAAGCATAATAAGATAAACATCACATGCAATCAAAATATGTGACATGATATGGCCATCATCATCTTGTGCTTTTGATCTCTATCTCCAAAGCACCGTCATGATCACCTTTGTCACCGGCTTGACACCTTGATCTTCATCGTAGTATCGTTGTCGTCTCGCCAACTATTGCTTCTACGACTATCGCTACCGCTTAGTGATAAAGTAAAGCAATTACATGGCGATTGCATTTCATACAATAAAGCGACAACCATATGGCTCCTGCCAGTTGCCGATAACTTTACAAAACATGATCATCTCATACAAAACCGTATAACTCATCATGTCTTGACCATATCACATCACAACATGCCCTGCAAAAACAAGTTAGACGTCCTCTACTTTGTTTGTTGCAAGTTTTACGTGGCTGCTACGGGCTTAGCAAGAACCGTTCTTACCTACGCATACAAAACCACAACGATGTTTCGTCAAGTATGTGCTGTTTTAACCTTCACAAGGACCGGGCGTAGCCACACTTGATTCAGCTAAAGTGAGAGAGACAGACACCCGCCAGTCACCTTTAAGCAACGAGTGCTCGTAACGGTGAAACCAGTCTCGCGTAAGCGTACGCGTAATGTAGGTCCGGGCCGCTTCATCTCACAATACCGCCGAAGCAAAGTATGACATGCTGGTAAGCAGTATGACTAGTATCGCCCACAACTCATTGTGTTCTACTCGTGCATATCATCTACGCATAGACCTGACTCATGATGCCACTGTTGGGGAACGTAGTATTTTAAAATTTTCCTACGATCACGCAAGATCTATCTACCAGATGCATACCAACGAGAGGGAAGAGTGTGTCTACGTACCCTTGTAGACCGGGAGCGGAAGCGTCAAGTGACGCGGTTGATGTTGTCGAACTTCTTCGCGATCCAACCGATCAAGCACCGAACGTACGGCACCTCCGCGTTCAGCACACGTTCAGCTTGATGACGTCCCACAAGCTCTTGATCCAGTTGAGCTTCACGGGAGAGTTTCGTCAGCACGACGGCGTGGTGACGGATATGATGTGTTCACCGGCGCAGGGCTTCGCCTAAGCTCCGCGACGGTATGACCGAGGTGTGATTCTGTGGAGGGGGGCACCGCACACGGCTAAAACAATTCAACTTGTGTGTCTTTGGGTGCCCCCCTGCCCCCGTATATAAAGGAGCAAGGGAGGGAGGCCGGCCGGCCCTTCCTGGTGCGGCTAGGGAAGGAGTCCTACTAGGAATAGGATTGCAATCCTATTCCTAGTAGGATTCACCAAAAGGAAGAAGGGGGAAAGGAATAGGAGAGGTGGCGCCCCCCCCCCCCCCCAATCCTAGTCCAACTAGGAACCCTAGGTGGGGGCGCCGGCCAGCCCTATGGGCTGCCTCCCTCTTTCCCTTTAGGCCCACTATGGACCATCCCCTCTCGTAGGGGGTTCCGGTAACCCCCTCCGGCATTCCCGATAAATCTGAAACTTTTCCGGTATACTTCCGGTGTCCGAATATAGCCGTCCAATATATCAATCTTTATGTCTCGGACATTCCGAGACTCCTCGTCATGTCCGTGATCTCATCCGGGACTCCGAACTACCTTCGGTACATCAATACTCATAAACTCATAATACCGATCGTCATCAAACGTTAAGCGTGCGGACCCTACGGGTTCGAGAACTATGTAGACATGACCGAGACTCATCTCCGGTCAATAACCAATAGCGGAACCTGGATGTTCATATAGGCTCCTACATATTCTACAAAGATCTTTTATCGGTCAGAACCGCATAACAACATACGTTGTTCCTTTTGTCAAACGGTATGTTACTTGCCCGAGATTCGATCGTCGGTATCTCTATACCTAGTTCAATCTCGTTACCGGCAAGTCTCTTTACTCGTTCCGTAACACATCATCTCGTGACTAACTCATTAGTCTTTTGCTTGCAAGGCTTATTGTGATGTGTGTTACCGAGAGGGCCCATAGATACCTCTCCGACACTCGGAGTGACAAATCCTAATCTTGATCTATGCCAACACCACGAATACTTTCGGAGACACCTGTAGAGCATCTTTATGATCACCCAGTTACGTTGTGACGTTTGATAGCACACAAGGTGTTCCTACGGTATTCGGGAGTTGCATAATCTCATAGTCATAGGAACATGTATAAGTCATGAAGAAAGCAATAGCAGTAAAACTAAACGATCATAGTGCTATGCTAACGGATGGGTCTTGTCCATCACATCATTCTCCTAATGATGTGATCACGTTGATCAAATGACAACTCATGTCTATGGCTAGGAAACATAACCATCTTTGATCAATGAGCTAGTCTAGTAGAGGCATACTAGGGACATACTGTTTTGTCTATGTATTCACACATGTACTAAGTTTCCGGTTAATACAATTCTAGCATGAATAAAAGACATTTATCATGATATAAGGAAATACAAATAATCATCTTTATTATTGCCTCTAGGGCATATTTCCTTCAGTCTCCCACTTGCACTAGAGTCAATAATCTTGCTCACATCGCCATGTGATTTAATACCGATAGTTCACATCGTTATGTGAATAACACCCATAGTTCACATCACCATGTGACCAACACCCAAAGGGTTTACTAGAGTCAATAATCTAGTTCACATCGCTATGTGATTAATACCCAAGAGTAATAAGGTGTGATCATGTTTTGCTTGTGAGAGAAGTTTAGTCAACGGGTCTGTCACATTCAGATCCGTATGTATTTCGCAAATTTCTATGTCTACAATGCTCTGCATGGAGCTACTCTAGCTAATTGCTCCCACTTTCAATACGCATCCAGATTGATACTTAGAGTCATCTGGATTTAGTGTCAAAGCTTGCATCGGCGTAACCCTTTACGACGAACTCTTTATCACCTCCATAATCGAGAAATATTTCCTTAGTCATCCAATTACTAAGGATAATTTTGACCGCTGTACAGTGATCTACTCCTGGATCACTATTGTACCTCCCTGTCAAACTCATGGCAAGGTACACAACGTGTTTTGTACACAGCATGGCATACTTTATAGAACCTATGGCTGAGGCATAGGGAATGACTTTCATTCTCTCTATAATTTTCTGCCGTGGTCTGGCTTTGAGTCTTACTCAACTTCATACCTTACAAGTCACGCAAGAACTCCTTCTTTGACTGATCCATTTTGAACTACTTCAAAATCTTATCAAGGTATGTACTCATCGAAAGTCTTATCAAGCGTCTTGATCTATCTCTATAGATCTTGATGCCCAATATGTAAGCAGCTTCACCAAGGTCTTTCTTTGAAAAAACTCCTTTCAAACACTCCTTTATGCTTTCCAGAAAATTCTACATCATTTCCGATCGACAATATGTCATTCACATATACTTATCAGAAAGGTTGTAGTGCTCCCACTCACTTCTTGTAAATACAGGCTTCACCGCAAGTCTGTATAAATCTATATGCTTTGATCAACTTATCAAAGCGTATATTCCAACTCCGAGATGCTTGCACCAGTCCATAGATGGATCGCTGGAGCTTGCACATTTTGTTAGCACCTTTAGGATTGACAAAACCTTCTGGTTGCATCATATACAAGTCTTCTTTAATAAATCCATTAAAGAATGCAGTTTTGTTATCCATTTGCCAGATTTCATAAAATGCGGCAATTGCTAACATGATTCGGACAGACTTAAGCATCGCTACGGGTGAGAAAGTCTCATCGTAGTCAACTCCTTGAACTTGTTGAAAAACTTTCGCAACAAGTTGAGCTTTGTTAACAGTAACATTACTGTCAGCGTCAGTCTTCCTCTTGAAGATCCATTTATTTTCGATGGCTTGCCGACCATCGGGCAAGTCAACCAAAGTCCACACTTTGTTCTCATACATGGATCCCATCTCAGATTTCATGGTCTCAAGCCATTTTGCGGAATCTGGGCTCATCATCGCTTCCTCATAGTTCGTAGGTTCATCATGGTCCAGTAACATGACTTCCAGAACCGGGTTGCCGTACCACTCTGGTGCGGAACGTACTCTGGTTGATCTACGAAGTTCAGCAGTAACTTGATCCGAAATTTCATGATCATCATCATTAGCTTCCTCACTAATTGGTGTAGGAATCACTGGAACCAGTTTCTGTGATGTACTACTATCGAATTCGGGAGAAGGTACAATTACCTCATCAAGTTCCACTTTCCTCCCACTCACTTCTTTCGAGAGAAACTCCTTCTCTAGAAAGGATCCACTCTTAGCAACAAAGACCTTGCCTTCGGATCTGTGATAGAAGGTGTACCCAACAGTTTCTTTTGGGTATCCTATGAAGATTTACTTCTCCGATTTGGGTTCGAGCTTATCATGTTGAAACTTTTTCACATAAGCATCGCAGTCCCAAACTTAAAGAAATGACAGCTTAGGTTTCTCGTCAAACCACAGTTCATACGGTGTCATCTCCACGGATTTAGATGGTGCCCTATTTAACGTGAATGTATCTGTCTCTAATGCATAACCCCAAAAGCGATAGTGGTAGATCGGTAAGAGACATCATCGATTGCACCATATCTAATAAAGTACGGTTATGACGTTCGGACACACCATTACACTATGGTGTTCCAGGTGGCGTGAGTAGTGAAACTATTTCACATTGTTTTTACTGAAGGCCAAACTCGCTAACTCAAATATTTTACCTCTACGATCATATCGTAGAAACTCTTATTTTCTTGTTACGGTGATTCTCCACTTCACTCTGAAATTCTTTGAACTTTTCAAATGTTTTAGACTTGTGCTTCATTAAGTAGATATACCCATATCTGCTCAAATCATCAGTGAAGGTCAGAAAATAACGATACCTGCCGCGAGCTTCAACACTCATTGGTCCACATACATCTGTATGTATGATCTCCAACAAATCTGTTGCTCGCTCCATTGTTCCAGAGAACGGAGTTTTAGTCGTCTTGCCCATGAGGCATGGTTCGCAAGCAAGGTTGTCAGAATCGCGATTCTGTTATACGATTTTACGACTTTACGATCCAAACTGGCCCCTATGATTCTATGATTTTAGTTCATAGAATCTACGTTTCTACGATCTTGATAGTGAAGATTCTACGATTTGCGATCCTACCATTGGAGCTCCGATCCGACTCAAAATCACGATTCTGACAACCTTGTTCGCAAGCACCAAGTGATTCATAAACAAGTGATTCCAAAAGTCCATCACTATGGAGTTTCTTCATGCGCTTTACACCATTATGACCTAAACAGCAGTGCCACAAATAAGTTGCACTATCATTATTAACCTTGCATCTTTTGGCTTCAATATTATGAATATGTGTATCACCACGATCGAGATCCAACAAACTATTTTCATTGGGTGTATGACCATCAAAGGTTTTATTCATGTAAACAGAATAACAATTATTCTATGACTTTAAATGAATAACCGTATTGCAACAAATATGATCAAATCATATTCATGCTCAACGCAAATGCCAAATAACATTTATTTAGGTTTTACACTAATCCCGAAAGTATAGGGAGTGTGCGATGATGATCATATCAATCTTGGAACCACTTCCAACACACATCGTCACTTCACCTTTAACTAGTCTCTGTTCATTCTGCAATTCTCGTTTCGAGTTACTAATTTTAGCAACTGAACCGGTATCAAATACCCAGGGGTTGCTATGAACACTAGTAAAGTACACATCAATAATCTGTATATCAAAATATACCTTTGTTCACTTTGCCATCCTTCTTATCCGCCAAGTATCTAGGGCAGTTCCACTTCCAGTGACCATTTCCTTTGCAGTAGAAGCACTTAGTTTCAGGCTTGAGTTTTAGCTTTGGGTTTCTTCAGGGGAGTGACAACTTGCTTGTCATTCTTCTTGAAGTTCCCCTTCTATCCCTTTGCCCTTTACTTGAAACAAGTGGTCTTGTTAACCATCAACACTTGATGCTTTTTTCATGATTTCTACCTTCGCCGACTTCAGCATTGCGAAGAGCTCGGGAATTCCTTTCGTCATCCCTTGCATATTATAGTTCATCACGAAGTTCTACTAACTTGGTGATAGTGACTAGAGAACTTTGTCAATTACTATCTTATCTGGAAGATTAACTCCCACTTGATTCAAGTAATTGTAGTACCCAGACAATCTGAGCACATGCTCACTGGTTGAGCTATTCTCCTCCATCTTGTAGGCAAAGTACTGTCAGAAGTCTTATACCTCTCGACACGGGCATGAGTATGAAATACTAATTTCAACTCTTGGAACATCTTATATGCTCCATGGCGTTCAAAACGTTTTTGAAGTCCCGGTTATAAGCCGTAAAGCATGGTGCACTAAACTATCAAGTAGTCATCATACCGAGCTTTTGTCAAAACGTTCATAACGTCTACATCTGCTCCTGCAATAGGTCTGTCACCTAGCGGTGCATCAAGGACATATTTCTCTGTGCAGCAATGAGGATAATCCTCAGATCACGGAACAATTCCGCATTATTGCTACTAACATCTTTCAACTTAGTTTTCTCTAGGAACATATAAAAAAAATAAACGGGGAGCAACATCGTGAGCTATTGATCTACAACATAGATATGCTAATACTACAAGGACTAAGTTCATGATAAATTAAAGTTCAATTTAATCATATTAATTAAAGAACTCCCACTTAGATAGACATCCCTCCGGTCATCTAAATGATCACGTGATCCAAATCAACTAAACCATGTCCGATCATCACGTGAGATGGAGTAGTTTCAATGGTGAACATCTTATGTTGATCATATCTACTATATGATTCACGCTCGACCTTTCGGTCTCCAGTGTTCCGAGGCCATATCTGCATATGCTAGGCTCGTCAAGTTTAACCCGAGTATTCCGCGTGTGCAAAACTGGCTTACACCCGTTGTATTTGAACGTAGAGCTTATCACACCCGATCATCACGTGGTGTCTCGGCACGACGAACTTTCGCAACGGTGCATACTTAGGGAGAACACTTATACCTTGAAATTTAGTAAGGGATCATCTTATAATGCTACCGTCGTTCTAAGCAAAATAAGAAGCATAATAAGATAAACATCACATGCAATCAAAATATGTGACATGATATGGCCATCATCATCTTGTGCTTTTGATCTCCATCTCCAAAGCACCGTCATGATCACCTTCACAAAACATGATCATCTCATACAAAACCGTATAACTCATCATGTCTTGACCATATCACATCACAACATGCCCTGCAAAAACAAGTTAGACGTCCTCTACTTTGTTGTTGCAAGTTTTACGTGGCTGCTACGGGCTTTAGCAAGAACCGTTCTTACCTACGCATACAAAACCACAACGATGTTTCGTCAAGTATGTGATGTTTTAACCTTCACAAGGACTGGGCGTAGCCACACTTGATTCAGCTAAAGTGAGAGAGACAGACACCCGCCAGTCACCTTTAAGCAACGAGTGCTCGTAACGGTGAAACCAGTCTCGCGTAAGCGTACGCGTAATGTCTGTCCGGGCCGCTTCATCTCACAATACCGCCGAAGCAAAGTATGACATGCTGGTAAGCAGTATGACTAGTATCGCCCACAACTCATTGTGTTCTACTCGTGCATATCATCTACGCATAGACCTGGCTCATGATGCCACTGTTGGGGAACGTAGTATTTTAAAATTTTCCTACAATCACGCAAGATCTATCTACCAGATGCATATCAACGAGAGGGAAGAGTGTGTCTACGTACCCTCGTAGACCGGGAGCGGAAGCGTCAAGTGACGCGGTTGATGTTGTCGACCTTCTTCGCGATCCAACCGATCAAGCACCGAACGTACGGCACCTCCGCGTTCAGCACACGTTCAGCTTGATGACGTCCCACGAGCTCTTGATCCAGTTGAGCTTCACGGGAGAGTTTCGTCAGCACGACGGCGTGGTGACGAATATGATGTGTTCACCGGCGCAGGGCTTCGCCTAAGCTCCGCGACGGTATGACCGAGGTGTGATTCTGTGGAGGGGGGCACCGCACACGGCTAAAACAATTCAACTTGTGTGTCTTTGGGTGCCCCCCTGCTCCCGTATATAAAGGAGCAAGGGAGGGAGGCCGGCCGGCCCTTCCTGGTGCGGCTAGGGAGTGGACTCCTACTAGGAATAGGATTGCAATCCTATTCCTAGTAGGATTCACCAAAAGAAGGAAGAGGGAAAGGAATAGGAGAGGTGGCGCCCCCCCCCAATCCTAGTCCAACTAGGAACCCTAGGTGGGGGCGCCGGCCAGCCCTATGGGCTGCCTCTCTCTTTCCCTTTAGGCCCACTATGGACCATCCCCTCTCGTAGGGGGTTCCGGTAACCCCCTCCGGCATTCCCGATAAATCCGAAACTTTTCCGGTATACTTCCGGTGTCCGAATATAGCCGTCCAATATATCAATCTTTATGTCTCGGACATTCCGAGACTCCTCGTCATGTCCGTGATCTCATCCGGGACTCCGAACTACCTTCGGTACATCAATACTCATAAACTCATAATACCGATCGTCATCAAACGTTAAGCGTGCGGACCCTACGGGTTCGAGAACTATGTAGACATGACCGAGACTCATCTCCGGTCAATAACCAATAGAGGAACCTGGATGTTCATATTGGCTCCTACATATTCTACGAAGATCTTTTATCGGTCAGAACCGCATAACTACATACGTTGTTCCTTTTGTCAAACGGTATGTTACTTGCCCGAGATTCGATCGTCGGTATCTCTATACCTAGTTCAATCTCGTTACCGGAAAGTCTCTTTACTCGTTCCGTAACACATCATCTCGTGACTAACTCATTAGTCTTTTGCTTGCAAGGCTTATTGTGATGTGTGTTACCGAGAGGGCCCAGAGATACCTCTCCGACACTCGGAGTGACAAATCCTAATCTTGATCTATGCCAACACCACGAATACTTTCGGAGACACCTGTAGAGCATCTTTATGATCACCCAGTTACGTTGTGACGTTTGATAGCACACAAGGTGTTCCTACGGTATTCGGGAGTTGCATAATCTCATAGTCATAGGAACATGTATAAGTCATGAAGAAAGCAATAGCAGAAAAAACTAAACGATCATAGTGCTATGCTAACGGATGGGTCTTGTCCATCACATCATTCTCCTAATGATGTGATCCCGTTGATCAAATGACAACTCATGTCTATGGTTAGGAAACATAACCATCTTTGATCAATGAGCTAGTCTAGTAGAGGCATACTAGGGACATACTGTTTTTGTCTATGTATCCACACATGTACTAAGTTTCTGGTTAATACAATTCTAGCATGAATAAAAGACATTTATCATGATATAAGGAAATACAAATAACATCTTTATTATTGCCTCTAGGGCATATTTCCTTCAGTCTCCCACTTGAACTAGAGTCAATAATCTAGATTACAAAGTGATGATCCTCACACCCATGGAGTCCTGGTGCTGATCATGTTTTGCCCGTGGAAGAGGCTTAGTCAACGGGTCTGCAACATTCAGATCCGTATGTATTTTGCAAATCTCTATGTCTCCCTCCTTGACTAGATCGCGGATGGAATTGAAGCGTCTTTTGATGTGCTTTGTTCTCTTGTGAAACCTGGGTTCCTTCGCCAAGGCTATTGCTCCAGTGTTGTCACAAAAGATTTTCATTGGACCCGATGCACTAGGTATTACACCTAGATCGGATATGAACTCCTTCATCCAGACTCCTTCATTTGCTGCTTCTGAAGCAGCTATGTATTCCGCTTCACACGTAGATCCCGCCACGACGCTCTGCTTGGAACTGCACCAACTGACAGTTCCACCGTTCAATAAAAATACATATCCGGTTTGTGACTTAGAGTCATCCGGATCAGTGTCAAAGCTAGAATCGACGTAACCGTTTACGACGAGCTCTTTGTCACCTCCATACACGAGAAACATATCCTTTGTCCTTTTCAGATACTTTAGGATGTTCTTGACCGCTGTCCAGTGATCCACTCCTGGATTACTTTGGTACCTCCCTGCTAGACTTATAGCAAGGCACACATCAGGTCTGGTACACAGCATTGCATACATGATAGATCCTATGGCCGAGGCATAGGGAATGACTTTCATTTTCTCTCTATCTTCTGCAGTGGTCGGGCATTGAGTCTTACTCAACTTCATACCTTGTAATACAGGCAAGAACCCTTTCTTTGACTGATCCATTTTGAACTTCTTCAAAATCTTATCAAGGTATGTGCTTTGTGAAAGTCCAATTAAGCGTCTTGATCTATCTCTATAGATCTTGATGCCTAATATATAAGCAGCTTCACCGAGGTCTTTCATTGAAAAACTTTTATTCAAGTATCCTTTTATGCTATCCAAAAATACTATATCATTTCCAATCAACAATATGTCATCTACATATAATATTAGAAATGCTACAGAGCTCCCACTCACTTTCTTGTAAATACAGGCTTCTCCAAAAGTCTGTATAAAACCATATGCTTTGATCACCTCATCAAAGCGTATATTCCAACTCCGAGATGCTTGCACCAGTCCATAGATGGATCGCTGGAGTTTGCATACTTTGTTAGTACCTTTTGGATCGACAAAACCTTCTGGTTGCATCATATACAACTCTTCTTTGAGATATCCATTCAGGAATGCAGTTTTGACATCCATTTGCCAGATTTCATAATCATAAAATGCGGCAATTGCTAACATGATTCGGACAGACTTAAGCATCGCTACAGGTGAGAAAGTCTCATCGTAGTCAACTCCTTGAACTTGTCGAAAACCTTTCGCAACAAGTCGAGCTTTTTAAACAGTAACATTACCGTCTGCGTCGGTCTTCCTCTTGAAGATCCATTTATTTTCGATGGCCTGCCGATCATCGGGCAAGTCAACCAAAGTCCACACTTTGTTCTCATACATGGAT
The DNA here is from genome assembly GCA_902687465.1 of Secale cereale. Taxonomy (NCBI): domain Eukaryota; kingdom Viridiplantae; phylum Streptophyta; class Magnoliopsida; order Poales; family Poaceae; genus Secale; species Secale cereale. Next base: position 607,486,899 of record LR738715.1, on the reverse strand, counting down.
CCCATCTCAAATTTCATGGCCTCAAGCCATGTTGCGGAATCTGGGCTCATCATCGCTTCCTCATAGTTCGTCGGTTCATCATGGTCTAGTAACATGATTTCCAGAACTGGGTTGCCGTACCACTCTGGTGCGGAACGTACTCTGGTTGATCTACGACGTTCAGCAGAAACTTGATCCGAAGTTTCATGATCATCATCATTAACTTCCTCACTGATTGGTGTAGGAATCACTGGAACAATTTTCTGTGATGTACTACTTTCCAATCCGGGAGAAGGTACAATTACCTCATCAAGTTCTACTTTCCTCCCACTCACTTCTTTCGAGAGAAACTCTTTCTCTAGAAAGGATCCATTCTTAGCAACGAATATCTTGCCTTCGGATCTGTGATAGAAGGTGTACCCAACAGTCTCTTTTGGGTATCCTATGAAGACACATTTCTCCGACTTGGGTTCGAGCTTATCAGGTTGAAGTTTTTTCACATAAGCATCGCAGCCCCAAACTTTAAGAAACGACAACTTTGGTTTCTTGCCAAACCATAGTTCATAAGGTGTCGTATCAACGGATTTAGATGGTGCCCTATTTAACGTGAATGCAGCTGTCTCTAAAGCATAACCGCAAAACGATAGTGGTAAATCGGTAAGAGACATCATAGATCGTACCATATCCAATAAAGTACGGTTACGACGTTCAGACACACCATTACGTTGTGGTGTTCCGGGTGGCGTGAGTTGTGAAACTATTCCACATTGTTTCAAATGAAGACCAAACTCGTAACTCAAATATTCTCCTCCACGATCAGATCGTAGAGACTTTATTTTCTTGTTACGATGATTCTCTACTTCACTCTGAAATTCTTTGAACTTTTCAAATGTTTCAGACTTGTGCTTCATTAAGTAGATATACCCATATCTGCTTAAATCATCAGTGAAGGTCAGAAAATAACGATACCCGCCGCGAGCTTCAACACTCATTGGTCCACATACATCAGTATGTATGATTTCCAACAAATCTGTTGCTCGCTCCATAGTTCCGGAGAACGGAGCTTTAGTCATCTTGCCCATGAGGCATGGTTCGCAAGCACCAAGTGATTCATAATCAAGTGATTCCAAAAGTCCATCATTATGGAGTTTCTTCATGCGTTTTACACCAATATGACCTAAACGGCAGTGCCACAAATAAGTTGCACTATCATTATTAACCTTGCATCTTTTGGTTTCAATATTATGAATATGTGTATCACTACAATCGAGATCCAATAAGAATAGACCACTCTTCAAGGGTGCATGACCATAAAAGATATTATTCATTAAAATGGAACAACCATTATTCTCTGATTTAAATGAATAACCGTCTCGCAATAAACAAGATCCAGATATAATGTTCATGCTCAACGCTGGCACCAAATAACAATTATTTAGGTCTAAAACTAATCCCGAAGGTAGATGTAGAGGTAGCGTGCCGACGGCGATCACATCGACTTTGGAACCGTCTCCCACGCGCATTGTCACCTCGTCCTTAGCTAATCTTCGTTTAATCCGTAGTCCCTGTTTCGAGTTACAAATATTAGTAACCGAACCGGTATCAAATACCCAGGTACTACTACGAGCATTAGTAAGGTACACATCAATAACATGTATATCACATATACCTTTGTTCATCTTGCCATCCTTCTTATCCGCCAAATACTTGGGGCAGTTCCGCTTCCAGTGTCCAGTCCCCTTGCAGTAGAAGCACTCAGTTTCAGGCTTGGCTCCAGATTTGGGTTTCTTCGTGGAAGTAGCAACTGACTTGCTATTCTTTTTGAAGTTCCCTTTCTTTCCCTTGCCCTTTTTCTTGAAACTAGTGGTCTTGTTAACCATCAACACTTGATGCTCCTTTTTGATTTCTACCTCCGCAGCTTTGAGCATAGCGAAGAGCTCGGGAATTGTCTTTTGCATCCCTTGCATATTATAGTTCATCACGAAGCCTTTATAGCTTGGTGGCAGTGATTGAAGAACTCTATCAATAACACTATCCTCGTCAACTTTGCAACCAAGTTGAGTCATATGATTGTAGTACCCAGACATTCTGAGCAAGTGTTCATTGATAGAACTATTCTCCTCCATCTTGCAGCTGTAGAACTTATTGGAAATCTCATATTTCTCAATTCGGGCATTTGCTTGAAATATTAACTTCAACTCCTGGAACATCTCATATGGTCCATGACGTTCAAAACGTCGTTGAAGTCCCGGTTCTAAGCCGTATAGCATGGCACACTGAACTATCGTGTAGTCATCAGACCGCGACTGCCAGACGTTCATAGCGTCTACATTAGCGGGAGGGGGCTTGTCACCTAGCGGTGCTTCAAGGACATAATTCTTCTGTGCAGCAATGAGGATAATCCTCAGGTTACGAACCCAGTCCGTGTAATTGCTACCATCATCTTTCAACTTAGCTTTCTCTAGGAATGCATTAAAATTCAAAGGAACGGTAGCACGGGCCATTGATCTACAACGACATAGATATGCAAAACTATCAGGACTAAGTTCATGATAAATTAAAGTTCAATTTAATCATATTAATTTAAAGAACTCCCACTTAGATAGACATCCCTCTGGTCATCTAAATGATCACGTGATCCAAATCAACTAAACCATGTCCGATCATCACTTGAGATGGAGTAGTTTTCAATGGTGAACATCTTATGTTGATCATATCTACTATATGATTCACGCTCGACCTTTCGGTCTCCAGTGTTCCGAGGCCATATCTGTATATGCTAGGCTCGTCAAGTTTAACCCGAGTATTCTGCGTGTGCAAAACTGGCTTACACCCGTTGTATTTGAACGTAGAGCTTATCACACCCGATCATCACGTGGTGTCTCGGCACGACGAACTTTCGCAACGGTGCATACTCAGGGAGAACACTTATACCTTGAAATTTAGTAAGGGATCATCTTATAATGCTACCGTCGTTCTAAGCAAAATAAGAAGTATAATAAGATAAACATCACATGCAATCAAAATATGTGACATGATATGGCCATCATCATCTTGTGCTTTTGATCTCCATCTTCAAAGCACCGTCATGATCACCTTCGTCACCGGCTTGACACCTTGATCTTCATCGTAGCATCGTTGTCGTCTCGCCAACTATTGCTTCCACGACTATCGCTACCGCTTAGTGATAAAGTAAAACAATTACATGGCGATTGCATTTCATACAATAAAGCGACAACCATATGGCTCCTGCCAGTTGCCGATAACTTTACAAAACATGATCATCTCATACAAAACCGTATAACTTATCATGTCTTGACCATATCACATCACAACATGCCCTGCAAAAACAAGTTAGACGTCCTCTACTTTGTTTGTTGCAAGTTTTACGTGGCTGCTACGGGCTTAGCAAGAACCGTTCTTACCTACGCATATAAAACCACAACGATGTTTCGTCAAGTATGTGCTGTTTTAACCTTCACAAGGACCGGGCGTAGCCACACTTGATTCAGCTAAAGTGAGAGAGACAGACACCCGCTAGTCACCTTTAAGCAACGAGTGCTCGTAACGGTGAAACCAGTCTCGCGTAAGCGTACGCGTAATGTCGGTCCGGGCCGCTTCATCTCACAATACCGCCGAAGCAAAGTATGACATGCTGGTAAGCAGCATGACTAGTATCGTCCACAATCTCATTGTGTTCTACTCGTGCATATCATCTACGCATAGACCAGGCTCATGATGCCACTGTTGGGGAACGTAGTATTTTAAAATTTTCCTACGATCACGCAAGATCTATCTACCAGATGCATAGCAACGAGAGGGAAGAGTGTGTCTACGTACCCTCGTAGACCGGGAGCGGAAGCGTCAAGTGACGCGGTTGATGTAGTCGAACTTCTTCGCGATCCAACCGATCAAGCACCGAACGTACGGCACCTCCGCGTTCAGCACACGTTCAGCTTGATGACGTCCCACGAGCTCTTGATCCAGTTGAGCTTCACGAGAGAGTTTCGTCAGCACGACGGCGTGGTGACGGATATGATGTGTTCACCGGCGCAGGGCTTCGCCTAAGCTCCGCGACGGTACGACCGAGGTGTGATTCTGTGGAGGGGGCACCGCACACGGCTAAAACAATTCAACTTGTGTGTCTTTGGGTGCCCCCCTGCCCCCGTATATAAAGGAGCAGGGGAGGGAGGCCGGCCAACCTCTCCTGGTGCGGCTAGGGAGGGAGTCCTACTAGGAATAGGATTGCAATCCTATTCCTAGTAGGATTCACCGAAAGGAAGAAGGGGGAAAGGAATAGGAGAGGTGGCGCCCCCCCAATCCTAGTCCAACTAGGATTCCTAGGTGGGGGCGCCGGCCAGCCCTATGGGCTGCCTCTCTCTCACCCTTTAGGCCCACTATGGACCATCCCCTCTCGTAGGGGGTTCCGGTAACCCCCTCCGGCATTCCCGATAAATCTGAAACTTTTCTGGTATACTTCCGGTGTCCGAATATAGCCGTCCAATATATCAATCTTTATGTCTCGGACATTCCGAGACTCCTCGTCATGTCCGTGATCTCATCCGGGACTCCGAACTACCTTCGGTACATCAATACTCATAAACTCATAATACCGACCGTCATCAAACGTTAAGCGTGCGGACCCTACGGGTTCGAGAACTATGTAGACATGACCGAGACTCATCTCCGGTCAATAACCAATAGCAGAACCTGGATGTTCATATTGGCTCCTACATATTCTACGAAGATCTTTTATCTGTCAGAACCGCATAACAACATACGTTGTTCCTTGTAATGCCCAGGATGGGACTATATCTCCTACGTGTCGAGGCACGACTTAAAGATATAAGCCCATCCTAGAATGATCTCAAGTTTGGTATCTTTGCACAACTCATGTAAAAGAGGGATTAAAATGCAAAAGGAGATAGTTGGCTTACACTCGCCACTTCACACAATACATTACATAACAATTATCATTCAAAACATCACAACCCGACTACGGGTGAAGATCCAAAAGAAAGATACCAAAACAACATAAAGCCACAGGTCAGGATCGAATCCTAGTAGAAACCACTACTGAACAACGAAACAACACAAACAAACGGCAACTCTCTTCATCGAGCTCCTGGTGAAGAACTTGAACCAGCTCCTGCATCAAACTCGGCTGAACCTGCATCTGGTGTGGTGAAGTAACTGTGAGCCACAGAGGACTCAGCAATCCCGTTCCCGGGTAACAAGACTATTTAAGCCTTGGGTGAGGACAAGGCTGAAGAAAGAATAAGAGGTGAAGGAACAAACAAGAGTCTGCAGCAGCAACTAGCACTAACTTACGCAAAAGAGAGCGAGAAGAGAAGGCGCATCGGTCGAAAGATGATCACGAAGTGATCCTAACTAAAGCCGGTCAAACATAACCCCACCGTGTTCAACTTCCGAATCCCTACTCGGAAATTGACAGTCACGGTACACACGCTGGTAGTGTATTGAAACATTGTGTCAAGTTATCTACAACCGGATATTAACAAGCTCCCATCTGCCACATAACCGCGGGCACGGCTTTCGAAAGTTCAAACCCTGCAGGGGTGTTCCAACTTGGCCCATTACAAGCCCACGATCCGCGGAGTCGCAACTCCATAGGTGGGAAGACCCGAGTATTCTTGGAATCCCGTGCTCAAGTTAAACCGAACTAAGGTAAGGCTAATCCAGCA
>LR738715.1:607465522-607477004 GCA_902687465.1 Secale cereale | reverse complement strand
CGGACGAAAAGAATATGAAACCGCAATGGTATGGCCAAGGAATAAGAATGACAGAATTTGGACAGCACTCCGTCTGAAAATGGAAGGAAATAACAAGAACTAGAGGAGATGGAATGATAGTTGATGAAATCAACAAAACACTGCCTCCGGAACAATTAAAAGAATGGCACAAGGTGTAAGAAAGATTCAGATAGCACTCCGGTTAAAAAAACAGGCAAAACATGAAAGGATGACAGAACTAGAATGAAGAATACAACACTCCGGTTAAATAGACAAACAAGGAAAAGAACATGATCTTGAAAAGAAAACAAGATGATGGTTAAAGAGAGCAATATCACAATGCCTCCGGAATGGAAGAATAGAATATAGGTCAAAGAAAAGAAAAGAACGGAGAAGAAAATGACAACTTCTCCCACGAATGAATAAGAAAAACATCCTTACGAAGAAGGGCTGAACGGAGTTGATGGTAAAATCAACAACGAAAAGAATAAGCTCTTGTTGTGGGCTTATGGAAAACATCTCAAAATTATGAGGTGACAACCGGCCACTAACTTAAACAATTGATTGGATTGAGATCAACAAGGAGACGAAGAACTTATTTCACCGGAAGGATAAATGAAGAACTTGGGTCATTTATAAACACCATAATTAGCAACAATCCTTAGGAAAAGCTTTTAGGTGAAATACAACCCAAGATAACTCCAACGAATAAATTGAAGGGTTGGAAAGATCTCCTGAACAACGAAAATGATGGTTTTAAATATCTCATTCTTGATAACTCCTTTGGTTTCAATAATGAGTTTATCAAAAGCTGCTGGCATATTATTAAGGCTGATGTCTTTGAGCTTATCACAACTTCCCATGCTGAGAAGGTAAATCTTGAGAGCATTAATTCCTCATACATTACTCTAGTTCCAAAAACAGAAGTACCAGTCTCACCCAATGACTTCAGGCCTATCTCACTGCTAAATAGTGTCCTCAAAATCATCACAAAACTGCTAGCCAATAGATTACAAAAAGTTATTCTACAAATGGTGCATATTAACCAATATGGCTTCCTTAAAGATAGAGTGATCCAGGACTGCCTAGGATGGGCCTATGAATACATTCACCAATGTCATAAATCTAGAGAGGAAATCCTAGTAATCAAATTGGATTTTGAGAAGGCTTTTGATACAATTGAACATGATGCAATTATTGATATATTCAGAGCAAAAGAGTTTGGAGAGAAATGGATTTCTTGGATGCAATCTCTGTTCACAACTGCATCCTCTGATGTATTACTGAATGGAGTACCTGGTAAAAAAAATTACATAAAAAGAGGAGTAAGACAAGGAGAACCCTACTCTCCTTTGGTTTTTGTACTAGCTGCTGATCTATTGCAATCCATCCTTAACAAAGCAATGAGGTTAAACTTGATCACTCCTCCACTTCAAATCAGGTCATGCCCACATTTCCCAATTATACAATATGCAGATGACACTCTGGTGGTTATGCAAGCTGATGCTAGACAATTGTTCTGTTTGAAAGCACTTTTGAATTCTTTTGCCACTGCAACTGGGCTCAGAGTAAATTATGGTAAATCAGTCATGGTACCTTTGAACATTTCTGAGGACAGGGTTGATATTTTTACTAACACCTTGCAATGTGCTAGAGGTCAGTTCCCATTTACCTACCTTGGCATGCCCTTGGGGATCTCCAAACCAACTGTGGAACAATGCCTCCCACTAGTGAACATGATTGCAAAAAGAGTGGCTGGTATCTCTACATTCATGACACAAGCTGGTAAACTTCTGCTGGTCAAGTCAGTGATGACATCATTAGCAATATTCTTTATGTGCTGTCTGGACATATCTGTTACAATCAAAAAACAGATCATCAAATACTTGAGACACTGCCTCTGGAGAGGACCTGATATGGAGGACAAAAGACCTGCTCTAGTAGCATGGAAAACAGTGTGTAGACCCAAAGATCAAGGAGGTCTAGGAGTGCTAGACATCTACACACACAACAAGACACTGCTCATGAAAAACCTACACAAATTTTTCAACAGACATGATATCCCATGGGTCAATCTTATCTGGGAATCATACTATAATGATGGGAGATTACCAGGGGGAAGTCCAATAGGATCTTTCTGGTGGAAATCAAATTTAGCTCTGATTGATCAATACAAAGCCATTGCCAGATGTAATGTGGGAGATGGAGTTAGTGTTTTCTTCTGGGAAGACTTATGGAGTCAGGCAATTCTTAAACACCAATTCCCTCACTTGTTCTCTTTTGTCAGAAACCCTCAACTCACTGTAAAGCAAGTACTGCAGACTGAGTACTTACAGGACTTATTTTTTCTCCCTTTGACAACTGAAGCATATGAGGAGTTTCTACAGATGGAAGACATTTGCATTTCCATGAGACAATCAGAGTACTTAGACTCATATGACACTTGGAGCTACATTTGGGGGAATGAACACTACTCCTCCATCAAGGCATATATAGTTCTAATTGGATACAAACAGACACCTCCACATTTTAATTGGATCTGGCAGAGCTCATGCCAGCCAAAACATAAAGTGTTTTTCTGGCAACTTCTACATGATAGAATCAACACAAGGAATTTACTCAGAAGAAAGAATTTTGTGATAGAGGATTATAACTGTGCTACTGCTGGATGTCAGCAAGAAGAAACTCTTCATCACCTATTTTGGGGCTGCCAATTTGTTCAACAATGCTGGGATTTCATCTGTCCAACAAGAACACCAAACTTATCTGTGTTAAAAGCATTCCAAGACCTTAAGGACAAACTGAGATACCCTTTCTACATGGAAATCATAATACTTGGAGCCTGGGCAATCTGGATAAGCAGAAACAATAAGGTTTTTGAAAACATCCAACCTTCTTTCCAAGGGTGGAAGTTCATTTACTTGGAAGAGTTAAAACTTCTGAAGTTCAGAATGAAGAAAAAGCATGAGAGACAATTTTCTGTTTGGCTCCAAAGCATATTGTAAAGCCTTGTGTAAATTTTCTTTTCTTTCTTTCTTTTGGTTCCTCCTAGTTTCTTTTTCTAGCTTTCTTAGTCTCTTTCTTTATCCTTAGGCTTATCTCAAGCCTTTCTCAGATACTGTTGGTTGTTCCCTTTTATAATAATTAAAAATTGCAGTGGGGTTTTACCCTACTATTTATAGTCCCAAAAAAAATATTGTTTGAGTTTATCCCTCTACATCATGTCATCTTGCTTAAGGCGTTACTCTGTTCTTATGAACTCAATACACTAGATGCATGCTGGATAGCGGTCGATGTGTGGAGTAATAGTAATAGATGCAGGCAGGAGTCGGTTTACTTGTCTCAGGCGTGATGCCTATATACAATGATCATGCCTAGATAGTCTCATAATTATTCGCTTTTCTATCAATTGCTCGACAGTAATTTGGTTACCCGCCGTAGAATATCGATATCATGAGAGAAGCCACTAGAGAAAACTATGGCCCCGGGTCTATTCTCAACATATCAACCTACATCTACTTTACTTTTACCGCTTTTATTTGTTGTTCTTATAAACTAAAAATACCAAAAATATAAACTATCATCTCTATCAGATCTCACTTTCGTAAGTGACCGTAAAGGGATTGACAACCCCTTATCGTGTTGGCTGTGAAGTTCTTATTTGTTTGTGCAGGTGCGAGGGACTCGCGCGTGGTCTCCTACTGGATTGATACCTTGGTTCCCAAAAACAGAGGAAAATACTTACGCTACTGTGATGCATCTCCCTTTCCTCTTCAAGGGAATACAACGCAAGCTCAAGAGGTAGCAAGAAGAATTTCTGGCGTCGTTGCCGGGGAGGCTTACGCAAAAGTCATATACCAAGTACCTATCACAAACCCTTATCCTTCGCATTACATTTTTGCCTCTCATTTTCCTCTCCCCCACTTCACCCTTGCCGTTTTATTTGCCCTTCTTCCGCCGTGTGTTTATCGTTCGCTTGCTTCTTGTTTGCTTGTGTCTCCATGTGCCTTCTATGTGCTTGCATCTTTGCATGCTAAAAATCCATTGTTATGGATCACCTTAAGGTGTTCTACTTGTATCATCTTCGATCCCTATGCTCTCGTGTTGAAACCCAAACTAGCCTACTTGATGGGAAATCTTTAGATGAGCATGCTCATTTTGTGCGTCACCGTTTGTCTGAAAAGGGGAGACTCTTATGGGATCAAATAAACAGATTTTTGTGTTATGCTTGGAATCTTTGTGAAATTTGTGGTTTTACTTGTTGCTCTGAGAACCCTAAAAAACACCTACCCTACCTATGTGAGTTTAATGATAATGAAATCTTATCTTCTTATGCAAAGGGTGTTTATAGTTACTACGATATCGAACAAATTGAAGAATTTGTTGCTTTTAAGGGTGCTTATGAAGTTGCTTCTTTGATTGAAAAGTATGATATTACTCTCTACGAATCTGAAAATTTTGACATACTTAAATATTTCTTTGGAAACTATGCTCATACTGCCTATGTCAAAGAATTTACTGAAAGAATGACCGCTGCTTTGAAAGAAAATAATGATATGCATGAATCTATAGATAATTTTGATTCCGATGATTTGATTGAAATATCCCTTGATGAACATGATGCTTGCTATCCTTGTGGCCATGATGCCAATATTTATGAAGATGAATTTGCTATAGTTCCTTATGTTAAACATGAGATCGTTGCAATTGTACCCATACTTGATAGTTCCTCCGATGAAAAGCATGATTGCAATGATGTTATTATAAATTCTATTAATCTCAATTGTGCTAATGATATGCAAAACCCTAAGCTCGGGAATGCTAGTTTTGCTATTACTACTATTTGTTGCAATGATCATGATTGAATGATTCTTCTTATGATCTTGAAAATTTATTTAATCCCCATGATGAATGTAAGATTGATAATAATGTTTGCAATAATATTAAAAGTGGGTTTGGAGAGGTCATGACTTTAGTTAATATTGCTCCCACTATTTTGGAAGAGTGTCAACTTCGTATGCATGTGGATCGTGTTGAGAATATGTTTTGTGATAGATATATTGTTGAATTTTCTTATGATCCTACATGCAATTATTATGAGAGAGGAAAATATGGTTGTAGAATTTCCATGTTACTAAATTACCTCTCGTTATGTTGATATTGCTATTGTTTCTTTGTTCTTCCTTGCATAGGCTAGATCTTGCTTGTCTTGCTAATTTGTTTTCCTATCAAATGCCTATGCATAGGATGTATGTTAGACTTAGATGTGTTTTCCATGTGCTTTATGATACTCTCCTTGTGCTTCAATTCTTGTCTTTCATGAGAGCATCACTAAAATCGTGCCTAGCTAGGGGCGTAAAACAATAGCGCTTGTTGGGAGGCAACCCAACTTTATGTTTTTTGTTTTTGTTGCTGTTAGCGAATAAATATTGCATCTAGCCTCTGATTAGATGTGTTTTCATGTTTTGTTTAGTGTTTGTGCCAAGTAGAACCTTTGGGAAGACTTGTGTGAAGTTTATGTGATCTTGTTGTAAAAAACAATATCGTTAGCGCTCGCTAAAGTGGTCTTAAGATTTTATTGGAGCGTGCTTTTTAGTTGATTCTTTTTGCAGATGATTGGTAGACAAATTCCGCAAATTTACAAATTTAGTTTGAATTTTTTGGAGTTCTATAAGTAGGGGAAACCTGCATATTACTACAGACTATTCTGTTTTTGACATATTCTGTTTTTTGTGTGTTGTTTGCTTATTTCAATGCATCTATGAGTAGTATTGGAGGATATGAACCATAGAGAAGTTGGAATACAGTAGGTTTAACACCAATATAAACAAAGAATGAATTCATTGCTGCACCTTTGAGTAGTAGTTTGCTTTCTTATACTAACGGAGCTCACGAGAATTTTTGTCTAAGTTTTGTGTTGTGAAGTTTTCAAGTTTTGAGTATTGCTTTGATGGACTATGGAACAAGGAGTAGCAAAGGCCTAAGCTTGGGGATGCCCATGGCACCCCAAGAAAATTCAAGATAATCAAAAGCCTAAGCTTGGAGATGCCCCGGGAAGGCATCCCCTCTTTCGTCTTCATCCATCGGTAACTATACTTGGAGCTATATTTTTATTCGCAACATGTTATGTGTTTTGCTTGGAGCGTCTTGTATAATTTGAGTCTTTTCTTGTTAGTTTGCCACAATCATACTTGATTGACACACCTATTTTAGAGAGTTAAATATGGCCTATAAATTGTTAGAACACTCTATGTGCTTCACTTTTATCTTTTGAGTTGAATAGTTTTTGCTCTAGTGCTTCACTTATATCTTTTAGAGCACGGTGGTGGTAATATTTTTTAGAAATTGTTGAACTCTCATGCTTCACTTATATCTATTTGAGAGTCTATTAAAACAGCATGGTAATGTGTTTAGGCTAAAGAAACTAGTCTTCACATGATAAACATCCAATGTCAATGTAGTAAAAAAAAATCACACTAAGTGCATTGAATATGATGAGATGTTGGATGCTTGATAATTGTTTTGAGATATGAGGATGGTGATATTAGAGTCATGCTAGTGGAGTTATTATGAAATTGAGAAATACTTGTGTTAAGGTTAGTGATTCCCGTATCATGCACGTATGGTGAACCGCCATGTGACGAAGTTAGAGCATGAGGTATTTGTAAAGTGCCAACCTTTGTGTGGAGGTCGGGGGCGCGCGATGGTTAACTCCTACCAACCTCCCCCCTAGGAGTATGCGTTGATTGCTTTTTTTTGATGACTCGTATATTTTTGCAATAAGTACATGAGTTCTTATGACTAATGTTGAGTCCATGGATTATACGCACTCTCACCCTTCCACCATTGCTAGCCTCTCTTGTACCGCGAAAATTTCGACAGTGCCATAAACCCACTATATATCCTTCCTCAAAACAGCCACCATATTGTTCCTCAAAACAGCCACCATACCTACCTATCATGGCATTTTCATAGCCATTCCGAGATATATTGCCATGCAACTTTCCACCGTTTCGTTTATGTGGCACGCATCATATTGTCATATTGCCATGCATGATCATGTAGTTGACATTGTATTTGTGGCAAAGCCACCATGCATAACTTTTCATACATGGCACTCTTGTTTCATTGCACATACCGGTACACCGCCAGAGGCATTCATATAGAGTCATACTTTGTTGTTGTAGTATCAAGTTGTAATGAAAGTGTGATGATCATCATTATTAGAGCATTGTCCCAAGGGAGGAAAGGCTAAATCTATAAAGCCCCTCCGAAAAAAAGGAAAAAAAAGGCCAAAGAAAAAAGAAAGGCCCAAAATAAAGGGATAAAAAAAGAAAAGAAAAGAAAAAGGGACACTTGCTACTATCTTTTTCCACACTTGTGCTTCAAAGTAGCACCATGTTCTTCATTGTAGAGAGTCTCATGCTTAGTCACTTTCATATACTAGTGGGAATTTTCATTATAGAACTTGGCTTGTATATTCCAACGATGGGCTTCCTCAAATGCCCTAGGTCTTCGTGAGCAAGCAAGTTGGATGCACACCCATTAGTTTCTTTCGTTGAGCTTTCATTCATATTTAGCTCTAGTGCATCCGTTGCATGGCAATCCCTACTCACTCACATTGATATCTATTGATGGGCATCTCCATAGCCCGTTGATACGCCTAGTCGATGTGAGACTATCTCCCTCCTTTTTGTCTTCTCCACAACCACCTCTCTATTCCACCCATAGTGCTATAACCATGACTCACGCTCATGTATTGCGTGAAAGTTGAAAGGTTTGAAAAGATAGAGCATGAAAACAAGTGCTTGGCTGAAATCGGGGTTGAGCATGATATGAATATTTTGTGTGATAGCAAGGGAGCATAGCCAACACTATATGATTTTGTAGGGATAACTTTCTTTAGCCATAGTATTTTGAGAAGATATGATTGGTTTGTTAGTATACTTGAAGTATTATTGTTTCTTATGTCAATATAGACTTTTATCTTGAATCTTTCAGATCTGAACATTCATGCCACAATTAAGAGAATTACATTGAGAAACTATATTGGTGAGCATTCCACATCAAAAATTCTTTCTTTATCATTTACCTATCGAGGACAAGCAGGAATTAAGCTTGGGGATGCTTGATACGTCTCCAACGTATCTATACTTTTTTATTGTTCCATGCTATTATTTATGAAGTCTTGGATGTTTAATGGGCTTTATCATTCACTTTTATATCATTTTTGGGACTAATCTACTAACCCAAAGGCCCGGTCCAGATTGTTGTTTTTTGCCTATTTCAGGGTTTTGCAGAAAAAGAATATCAAACGGAGTCCAAACGTAATGAAACCTTCGTGAGAGATATTTTTGGAGAAAATCACGCATGCGGAGTTTGAGAACCACGTCAGGGGACAGAGGGCTGGCCCATGAGGGTGGGGGGCGTGCCCCCCTTTCTAGGGCACGCCCCCTACCTCGTGGCCCCCTCGAGCGTCCCCCGGTGCCCTCCTTCTTCCTATATAAGTCTACGTACCCCAGAAACTCCATGAACAGAGAGAAAACCCTAATTCCACTATCGTACCTTCTGTTCCCGTGGAGATCCCATCTTGGAGCCTGTTCCGGAGCTCCACCGGAGGGGGATCCATCACGGAGGCCTTCATCATCATCATCATCGCCCTCACCATGAGTTGTGAGTAGTTTACCACAGACCTTCGGGTCCATAGCTAGTATCTAGACGGCTTCTTCTCTCTCTATGGATCTCAATACAAAGTTCTCCTCGGTCTTCAAGGAGATCTATTCAATGTAATCTCTTTTTGCGGTGTGTTTGTCGAGATCCGATGAATTGTGAGTTTATGATCAAGGTTGTCTATGAAAGATATTTGATTCTTCTCTGAACTTTTTATGTGTGCTCATAATATCCTTGCAAGTCTCTTCGAATTATTGGTTTGGTTTGGCCTACTAGATCTATAGTTCTTGCAATGGGAGAAGTGCTTGGCTTTGGGTTCAATCTTGCGGTGTCCTTTCCCAGTGACAGTAGGGGAAGCCAGGCACGTATTGTATTGTTGCCATCGAGGATAAAAAGATGGGGTTTATATCATATTGCTTGAGTTTATCCCTCTACATCATGTCATCTTGCTTAAGGCGTTACTCTGTTCTTATGAACTCAATACACTAGATGCATGCTGGATAGCGGTCGATGTGTGGAGTAATAGTAATAGATGCAGACAGGAGTCGGTCTACTTGTCTCGGACGTGATGCCTATATACAATGATCATGCCTAGATAGTCTCATAATTATTCGCTTTTCTATCAATTGCTCGACAGTAATTTGTTTACCCGCCGTAGAATATCGCTATCATGAGAGAAGCCACTAGAGAAAACTATGGCCCCCGGGTCTATTCTCAACATATCAACCTACATCTACTTTACTTTTACCGCTTTTATTTGCTATTCTTATAAACTAAAAATACCAAAAATATAAACTATCTTCTCTATCAGATCTCTCTTTCGTAAGTGACCGTAAAGGGATTGACAACCCCTTATCGTGTTGGCTGCGAAGTTCTTATTTGTTTGTGCAGGTGCGAGGGACTCGCGCGTGGTCTCCTACTGGATCGATACCGTGGTTCTCAAAAACTGAGGGAAATACTTACGCTACTGTGCTGCATCTCCCTTTCCTCTTCGAGAGAATACAACGCAAGATCAAGAGGTAGCAACCCACTACCTATTGATGATAGATTTCCTGATGAACAATTAGCTGTCATAAATGCTTCTCGTACTGCTTCATGGTATGCTGATTATGCTAATTACATCGTTGCTAAATTTATACCACCTAGTTTCACATACCAGCAAAAGAAAAAGTTCTTCTATGATTTAAGACATTACTTCTGGGATGACCCACACCATTATAAAGAAGGAGTAGATGGTATTATTAGACTTTGTGTGCCTGAGCATGAACAGGAACATATCCTATGCAAGTGTCACTCCGAAGCTTATGGAGGACACCATGCCAGAGATAGAACTGCACATAAGGTATTGCAATCTGGTTTTTATTGGCCTGCTCTCTTCAAGGATGCTCGTAAGTTTGTCTTATCTTGTGATGAATGTCAAAGAATTGGTAATATCAGTAGACGTCAAGAAATGCCTATGAATTATTCACTTGTTATTGAACCGTTTGATGTCCGGGGCTTTGATTATATGGGACCGTTTCCTTCCTCTAATGGGTATACACATATTTTAGTTGTTGTTGATTACGTTACTAATTAAGTGGGTAGAAGCTATTCCAGCTAGTAGTGATGATCATAACACCTCTATTAAGATGCTTAGAGAATTTCTTTTCTTGAGGTTTGGAGTCCCTAGATACTTAATGACTGATGGTGTTTCACACTTTATTCATGGTGCTTTTCGTAAAATGCTTGCTAAGTATGATGTTAATCATAGAATTGCATCCCCATACCACCATAGTCTAGTGGTCAAGTAGAACTAAGTAATAGAGAGATGAAATTAATTTTGCAAAAGACTGTTAATAGATCTAGAAAGAAATGTTCCAAGAAACTTGATGATGCATTATGGGCCTATAGGACTGCATATAAAAATCCTATGGTATGTCTTCATATAAAATGGTCTATGGAAAATCATGCCACTTACCTCTTGAACTAGAACATAAGGCATATTGGGCTATTATAAAGAGCTCAACTATGATTTCAAACTTGCCGGTGAGAAGAGGTTATTTGACATCATCTCACTTGACGAATGGAGAACCCAGGCCTATGAAAATGCCAAACTGTTTAAAGAAAAGGTTAAAAGATGGCATGACAAAAGGATACGAAAGCGCGAGTTTAACGTAGGTGATTATGTCTTGCTATACAACTCTCGTTTAAGATTTTTTGAAGGAAAACTTCTATCTAAATGGGAAGGTCCTTACGTTATCGAGGAGGTCTATCGTTCTGGTGCCATAAAAATCAACAACTTCGAAGGCACAAATCCGAAGGTGGTGAACGGTCAAATAATCAAACATTATATCTCAGGTAATCCTATAAATGTTGAAACCAATGTTATTGAAAGCGTAACCCCAGAGGAATACATAAGGGACACTTTTCAGAACGATTCAGACTCCGAAAAGGCAGAGGTATGTGGTACGGTAAGTAAACCGACTCCAAAACAGTTCTAATGGCAATTTTTCTCCGTTTTGGAATATTTATAAAAATAAAAAAATAAGAGGCAATCCGGAAAGGACACAAGGCATCCATGAGGGTGGAGGGCGCGCCCTACCCCCTGGGAGCGCCCCTACCTCGTGGGCACCTCGTGTGCCCTCCCAGACTTCGTTTTCTTGCACATTACTCCTTTTGGTTGGTAAAAAATCATTATATATTCTCCCGAAGGTTTTGACCACCGCACCACGCAAAAATCCTCTGTTTTTGTTTCGAGCTATTTTCTGCTAGAGTTGACAAGGCCAGGCATCATGTCGTCCTCCTCCTCCAACAATGAGGGCAACGATGCTTG
>LR738715.1:607439775-607455782 GCA_902687465.1 Secale cereale | reverse complement strand
CCCTCACCACCATGTTCGCATCACACTCCCGATCTCGCATCAACAACCTCCGCATATCCCTCTCCAACGCCCAGAAGGGCAATCAATCTGTCCCGGCGTATTTCTCTCGCATGAAGGGCCTGGCTGATGAACTTGCAGCCGCCGGGAAACCCATCGGCGAGGATGAGCTCGTCTCCTTTATCCTAGCCGGTCTTGACATGGAGTACAACCCTCTTGTTTCTGCTTTAGATGCCCGTACTGAACCAGTTTCTCTTGATGCACTCTATGGTCAGATGGCCAACTTCGATCAGCGGGTTGAGCTCCTACAGAACGCCGGGGGTGGCTTCAAATCCTCGGCCAATTCTGCATCTCGTGGACGCGGTGGCTATCGCGGGCGGGGTGCTCCTCGTGGTCGCGATGGAGGGCGAGGCGGCAATAGCCGCGGTGGTGGTAACAGCGGCGGCAATGGTGGTGGTGCTCATCCCTCCTACAACAACAATAGGGGTGGGCGTGGTGGCAACAATGGTGCCTCCCGTGCTCCCGTGTGCCAGATCTGTGGCAAACCGGGGCACATCGCCATTAACTGTTGGTATCGCTACACCGACGACTACCCTCCGGAAGAGAAAACAGCCGGCTCCATCAACACCTCCAGCTACGGCATAGATACCAATTGGTATGCCGATAGTGGTGCTACTGACCACATCACCGGCGAACTCCAGAAGCTTACGGTTCGTGACAACTACCGCGGTGGTGATCAAGTCTACACCGCAGATGGGTCAGGTATGCACATCAGCCACATTGGGCATTCGGTTATTAAAACCCCTTATGATAAAATTCATCTACGAAATATATTGCATGTCCCATCTGCCTCTAAAAATCTCCTTTCAGTTCATCGAATTGCTATTGATAACAATGCTTATCTTGAATTTTGGCCTACTTTCTTTCTCATAAAGGACCAAGCAACGGGGAGAATTCTTCATCGAGGCAGATGTAGAGGAGGTCTTTACCCTTTGATCCCGCATAGGACATCCAATAAACAAGCCTTCGGTGCCATCAAGCTATCACCTTCACGATGGCACGATCGACTTGGGCATCCATCTTTTTCTACTGTTCAACGTGTGCTTAGGAATAATAAGTTGCCGTGTCATGGCAAGCTAGACATTGAGTCTGTTTGTGACTCTTGCCAAAGAGCAAAAAGTCACCAATTACCTTATCCAGTTTCGAATAGTGTGTCTACTGCTCCTCTTGAATTAATTTTTTCGGATGTATGGGGAGATGCTCCTCTTTCTGTCGGTAGATACAAATATTACGTCAGTTTTATCGATGATTATAGTAAATTCTCTTGGATCTACCTCATCAAAAAGAAATCTGATGTATTCGAAGTATTCAAAAATTTCCAAGCACATGTTGAACGTCAATTTGGTAGAAAAATTCTCTCCGTCCAATCTGATTGGGGAGGCGAATACCAAAAATTAAATTCATTCTTTCAATAGCTAGGCATATCGCATCATGTCTCCTGCCCGCACGCCCATCAACAGAATGGGTCAGCAGAACGAAAACACCGTCATATTGTTGAAGTTGGTCTTGCTCTCCTTGCCAACGCATCCATGCCGTTAAAGTTCTGGGATGAAGCTTTCCTAGCAGCCACCTATCTCATCAACACTCTTCCCAGTAGCGTCATCAATTTCGACACTCCCTTCGAGCGCCTCTTTCATACTAAACCTAACTATGCATCCCTTCGGGTGTTTGGTTGTGCTTGTTGGCCAAACCTCCGCCCATACAACACTCAAAAACTATCTTTCCGATCCAAAAAGTGTGTGTTCATAGGCTATAGTCCTCGGCACAAAGGGGTTAAGTGTCTTGACGTGTCCACTGGCCGTGTTTATATTTCTCGTGATGTTGTTTTTGATGAGACTCTTTTTCCCTTTGCATCACTCCATCCAAATGCAGGAGCTCTCCTTCGAAAAGAAATTTTGCTTCTTCCCGATTTTCTCAAAAATCCATCTTTTTCTCATGGGGGTGATAATAATTGTGATGCTCAAAATATGGCATGTGCTACTGACCAAACTTCTTCAAAGGATGGTGTGCAGGATACAGGAGATGTACAAAAACAATTGGGTGAAAATCTTGCCCAAAACAGATTAAATTTGGAGACAAGTGATCCCTTATTTTATGCTGTACAAGATGACAGAAGCACGGGACACGGAGCAGATTCTGGCGCGCGATCCCGTGCTGATCAGGGCGCCCAATCCGAGGCAGATCCGGCTGCAGCGGAAACTTCCAGCACGCCAGGGTCGGCCTCCCACATGCAGCCAAGGGCCGATCGGTCTCCTGCATGCAGTCCTGCGCGTGGGCCCGCAGACATGGCGCGCCCGGCTGACGCCTCGCCGCGTGCGCCTTCACCTGTTGCTGACGCCTCGCCCGCGCGGTCTCCTGCATGCAGTAGCCCCGCTGACGCCTCGCCCGCGCTCAACAGATCAGGAGGATCTGGTGGGCCGGCCTCGTCCGCTGAGCCCGCGGGATCTTCTGCAGCAAGTGGGCAATCAACCAACGGTGCTGCAGCGCCCGGATCTTCTGCGGCTGGACCGGTTGAAGCAGCGCCCCGATCTTCTGCGGCTGAACCTCCTGTGCGCGGTCGTACACGATCCCAATCTGGGATACACAAGCCTCTACAACCAAAAGATGGTACAGTACTGTATGAAAAAAATTTCAGAGTTAAATATGGATCTTTTTGTTCCACAGCTGAGCCGCAAAGTGTACAAGAAGCGTTGGAGAGTATGAACTGGAAAAAGGCAATGGACACCGAATACTCGGCATTAATGAACAACAAAACATGGCATCTAGTTCCAGCTAGTCATGGTAAAAATGTAATTGATTGTAAATGGGTGTATCGAATTAAAAAGAAAGCAGATGGTAGCATAGATAGATACAAGGCTAGATTAGTTGCAAAAGGCTTTAAACAAAGGTACGGGTTAGATTATGAGGACACTTTTAGTCCGGTCGTTAAAGCAGCTACTATCAGACTTGTTTTGTCTATTGCTGTGTCCAGGAGATGGAGCTTAAGACAGCTAGATGTGCAGAACGCGTTCCTTCATGGTGTTCTGGAAGAAGAGGTCTACATGAGGCAACCACCTGGCTATGAAGACAAAAGTTCACCCTTTCATGTGTGCAAGCTGGACAAGGCCTTGTATGGACTCAAGCAAGAACCAAGAGCATGGTACTCTCGGTTAAGCTCAAGATTACAAGAATTGGGTTTTACCCCTTCAAAGGCTGACACCTCATTATTTATTTTTAATAAATCTGGAGTAACAATATTTTTGCTCATATATGTTGATGACATTATTGTTACTAGCTCCTCTCAGGAAGCAGTGTCAGCACTACTACATGATTTAGGTTCCAGCTTTGCACTCAAGGACTTGGGAGATTTACACTTCTTCCTTGGGATAGAGGTCAAGAAAACTGGAGACGGCATCGTGTTAACACAGGAGAAGTATGCCTCAGAAATCTTGACCAGAGTTGGCATGAAAGACTGTAAACCTGCACCCACACCTCTGTCAAGCACTGAGAAACTTTCAGCTTTTGATGGTGAGCTTCTAGAACCGGAAGATAGTACAAGGTATAGAAGCGTTGTTGGGGCATTACAATATTTGACTCTCACAAGACCAGATATTTCTTTCTCAGTCAATAAAGTATGTCAGTATTTACATGCTCCAACTACAGTTCATTGGTCTGCAGTAAAAAGAATTCTTAGATATGTCAAACACACCATCAACACGGGACTTGCATTTAGTAAGTCTTCATCTACTTTGTTAAGTGCTTTCTCGGATGCAGACTGGGCAGGATGTATTGATGATAGAAGATCAACTGGTGGCTTTGCAGTATTTTATGGTGCAAATCTAATTTCCTGGAGTTCAAGGAAACAAGCTACAGTGTCTCGCTCAAGCACTGAGGCTGAGTATAAATCCCTGGCAAATGCAACGGCTGAAGTGATTTGGGTGCAGTCACTATTGAGAGAATTGGGTATACCCACGAGACATACTCCATGTCTGTGGTGTGATAATCTTGGGGCAACCTACTTGTCAGCTAATCCTGTCTTTCATGCACGTACCAAGCACATTGAAATTGACTATCATTTTGTCAGAGAAAGGGTGGCGAGAAAACTACTTGATGTTCGTTTTGTGTCTTCAAAGGACCAGGTGGCGGATGGATTCACTAAGGCTCTACCAGTTCGAAATCTAGAAGACTTCAGACGCAATCTCACCTTAACCAAGGTGTAATTGAGGTGGGCTGTTAAGATATCTTAGAATCTTCTAGATGGTTTGTACGGTCGGTAGAGATAGGATGAATACCGAATCTGTTGAGATTGTTTCGTATGTTACAAGTATGTAACGATCTTTTCTTGTACGCCATGGATGAGGCTTTTCCATCCCTATATTAACACGTAACCGCGGCCTGCTACGGCAGGTAGAAACGCTTCCCAATTTACACACAGCACAGGTTCAGAGCCCAGTTCCAGACAGTCGCGTTGGAAATGATGCCATGAGAATTCCAGGGAGCTCACCATGGAAAAGCCGGCAGTCAGGTAACTTGTAACTAGCAGTAATAACTTGTAAATGTTGGAAATGTTGCCATCCTCTCTTTCCAACTAGTAGTAGTAACTTGTAAAACAACATCAACAGCACTTGTAAAAGTTTATCCTTCCATATTATACAAGCTATATATTCCACTACTACTACATGCTAAAGGGAGCTCAAGCAAAATTACACGCAACTCCCTTTATTGCTACATACTTACACAGGACGCAAACAAACCAACTAATCAATGGCCTTTACAGAGCAACAAAAAAAAGAATCAGTCCATAGAACATGTACAGAGCTAATCTTGCCATTCCCCAGCGTGTCAAAATGCTCCCTCTTGGTTTCTCAGCTCTCTTCGGTGCCGAGATCGATCTGCATCTGCCTAGTGCTGGTCATCAGGCAAGAAGAGGTACCGGAACGTTGAGTTGAACGGGACGACGCTGAAGCTGCGGAACCCGAGCAGCCGCTACTTGCGTGACGACGTGGTGTCCCGGACCGCCGCGACACCATTCCATACCAAGTTGTTTCATCAGGTTTAAAACTGCTTGCAGCAACGGTCATTTGTGCTTGTAGCTTTGGTTTATTTATTTAACTAATACATTGCCAGTGTATACTTGGTATATACTGGAGATCGTGGACATCTCTGACGATGCTGCCGGAGCTGGGCACGAAGATCGTCGACATCTCTGACGAGGAGTAGCTAGGTGATCGACGTAGTACGTAGGTCTATTTCATTTGCATGTTTTTATATGGATTTAAGAATATATATAGTATGAGATGTCCGAATACAACAGGTGAAATTTAAGACGTGCCTGATCACTATCAGCGGAAGCATCCGGG
Organism: Secale cereale; assembly: GCA_902687465.1. Taxonomy (NCBI): domain Eukaryota; kingdom Viridiplantae; phylum Streptophyta; class Magnoliopsida; order Poales; family Poaceae; genus Secale; species Secale cereale. The sequence continues at coordinate 607,450,386 of LR738715.1, read as the reverse complement.
CCCGTCCGCGGGCGTTTGAGGAGACATATTTGACATATCCGGTTGCTGTTATGGGACGAAACTTTGTGTCCCTATTTTATCTCAGTTGCTAGTTGCCGTTGCTTCTAACATGAAAAAATAATTTACTACAGACACCGTCCCTTACAGAAGACCTGTTCAAAGGCCCGCACAAATGCGTCATTGTCTGCCACACCACCATCATCAGAGTCGTCATCAAGGAAGGGGCATCCCGCATCAGGCCGGCCAGTCTCGTATCCGATAGGAACAGCAGGGTGCCGCAATGCATCCATCCCCTGATTCTTGCATGCATAACAGATACCTAGCAGAAGTCATTCAGTTCAACACATTAAACCTACTTTGCCGAACCCTAGACATCGATTACTGAATACAGAGTAAATTTGACAAAATAAAAGAGAACAAATGGCATATACAGTACCATCTTCATTTGGATCCAGTGGGTAGCAGAAATAAAACTTTCGACCATACATTTCCTTCACTTGCGCAAAATAGAGAGTTGATGACCACTTGTCTGAACCAGCTTCCTTCATCCTCACCGTGAAGTTATAGTGGTGGAACGTCTTGTCATATGTCTCCACACTGAAACACTGATGCAGAAGCTCATCTAGTTCAAACTCCACACCCTGAAACAACACCTCGTAAGGAAACTTGCATCCAACTAGTAGGAAAGATGAAAAAAAAACATTCGGAAGTCGCACATACTCTCAATCCCTCCCTTTCTATGATGCACTTCTTAAAAGCCTTCATGACTTCCTTCTCCATCCATAGTTTCCCATTTTTAGTGATTTGTTCTGTAGGCTCTTCACTCCTGCAACAAATTAATTAAAATTGTCATCTGTTCCGAATACAGTGGAAAATAGTCTATCTGACAATATAGTTTGTAAGAGTAAAGTGCATCATAGGGACTTGCAAGGTGTATAAGTTGTCAGGTGCTTCTTATTACATTTACAGCTATATATGTAGGCGAACATTTATAACTGAGTTGACAGAGGTTTAGACCCAGCTTACTTGGCAAGCAAAATTGCATACATCCCATGTGGACAACAACTTAATTAATGTAGTTAACTATTATAACAAAACATTCTAATAACTATACCAGAGCTTCCAACTAATTTTCCTCAGTTTTAATTCATGACATGACACAAATTCTCATATAAAGTTGAGTGGGAATGGGTTAGCTACTTCCATGTAGGGACATGTGAAAGGCCCCGCAATCCCTTGTCCATGTTGTCCTCAAACTTGAGCTTGCATAAACCCAGAAGTTATATATTATCAATTTATCGCCAACAACTAACGGTGTTGGGTTTTAGATCTACATTAGCTTAGAGGCCCAAATGTGAAGTTCCCTTATTCGAGGAGCAATGTGAAGCACTCATGCATGTTTAGAGACCAACAGTGCATCTTGCTCCATTTCTAGCTAGCGGTTGATTATTTTAGCACTACAGCACAATTTGATAGTTCACTACAAAATAGCCAGCAAGGTCTTTCAATACGGATTCATTAACTTTAGAACAATGTAGCATGTTATACTAGTAATACCATTAAGTGAGGTCAGTAACCAAGTTTGATTGACACACACCTCAAGTTAAGCTTAATGAGAAACTGATGGCAGATTATGTTGTCATAAAGAATATTAAAAACTTCAATAAAAGATGTTAAACTGCAAGGGAAATACTGAAATCATTACTGTATTTTTGTCTGAAAGGACTGAGCATCCAATCGATGCGGAGACTCTTGTGAATCAGGTAACGCAAGCTTTTCCGATGAATGTTTGTTGGGGTAGGAAACCTTTTTGGGTGGGTCGCAGAAGCCATTTTTCACAGCAACCAGGGCCTCCCAGATGTCAGTAAATGTATGCTCAGCGAGGTATTCATGTATTTCCCGCCACGTTTCTTCTGACCTGAATAAGGCCACCAAACAGAATATCATCATATGACACTGGAATGGTGCATACTAGCATACCCCGAGTAGCTCAAGATGATTGATATTTGACATCCTGCTGGAGAAGGGGTTATCTTTGATTGAATAGAGCCAGAGGCCCCGACTTGAGAACAGTATGCTTGACAAGTGCTTACCTCGGGGATAATGCTTCCCGAACAGCTGGTTGCTTCGCAACTGAAGAATCAGGCACACCGATGTCCGTGTCGCTGTCACGGACCACAACCCTAATCATCGCAATTTAAACTCAGAGTCAGTGAATTCAATTCTTCTTGAATGGAAATAATAAGAACTGGTTCGCTAAATTAGTAGTAATTGTGTTGGAAGGATTATTGCCCTCTAGATGGACCATCAAATTACTGTTCTGCTTTGTCCCCGCTCGTATCCACTAGAGGGTTGATGATATGGAATGCTGTTTGAGAATGGGAGTCATGGCCTATGATGATATTCTGTGTGTTGTCTGTAGGTTTTTCATTCTCTTCAAGCTGATCTACAGGACATATAGCCTTCACTCCTTTTGCCAAATATAGCATAACTCTCACGGAGATTTCAACAAATGCAAGCTAACTTACGGCGCACATTAAGATTTGTGAAGAACACATGCAAAATGCTGTTATGGTTCATAACGTGCACCCTCATTTCAACAAAACCAAACTAAATACTCCCTCCGTTCCTAAATACAAGTCTTTTTAGGGAGTCCAATATGGACTACATACGGAGCAAAATGAGTGAATCTACAATCTAAACTACGTCTATACTCTATATACATCCATATGTAGTCCATATTGAAATCTCTAAAAAGACTTATATTTAGGAACGTAGGGACTAGTAAATATACCCATCAGTTGGTTCATTATGTGCAGGAGATGCGGCATTCAGCGAAATGCCCTCAACTTTTGACAGGTCTGCATTTGTACCGTCAGGCTCACTGCTTCTCACCTCGGTAGAATGCTCCTCAACCCTGATCAGAACATGCACGACAGATCACACAGGTCAATGACTCATGATGAAGATATCAGAAACGATAACTTGTAGGTATTCTGTTTCTTCCATGAGAAAAGGAAGATCGAGCAAAAGCGAATATAGTTTGAACTTCTAGCAGATATAGCCATATGGTAAAATATTCAAAATTAAATTGAAAACAGAAATGACAGTTATGATCTTGCTGGTCTGCCTCAAGGCTCCCTTGGACCGAATACAGCAAACTCTTTGCCATCAATAAATAGTGTCATAACAAGTACTACCTCTGTATACTAATGTAAGACGTTTTGGCGAACAAAGTCTTAATAAATCAAGGAAGAACAAAAAAAAAGATGTAAGTACCTATCAGCTGATTGAAGTGTAGGAGATGTGGTATTGACCGTCAGGGCATCGAACTGTGACAGGTCTGCACTTTTATGTCCAAGCTCACTGCTGCTCACCTCATCAGTATGCTCCTCCATCCTGATCAGAGCATGTTCAATAGACCATTAGTCCATGATACTGAAAATAACAATTCAGACTTGCAGACATCCTATTTCTTCCTTGTGCTGGCCGGTTGTGGCGATCCTGCCTTTTTTTATTTCACATTTTGTTCTCAGATTTTGTAAGACCTTTGTTGGATTACTCTTCGTTAATAAGATGGCCGTATGCATCACTTTGATGCAGAGGCCGGAGCTCAAGCTCCTTTTCTAAAAAAAAAATTCTTCTATGGAAAAGGGAGTGCAAACAATAGCGGTACGGCCTGAACTATTTATTGATTGATACAGCTTCAAAGATTATTACGAACAAAATGATAGTGACGAGCAATAATGACACTCACGATCGTCCTTTTCTGCGTCGAGGTCCCCTTGGGACCGAATACAGAACACTCTGCCGCACATGAGGTGTAGATCCAGTTGGCCTGCATAGGTTGCAAAATTAAGTTAGATTTGAAGACAGATCCTTGTTAAGTTAGATTTGGAATCAGAATATCTTGGGATTGGGACTTGGGCTTGGCCGAAACAGTTAGTCTGAGTTAAAAACCTCAAACACTATAGTTCCTTCCTTTAATATATTATTATGGATTGTATCTGTTCACATCTAATGGCTATAAAACGTGAATAATATCAAATTATATCTCATCTAGATGAGTTCTAGCAAAACTGTATATTATTACCTCCGTTCGAAACTACTCCCTCCGTCCCATAATATAAGACGTTTTTTTGACACTAGTGTAGTGTCAAAAAAGTCCTACATTATGGGACGGAGTTGTTTTAGATTTGTTAGATACGGCTCGACAAATATGAGACAACTAATTCGGAACGAAGGGAATATCTATGTAGTAATCAGGATCTTGATCGCCGTGCGACAGCGCAGACGAGTGGAGAAGACGACCATGGGACGTCTGGCCGGCGGTTCGCCATTGCGAGGCCTCACGCGAGATCGCACGCACTTAAGAGTAGTTTGCAAAAGAAGAAGAAACGTAATGATAGCCGAGAGATGTACAGAGGTCTCTTACGGTTTCGCTCCATTGACCGCATCAGGCTTGCTCGTCGATGAGCGGCGGTCACGCCGAGCTCGGCCCATAGGGTGTGTTTACGCCGGTCAGGCGCGCGGTGTGCAGTCGTCGACGGTTCAGCGCGCGAGATAACAAATCCTCCGTGAACACAAGCGGCCCGCAAGGACATGGACTGCCGCATCCGAGTTGTACACCGACCGAGGCAAGATTCTCTTCTAATAAGAAAAAAACAGACCCGATTATCTGGCGAACCGTCGCCCGGCTGCTCCCACTTTACTGTGTTTTATTTATTTTTATATATAAATGCCTGAGAATAAAACCCCATTTTCTTATTAAAAACAGAGAAACATAAATTTGTGAGTGCCATGATATGAAAAAGAAAATGCCCATTCAAAAAAAAAAATGACATGCCAGTATGAAAAAACAAAATTTCCCTTTATTCTTTCCATGGACCAAATACGGAAGCTGAATAAAAATGCCATCTCTTAATAAACAAAAAATGTCATCCCCTCTAATAAACAAAAAAAATGCTGTCTGTAAATAAGCAAAAAATATGCCATCTCTTCTACTCCCTCCGTTCCTAAATATTTGCCTTTCTAGAGATTTCAACAAGTGACTACATATAGAGGAAAATGAGTGAATCTATAATCTAAAATATGTCTACATACATCTGTATTTGTAGTCCATTTGAAATGTCTAGAAAGACAAATATTTAAAAATGGAGGGAGTAATAAATAAAAAATGACATTATATATCTATATCTATAACAATATAAAAAGATCCAGTGGGGCAGATCCAACAGATCTCGGCCATCCATTAGCATTGATCCGACAGTCCTTATTGTCCTAATGATGAGCAACTAAACACGTTTAGCGTTAGACACGTTTAATGCTAATCAATCATTTCTCTCACTAATTGTCTTCCTTACGTACACCTTTCACAAGAAAGGAAACGATTACAATGAATCGCCCCACAATGTATATAAGGAAGGGAATCAGGGGGTGATTCTCCGTTGGATTAGTATAAATTTCAACAGATTTATAGGAAGAGATGGACCTGCCGCTGATGGTGTTTACACAAACAATTTCTTTTGATGCTACTTTTGTAAAGAAAATTCAAGTATATCTTCAATCCGGATTAAGATTACACGTGCATTGCACGTGCGCATTTACTAGTAGAATAAAATATGCCATCTCTTAATAAAAAATGACATCTCTTAATAATAAAAATTATATCTCTTAATAATAATAAAATGTCATTTATTAATAATAAAAATGCCATCTACAAAAACAACTTGATTTGTAAAGATAATAATTTAAATTGCCATGTAACATATTTCACAAATTATTAAAACTGCCATGGCATTCTAGAAAAATGCCATGTAGCAAAAAAAGGGTTGGGGTGCCATGTAACATATTCGCCAAATTATTAAGATTGTCATGGTAAAATTTCAAGAAAAATGCCATGTAGCAAAAAAAGGAGGGTTTGGGATTCGAACCCAGGTCTACCATGTGCGAGGTCGCACTGCTGGCAGTGCGGTGCACGGGGTTGATTTGCAAAGTAAAATATTTGATGGGTTTCACCATACAACGGACTAGTTCAAAATTTGACATGGCATTGGCCATGCTCTAAGATCCGCACAACGGTGGGGATACCGTTCCTGGGAGTTGTCAAATATCTGAGAGACATTAGATAACGGTTGTGTTTGTTTGAGCTTCGGTTTCAGCAGTTTCAGCTGTGGACTTGCTGTGCTGGCAAAACTGCTGTGCTAAGGAAACAGCTGTAGTGAAGGTTAGCTGTTTGGCAACGCAGCTGTGGAAACGACTGTGAGCTGGTGAAAACGCTATGTTTCAGGAGGAGGGGGGCGAACGTAGAGATATGTCATGCCTACGGTGGCATTTACGACATAATTATGACCAAACGCCAAAGATAGAGGGGCTAGGGAAACAGTTTTGGCCCAAAAGTACACCGAGACCAGCTTTAGGCTGTTACACTGAAAATCTCCCGAAACAGTTTTGGGTTGTGGTTCCACAGCTGTTCTAAATAACCTGTTTGTTTCAGCTTCAGCTTTTTTCAATCCTAAAACTGCTCCAAAAGCTGAAACAAACACAGCCAACATTTCCCCAAGAAAGACACATGGTGGATAGATTCTCACATACACATTCATACGTCAACCCTATGAACACGCACGCACAACCTATCCCTGTGAGCACCTCCAAATACCGAGGAGGCACACCATCTTTTCATTGATGAAGTCATCACAAGTGTCTTCATACGTCTTCTCTCATGAACAAACATCGTTGGAATACTAAAATAAATCCAGAAGAATGCTAACAACACTATCAAGTCTAGGATTTGAACCTTGGTGGGCTAGTTCCTCTACAAGAAATCTAACAATTTGAGATACGCTCAGTTTGTGGTGGATACGGTTCCATATCGCAACTGGAACATGTGAAATCCATACCGCAACCAAAATAGGAAAATGCTTGTTTTGTATGTTTATGCATATCCATAATCCTTGCCCTTCAACAATATTTTCACTTTCCAAATAACTCTGTAAATACTATTATCAAACACACATTTGAGTTTGTGTTATTTCATGTTATGAGAAAATAAATTTACTTGTCATCAGTATGAATAAATAAGCGTAAGCGGATAAAGAATTCCATTCATTTAGTAACAGTTCACAAATATATATTTTTTCTGAAATTTGCACATGTATATGAAAAAACTTAATGACATAAACATATTTATGCAAAATCAGTTTCAAAATATCAGCGTGGAATCTACAAATTGTAACCCGACAATACAAAACTCAGGTAAGGACTCACAGAAAAGAAAATAATACCCGACTCCCTGACTTTTTGCACGGGGTACCATAGAGGTAGATTTCATATTACAATGAAGTAAAATATGGTTCTGTGCTCGGATGAAGCGTCGGCCCCGCCGAAACCTAAGTACTTGGTGTAATGAGGCCGCCACCACGCCACTGCTAGTTTATGAGGAAACTGATGGAAGAGGTAATGGAATCGAAGCTCAAACCCCACTGCATCCTAATATGGCCAAAAGCAATAAAGGGGATCGGAGTCGATTTGTTGCCGCCGAAGCTCCAAACATCCTCCTTTCGGCCAAAAGATACACCGGAAGGGTGATGAAGATTGGCGGTCGAATGCCATTGTCCAAAGGCCTTAGAGCATGTGTATTTTACCGGTAATACTGAGCATCCGGCAAACCACACACACCAATGAAACAGTTGGATGCACACGAGATAGAGATTTACCTAGGTTAGCTTCCTAAGCGTGGTGGTAATTCCCTACTTCTGCCTTTGTTGATGGTATTGATCTTAATCTCATATGGGAGCTGGTGTTTAGTGTTGTGTACAATGGGTATACCTTAAGTTATTGTGTTGAAAGATTATGAGATACCAATCGCGGGTCATTTCCTCGCCATGTATAGATGGACCAGTTTAAGGTTATAAAGAGCGTGAGTCGGTTCACTATTGTAGAAATGGACTTTGTCGCTGGTTTTCATACATGGCCATCGACGCTTTCTCGATCCGCCTCAAAGTCTGTGTCGCTAATACTCATAGGGTGCACAGGCGGTTTTCTAAACTTTGTGCGCTATTCACACATTGTAGGCGGTTCCTTCATGGAGAAATCGCATCCAATGATTTTTTTCCTGGTGCAGTAGGTTTATTCTTAACAATTGCGCCTGCAATGTTATGGAACCGGAGGCGGTAACTAACCACCTACAATACTCTATGATGTGGAGACAATTTGTCTTTTAGAATTGCCTGCAATACTAATCAGATCATTTGTTCAAATTAGCTGTTGTAGCCACCACCCTACATATAAGTCTTTGCTTTGGTAGCCAAAACTCATACACCATCACATACAAGGATCATATCACAACATATACAGCTCAAGTGTCATCTCACATCACATAAAAACTTGTTGAAAAAGATCAAGCACCACATCTTAAATAACACAAGTATATGACAGTAGACCCCAAGAATTAAAACTATGACATTTTACGATGTACAAACAACAATTTGAATGTAGTAAGAACGAAAGAATGCATTATGAGTAATACCAATCACTAGTACCAAAAAATCATCGGGGGTCGGTTGCATGGTGGTGAAACTCTCCTTCTTTCTGCGGTGACACGTTCAACCAAGAACTAAGCTACCATGACTCGTATTGATGCTATGTCACTTAGCCCCGGACTCCTTTCAGGGATGATTTGGAAAATCTTCAATGATTGATATGAGCTTATATAATCGATCTGCAAGAAAATCAAGAACTAAAAATAATAAAGTAAGTTCCAATTCAAATACATCGCTGCATATACACTTTCCTGCTGAAGCCCTACCCATCAGAAGGTTCATGTGGCAGACAACATGGAACACACACAGAAGTGTCACATCTAGCTGTCAGTGGCACTAATACATATTGTAGAGACGTGTGGCGATATTATCCAACAAATAAAGCACAATATGTTACAAAATGTTTTTGGTATATTAGGAGGATACTCATTGGAATATCACATACATGTATACACTCATGTAAGGCTGCACTTATTCTCCCTCCTTCATGAATATATAGTTGAAATACTTTGAAAATGCAAACAAGAAATGTGAGATAATATTCATTTAGTATTTAATTTATATGTCATAAAGAGTGATGCGTACAGAAATGTACCCGTCAAGTAGCTTTTCTAAGTCATCAAAACTAGACCTTGACTGACTATACATATAAGAGTCCAAATAATATACTTTCCCTTCATATAGAAATATAACAACAATAATCCAAACGAACCTACAAAATATATGTAACATTTAGTTAATCGATGTTATTTCATTGGTTCAAAAGGAAAATGTACAGGCAGAAGTAGATTTGCTCTTTGTTGAAGGGAAAAGTAATGATATTTTCATGTTGTTTAATGTTCATTAAGTGGACAATGTAATCCTCAAAGTGCCTCAACACTTCATTATGTGAGCATCATAGATAATGCTTGATTTGCATACACTATATTTTGTTTCATTTCTTATTGTTTAAGGATAGCTCGTAGTACGAAGGATCTAATGATGATCGCATCTACAACTGTCAGATTATATAGGACTATAGGTCAAACAAGTCCCCTAACCAACAGGAAATAAATGAAGTCTGTCATGGTGGGAGCGATGTTTGAAACTAAACCATTGTCTCATCAAGTTCCGCTGTTATGGTACTGTTTTCTAGGCATGGAAAATATATTAGTGTGTGTGGTGGCACAGGAATGCCACTATTGTTCCTCATCACTTGTGGCATGCTCCGTTATATATACATGACATTAGTAAGAACTACTAATTATTTGTTCAAAAGAACTACAAAAAATTCTAGTGGCATGCCCGCGTGTAGCACACCACTAGTGTAAGTGCTAGTAGTGGCATGTCAAAATGGCCATACCACTAGTATTTGGGTTACTAGTGTCATGTCGAATCCATGCCACTAGTAACATTTATTAGTGGCGTGATACTAGTGGCGTTCCACAGTCAGGCCATTAATATTCTTTTTAGCATGCCACTAGTAAGCATTTCTACATGAGTGCTACATCCCCAGTTAGTGCCCAATTCCCCCCCCCTCCGTCTTTCTTCGCTGCCCACCTCCCTCCTCTTTGTTTACCACCACTCCCAACGTCGTGCCTACACTGTCTGTCCTGCCGCATGGATATCAGCTCAGCGGAGTCCGGGGGCAGCTGATGGCATGGTTACTGAACATGGAGAGATGCGCCGACAAACAAGCTCACAATGTCCAAATGGAGAAGCTAGATCTTGGGAAGGAGAATGTGAGGGAGAGGTTGAGACTTGAGAGCGACATAGAAAGAAAGAAGGCAATCATTGCAGCAAAGAGAGTGAAATCGAGGCCGAGTAAGTTGGGCTCTTTAGGATCATCGATGAGTCCAGGATCATGTTGGCCACATGCATCATGGACCCTGAAGCCAACCAGTAGTTCCACATGATGTGAAATGACATTAATATGTGCCATGATCTTCGATTCATTAGATTTTGTTTACTATGTTCAAATTATTGAATTATGTGTGCCTAATATTTATTGGTGAACGTGTTGAGATTGTTGGGATCCATATTTATCATGGATTGTATGTAAACATGATAGAAATAGTGAAAAAAATATGGC